>CM064514.1:35175697-35458689 GCA_032716605.1 Paralithodes platypus
GATCTCCTTCAACCCTATCTCAACACACTACATGGCTGGTGCACTACAAACAGACTTAATCTAGCCCCAGCCAAATCCACCGCAACCCTGCTCACAAGTTGGACAGGAGAACACGAATACATCCTCATCCTCATCATAAACAACACACCCCTAACACATACACACACACCCAAAATCCTAGGAGTAACATATGATACTCATATGGCATTCAAACAGCACACCACAAACATTAAAAAGAAACTGACACCCAGACTTAACGCCCTCAGGTCACTTGCTCACACAAAATTTGGACACAACAAAGAAACTACCACCACAGTATATAAACAATACATTAGATCAGTGATGGAATACGCAAGCCCAGCCTGGGCTTCTAATCTAGCTGAAACACATCATAAGACCTTACAGACTATTCAAAACAAAGCCCTGAAGATCATTACAGGCTGCACAGCTACTTCACCTACATCAAGAAACCAAATCCTCAAAGTCAAAGACCATCTGGACATGAGAGGCACTCAATTCCTGGCAGCAGCCTCCACGAACCAAGACCACCCACTAAACTACATGGCAACACACCCACAGACACCAAGAAATATCAAAACAACACCCAGCACACGGTATCACACACAATTATTGTCCTCTCTCCCTCCCTGCCCACCCCGAACCAACTTCCAGAAGCACATCCATACTCATATCTCTCACCGATCCATCCACTCACTCACAGACAACACGCAGCTGCATGCACGACCTCCCGAAATCCATCCTTCCGAATCCTCCCTTCCTCGCGAGGACAGAGTCCACCTGGCCAGGCTGAGATGCGGACACCATCCAGCTCTCCTGAGCTATCAGAAGAGACTGGATGACTCCGTTGTCGACGCCTGCCCGGGATGTAACACAGCACCCCATACCATTAAACACATCATAGAAGACTGCATTTCACACAACCACTTACGCCAACAACACAATCTACACTCAATGAGAGCTCTGTGGGAAAGCCCGATCGTGGCCATGGCCTTTCTCAGGGACTCGGAGCTGTTCGGCCAGGCAGCTTTGGGAACAACAACAACAACCTCACTAAAGTGGTATCCTAAACCTTCGCATACGAAATAAGCAACAACAAATAGTGACCCTTCGCAAATTGAATGGTACTTAATCCTCTATCACAAAATTAATGTATTATTCAATTATTTCATCTTCGATATAGTATTAGCAGTACCGTTACCACATGATTAAAAATACGGGTTTAAGGCACACCATTATATCCTGGCCTAATTTCAACCTTCTAACATACAGAATTTCCGAAATGGAAATATTAGGTACAAAATTAATGAGAAGGTTCGATTCCGTTCGGGATAACTTCGAAAATTCAAGGACAAGACTTATGTTCTCGAGTGTACACAGTATAGAGACCAACTAGCAATTTGAAGCCAGCATGGTTCGCATGGGAAGCGAGAGAATGACTAAGAGGGTGTACGGGAGCGAGGTGGAAGGACAGAGAGGGAGATGTAAACCGAGAGAGGTGGAAGGATGGAGTGAAGAACTATATGAATGAAGGCGGTGCTGGTTGGGAGGAGGGGCGTCGACTGACTGGGGACAGAGGTGCATGGGGGCGTTTCGTTCGTGGCCATCCCTTTGGAGATCACGATGTCAGGCGATAGATAGATTCTCGAAGCAAGGAGGACGACGAATAAACTACAGGAAGTGAATATGGATTGAGGCAGGGTTTATTGGACTTTCTCAAATAGTCATTCAATCCAGAATCAAGATCAGGGATGTTAATAATAGAGAGTAGAGTCGGGGCTTAACCCAGCCAATTTAGGTCCTTTTATTGTACTAGGGTATAGTAGTGATCATAGTGGGCGGAGAGGGTATACAGGGTGGCGCTCAATTCGGTTACCCAGTCCAGGTTTCCATTAAGGGGAGGTTTTTGTTATTTCTTGACCTCCTTCTCCCTCATGCTTAGTCCCATTAGTCTTGAAATTAAGACATTTATCCCCTTTGTTGCGCGATATTAAGACTTTTCTCTCCATTTAGGAGTATTTTTTTCCTGGCGAGCGATAGCGATCCTGTATTTTAGGAGGAACCAGACTTTGGCAGGGACATTTTTCTACCAAAAAAAAAAAATTATAATAATAATCGCAAAAGGGGATCTTGGAAGTGTATTTGTGTTAAGCTTGATACAAGTCAAGGGATCAAATTAGCCCTCCTCTTTTAAGTCTTCTGGGTAACCGAACATCATACATATAACCGAACATCATACATATAACCGAACATCATACATATAACCGAACATCATACATATAACCGAACATCATACATATAACCGAACATCATACATATAACCGAACATCATACATATAACCGAACATCATACATATAACCGAACATCATACATATAACCGAACATCATACATACACAGAAACACAAGAGACCAACCATCGTAATATCTACCCTTCACAACAACCCACTTACAATCCTACTTCCTGCTGGCTCAATAGAAGCATCGGGAGGGGTGGTTGTTATTTGACCACTTGTGAGTTTCAAGTTATGAGAAAGTTGGAGACGTAAGCATTGGTATGAAACAGAAGTACAGTCATGAGCCATAATACCTGTACGCCCAGCTGAGCCTGTATCGAACCCAAGCGAGACAATCTAATGTTTTGTTGTATCCCAGAGGCTTCACAACTTGGTTTGAAGGGGAGATGGGTCGCTTTTCTAGACCCCCCTTCTCCCTCATATTTAGCCCCATTCGTTTTCAGATTTTAAGATCTTTGCCCCATTAGTTTGTCGATTTTAAGACCTTTCGCCCCATTTACTTGTCAATATTCAGACCTTGTGCTATTTAGGTGTCGATTTTTTTCCTGGCGAACGATAGTGAGCCTGTAATTTTGGAAGAACCGGCCTTCGGCCGGGCCATTTTTCTACCGAAAAATGTACAAATTAATCTACAGGGGGTGATCTAATGGATATTTTTAAAAGTTTGATGGAGGTCTAGGGAGGAAACTAGAAAAATAATAAATAAATTAAAACATCGACTAAAAGGTGAACCATCCCCCCTTAAAAGATTCAAAGATTCAAATAAGTGTGCAGGTATTATGGTTTGTAACTGTACACTAATATTGTTATTTTCTGTTGGATAGAAAGTTAAATTAATTTGGTTTTATGTAATTATTGACGTACTACGACCGTATTATAGTTGTTAATTATGTTAATTATCGGTGCTTATGCCTCGAGCTTCCTCATAGCCTGAACATCGCAAGTGGTTAGCCTTTTCTCTACCGGTGACGTCTTTTATATTTTATCTCGTCTACATTTAGACGATTATTTTAAGATTAGGGAAGATATATAATAGCTAAAAGGACTAATCGAAATAGTTTACAAATGCGTAGACGTCCTTTCTAACCTGAATAAAATCGTCTAATAGTTGTCAGAATATAAAGAAAAGGACATCACCGGTACTGAACGAGTCAATTGCCCAACCGTCTTTCCACACACACCGTGACGGCTCCAACAATCGTGTTTTCATGAACCCAAGTGCATATCGGTATAATCCAAGAGAACTAATAACCTTGATCTTAATCGGAATGACATTATTCTTCAAATGGTAATGATAATCGTGAAAATTACAGCTAGGCCAGAAACACTCGGGAATATTGGTACAGGGTATATAGTTTGGTCTCTGACATGTAATTCTGCATGATCAAAAATATAATATTTTGCTTTTGTTTCCAAATTACGGTTCCAAGATCTCGTCCCAATAAAAATATGATCGCTCTCGCTTAATACATCTCTATGGTAACCCACCCTGAACCCTCCATAGGCCTGAGGAAACTTCCCGACTATGGCCAATAAATTACTAAACTTTAAATCTTCCCTACCGAATTTTACAGCTTTTGAAGATTGCGTATATCCCCCTTTATAGACTTTGAAGCCGATAAAGAATTATGTATATTACCGTGATCACAACTATTGTTATGCCAGGGTTTTTTCCAGATTTTAATTGGCAATCATTTTTCTGGAATAACTTATTAACAAACAGTTGGATCAGTATGATATTTTGACACAGCTTTTGTCACACCGTCCCCTAATTTTTGTCAATATAGTGCATCACCAAAAGTGTATAAATAAGCCACTTGTCCCTTAGTCATGAGGTTAAAGTCGCACATTAATGACTAAGATACGGACAAGGCTACCGTGGCTTACCTGTGAGAACCACCAAACCATTATTGCTTCTCCATCAAACACGGCAGTTATCAGTCACCACCCAACTCTATTATCGCCTTTAAATTCAAGTAATCTGTCAATATCAAGTATAAATATACAAAAATACATCTATCTATCTATCTATTGCCTGACGCCGTGATCCCCGAAGGGGTGGCCACGAACGAACCGCCCCCATGCACCTCTGTCCCTAGTCAGTCGACGCCCCTCCTCCCAACTAGCACCGCCTTCATTCATATACTTCCTCACTCCATCCTTCCACCTCTCCCTCTCTGTCCTTCCACCTCGCTCTCGTACACCCTCTTAGTCATTCTCTCGCATTTCATAAATACATACTGTTTGTATATTTATACTTGATATTGACAGATAACTTTAATTTAAAGGCGATAATAGGGTTGGGTGGTGGCTGATAACTACCGTGTTTGATGGAGGAGCAATAATGGTTTGGTGGTTCTCACAGGTAAGCCACGGTAGCCTTGTCCGTATCTTAGTCATTAATTTTAATGTGCGACTTTAACCTCATGACACAGGGACAAGTGGCTTATTTATACACTTTTGGTAATGCACTATATTGACAAAAATTAGGGGACGGCGTGACAAAAGCTGTGTCAAAATATCATACTGATCCAACTGTTTGTTAATAAGTTATTCCCGAAAAAATGATGCCACACGGCCTCTGAAACCCATAGTAGGAATATACTTCACTCTCTATCACTTGTATTTATATTCTGCACCTTAAGATCACTAGTGTAAGAATGCTTATCACTTTTGTCTTGAGCTCTCTTTCCTGAATTAAATTATGGAGATACACTGGAGTTACTGTTATGTCGGGTTATAATATTTTAAACCCGTTATTCAGTCTTTACTAAACTCCAGTTATGGAATTATAGACTCAAATTATCCTCAACAGGAACACATCTAACACGTTCTTATTCACAAATAGTTACTCAATCAGGTGCTACAGAACACAATAAATACGCACATGTAAGTTATAATTATACTTCTTATTTATTCAACTGATGTATTGATAGATCAAAATACCGCTTAACTATTATTGGGGAATAGCAAGCGTACGTATATAATTTGACCTAAATAATGAATCGGTGATTCACGCATATATCTAGGCCTAAAGTGTGGGTGGAGATTTACTTAGCTATTATAAGGAACAGCAAGTAAACAATTAGCAAACATTTATCACACACCAAGGTCTAGTAATATCATACAATGCGCGTGAATCAAGAGATAGTATTATAAGGGGAATATGTAATTATAGAATAAGCATGTTACATATAGAATCAACCCTTCATAATAATATTTACGTGAGTTGAGTGTCTAATGTATTTTATTCTTGAATTGACTTAAGTTAAAGTGGAACCTACAAACACGTAAGAATTAACAAGTTTAAGTATATGAGGAACGCACGAGAGAACTAGTTCAACATTCGCTCGCGGGTGGCGCTCGCGTCGTTTAAATAGCACGAATTAAGATAAACTGACCAGGTAGCTCGATCTAGATACTGCGATGTTGGAAATAATATTTACTATTAGTGCGACTATAATCTTAGTGTTTGAAATAAACAAGTGCAATTAACAGGGGAGGTATACGGAATTATTTTTACAATTCAATATATGCTTAACTTAAAATGAGTAAATTATCATATGAACATATAAATCTTCAACGATTATATGTGATAATAATATCTCGGGTCGAGGAATTCAGATTTAGTATTTTACCTCTACTGATGAATAATCAAAGGTTTAATATCCCTTGAATGAAAAATAACAAATATATAGTTAACAGAACTAACGTAGTTAACCAATATTAAGTAACAAATATATAGTTAACAGAACTAACGTAGTTAACCAATATTAAGTAACGTATAAATAAAATTAGCGTGTACGAATAATTAGTATATTACTAATAATAAGTAAATGGCGCACATGACGAAGTTATACTAATGAAAATACCTAATAAGGCATAAAAGGAGGTCTGAACGAGTTAGCAGATTCCTATAAAGAATTCACACAAATAGCGGTGTATTCAATTGACGAATAATTAGATAATCGATCTATGCAAGACTAGAATTCCTAGACGATAAGAATCAAAATTATCTACATCAATAATAATAGAATGAACGTATATATTGTTCATAAAATAAATAAGTTTACACTTAACATCAAGTAAGCGTCACGTAAGGTTTCTCGAAGAAAATAGATGAATTAATCAACAATAATACTTCTTGAGGAGGGGGCACTGAGATAAACAGAAAATGAAATTGAGCGTTGGTTTTTAGGCAAATATATTATTTAAGAAGGGAATAAATACACGGAATACACTTCAACTTCAACTTGCAACATACATAATAGAATAGACATAAACAAGGAAAATCTGTGAGTATTCGGCTATGTAATTAATTGACACAAGTATATAACGTATGCGTAGGACGTTCTATAAGAGATAACAATAATAGATAACAATAAATATCAGTTCTGAAGGATTAACACATACGCAATAATTAACGATCTTGAGCACAGATCTATATCAAGTTTAGCACTGAATTATTCACATATTTTACCTTACTTTCACAGCAATAATCACAACGTAAGATACTCAGACACACTTAGGGGAATATGGGAGGGTAGTGGTTCGAGAGTAAGTCTGGCCGACGTAGAACGTAGATTCACTGGTCAGGACTTCAGGAGGGCTGCTTCTCACAGTCAGGCCTTCAGGATCCGGACTTCAGCAGGAACACAACAGGGCTCGTCGTCTTCTCGAGGGAGGGGGAGGGGGACACAATTTTTCACTGCTGTTAGATGCCCCGGACTTTTCAGACTTAAGGACATTACCCCAGTGGATGTTTGCTTTTCCCTACCTTTCCTTAATTTCAGTGAGGCTATGTTCAAGTTATTTCTTAGCTTTAACTTACCAGGAACTCAATGTGAAAAGGATATAGGGAATCGTTGTGATACAGTTGGTGAGGTTAATACTTAACTTAAACATACATGGTAGGTATTATATGATGCATAATGATAATAGGTATTTTATCAACTCTGCGTAAGCAGAGTTTGGTATCGCCCCCCCATATAGTGGGTACCACACAAAAAAAATGTCTGTCGTCGTCGTCATCGTCGTCCGTCTGTCTCGGAACTCCTCCTAGACCGTTGGACGGATTTTCACCAAATTTCACACGAACATTTGTTGCGTGAATGAAAACGTCAGTCAAAAAAGATTTTTTGAATTTATGCGATAGTTATGATTTTAGGTCCAAAATATGGTTTTGCCCCCCCCCCCTCGCCCCCACCTCCCGGAACTCCCCCAGCAATGATGGCGTTCTTAGTGTGTGAGCCCTTTGGGGCTCACACTAAGAACGCATTCGTTCTGGGAGCGAAAACATCTCGCTACGTATTTGCTAGGTTAAGTTAGTTTAGTTGGCATTAGAAGTGATGGTAGTAATATTTGGATTTATGGTGATAGTAGTGATAATGGTGATAATTGTAGTGATGATGGTTGTAGTTGTATTGATGATGATGACAGTAGTGATGATGATGACAGTAGTAGATATGATGGTGACAGTAGTAGTAATGATGGTCATAATAGTAGTGATGATGGTGACAAGTAATGATGATAGTTGTAGTGATAATAATGACAGTAGTGATGATGGTAGTGACGATGGTGTGAGTATTAGTTATGATGGTGAGTAGTAGTGAGGATGGTGAAATTTGTAGTGATGATGACGATAGTTGTGGTGATGAAGTTCATAGTAATGGTGATGATGGCAGTAGTAGTGATGAGGGTGACCGTTGAATAAATTATGGTAATATTTGTGACAGTAGTAATGATGATGGTTATAGTAGTAGTGATGATGTTAACAGTAGTAATGATTGTAAGAGGTGGTGATGATATTAGTAATGATGGTTGATAGTTGTAGTATCAATGATTATAGTAGTGATTAAGATGCTAGTGACAATGGACAGTGATGATGGTGAGAGTAGTAGTGATAATTGTAATTGTAGTAGTGATGATGATCATAGTAATGGTGATGACAGTACTCGTGATGATTGTGGCAGTTGTAGTGATGATGGCAGTTGTAGTGATGATGGCAGTAGTAGTGATTATGTTGCTTGTGATTGATGATGGTATTAGTAGTGATGATGGTAACCCATCGCAGAGTTGGGTATGCCGTTTTGATTTTGGGCAAATTTATTTAATACTCAGATGAGAGGCACTGAGTCTAGCAAAGACATAATCGTAACTCTGGTGATTATGTTATAATTATTGTTGATACTTGTGATAACTCAATTCTTCTTTATCTTATCACTGTGGTTGATGGTTATACGGAATGATAACATAATACAGGACCTACTATGTCCACTTATCCCGAAAGCACTCGGTTCTTTGGTGTTGTATTTGCATAACCATGTGTTCATCATAATGCAAATCTGATGGCTGGGCGAATGACGGCTGGTGATTGGTGGACATCGTTTGAGAGCTGGACTGTGATTGGGTCAAAGTATTTCCCTTTTGCTGGGGGACTGACCTAGGTGAGCCCGCTCTGTGGTCCGTAGAATATGGGAAATTCCTGGGGTCATGGGGTACTTCGGTAGATGATGTTTGTTTCTTGTTTCTCCTTCTTGTTCACCTGTAGGTTAGCCATCCTACAGGTTTTATTCCACCCTGTTACTTCAGTTACACTAGTATAGGAAATTAGAGAAGCTATACACTTAATCTTCATACGCGAGTATATATAGCTTGAAATAATACACCTTAGTCGCACTGGTGTGAAGAATTATATATCACTGTGATAACACTCCTATTCTATCACTGTGGTAGATCTAGAGCTGCAGGCACAGGGTGATGAAGTGAGAGTTGTTGGAGTCCTTTCGTCTAGTTCTGTCGAGCCACTTAGGTGGTCCTGCCTTGTGGTTTTAATGGATATAGGGATACAGATGGATTAGATGGTTTTGGGTCTTCAATGGTAGTTCCTATATGTCATGACAGGGGGTGCATACCATCGGACTAACGCGAGCATGAACTGGGACATGCCCTGAGTTATAGCTGCTCGTCTGTCCTGACCGTTATACTAATCGGTGATGAAGTTCTGTTCCGGTACTCTTGGTGTACGGTCTTAAATACAAAGTGTTTTAGTGTCATTACACAGTGACAAGGTATCAGACTAATGCGAGGAAATAAATAAGATCATGAACATATTATTTTACTCGATCTGTCTCTGACCGTTTTAAGAGTGTTCAAAGAACCCAGGTTCGGTGATTAAGCCTTTTTACTGCATATGTCCTTGACCATGGTGTTGGACAGATGCAGTATGGACTTCTGTATGCTAAGTGCATTTAGTTAGACGTTATCTCGCAAAGCCCGAACCGTTAGAGTTGGCTTACTATGGTAAGAGTCCCTTTAACAGTAGAGTGCGGAATTGAGACTGGAAGTCAGTTTGTGGCATGCTCTTCGGTGCTACTTCCAATATCAAAATTGAAGCCTAATAGAGATCCTAATGTGGTCGCTCTGCCATGGCATGTAACAGCAAAAGTTCACCTAATAGTGAAAATAACTCCTCAGACCTTAAAGACTCTTGACCATGTTTTAGAGTTCTTCCTGAATGGGAGGGTAATCCTAGGCCCAAAAGTCTCACATGTTAGGTGATTTGAGCCATTAGATTGCTGATTCTACCTGGTTCCCGCCGGGATGGTCATGACATCGGCTGCTATGTCCCAGGTGGGATTTTTGAAGATCAGAGGGTCGAAGGTCATAGGTGGAGAGGGGGGGGGGGCGTTCCATGGGGATTAGGTTGGCCCCCTAGAAATTAGCGCGCTGGCGGTGAGTCATCTGCGCGGAAGAGTGGCATATCTGTACAGGTGATGTATGGTAAGGTTTCTTCTTTTCAGCTTGGCTGTAGATGATTTTCTTCTTTTGTGTTTTGATCTGGTCGACAGGGATGGTTATAGTTTTACCTGGTGTGGGTGGCAGAGTAGGTATGATGGTGGCAATTCTGGCTTCCCGGTCATTGTGCGTAGGTGGGTATACTTGTGCTTGGGGTGGCCATTTTGTTTTTCTTCTGCCTTCGCCTTTCATCTTGGTGGGTGATATTACTGAGTTTTTTTATGCGGTGGTATGTTCTCCTTCTCTCGTAATTGTTTCTTTATTTGTTTCCTGGTTTCTTCCGTGGTGGTGCGCGGTGTGGCGGTCTGGCTAATTTTCCTGTCTTTCTTTCCTTTATCCTTAGTTTCTCCTTCTCCTTCTCTTCCTCGTTTTCTTTGTTGGGTTGGTGTGGTGCTTGGTGGTTTTCTCTTCTCTTCTTGTCCTTCTTCTTTAGTCTCTCCTTCTGTTTCCATGCTACGCTTTCTTTGTTTAGTTGGTATGGTGAAAATGCGTAACTCGGGTATTTTATATCCGTCACAGGTGTGATAGACATGGCCCCGTGACTCCAGCTGGAAACATATGTTTCTGTGCCGGGTGAAGGTGTTGAGGGATGACAAGTATTTCCACCAGTCTTTTGAACGCTGGTCTGTTTGTCTGTGTGGATCGGTGAAAATGGAGAGGAAAGTTGGATTCTCAGAAATGATAGCTGCAGTCTGTGCCTCGTCAATGAACCGTATCTTATGGAAAGTGTCCTGGTCCTCGCTCCATTTGACTGGTGATGTAGGGCGTCATGGTGTTCATCATGATGGGCACGTGGTGAGACAGGCTGAGAGCAGAGGTGGTAGGTGTTGGTCTTGCGGTGATGACAGGGCAAGTGATGACCTGAGGGTAGTTATTAGGACTTGCGGACGCAAAAGTACCATGATTATGTTGAGGGGTAGAGAATTGGTGGTAGAGGGGAGAGTTTGTGTTTGTTGCGTATGATATTCTTAGAGTTGTAAGCGTGTGTGTTGGTGTTTGTTTGATTGTTTTATGTGGACTGTGTGGGGGAGATGTATTTCGAGAGTTGTGTATGGAGATTGGTGAGAAACGGGATGGGGTTGGGATAGGCGTCCTGATCTTGTGTGAAAATTGGGTCGGGGTGGTTGGATAGGGCTGGTTTCTGAGGATGATGAGGATGGGGGGGGAGGAGGGTGGGTCAGGGCGAGGGTGGGGGGTGGTGGGGGTGGTAGTAGAGTGAGGTTGGAGGGTTAGAGGGTGTGAGATGGATGATTAGCGAGGAGGGTGTGGTTGGGGAAGGAGGAATCGTAGATGGATAAGGTAGGAGGCTGGGGGGGCGAGGCGACGGGGGTTTGTTTGTTGGGGTAAGGTATGGGAGGTAGGCGATAGGTGAGAGGTTGAGGGTTGTGGGTGGGGAAGGTTTCGTGGTGGGGTTAGTTGGGAAGTTGAAGGGTGAGGATGGGAGAGGTTTTGTGGGTGAGGTGCTTTTGAGGTAACAGGTTGTGGGTGAGGGAGGTCTCTGGGTTGGTTGTGGTAAGGGGTAGTGGGTCAGAGGGGTTATGGTAGGGAGTGATGGCTGGGGGTTTTGTTGGGTGAGGAGGTGGATGAGGAGGTGGGTGGGATATGGGTGGCTGGGGTCAATTTAGGGGGGTAAGGGGATGATGGTGCAGATTTCTTGCATTTTGGTGAAGGTGGTGATGAGGTTGAAGGGGAGATGGTGGGGCATTTTGTTTGTGGATATTTTTGAGGGGTTTTATGGAAATGGCTGGTGGAGGGGGTTTATGGATGTCAGGGTGCGTACTAGGGTGCCTACGGCGGGGTCGGAGTAGGTAGCGAGGGCGTGGGGTTGGGGCAGGAGTAGGTGTGGGGTGGTAAGGTTTGGTGGCAATTCTTGCTTCCCGGTCATTAGTGCGTAGGTGGGTATACTTGCGCTTGGGGTGGCCATTTTGTTTTTCTTCTGCCTTCGTCTTGGTGTTCATCTTGGTGGGTGATATTACTGAGTGTTTGTTACGTGGTGGTATGTTCTTCTCCTTCTCACGTGATTGTTTCTTTATTTGTTTCCTGGTTTCTTCCGTGGTGGTGCACAGTGTGGCGGTCTGGTTCATTTTCCTATCTGTCTTTCCTTTATCCTTAGTTTCTCCTTCTCCTTCTCTTCCTCGTTTTCTTTGTTGGGTTGGTGTGTTGCTTGGTGGTTTTCTCTTCTCTTCTCGTCCTTCTTCTTTAGTCTCTCCTTCTGCTTCCTTGCTACGCTTTCTTTGTTTGGTTGGTATGGTGGAAATGCGTAACTCGGGTATTTTAACTATATTACTATTATGATTATTATTCATATTAAATATTAAGTGGATAAATGACAGCCAATCATAATCCGTTTTTGCAAAAAGTAGCACTTCCTTTATATATATATATATATACAGGGTGTCCCAGGAGGAAAGGGCATAACTTGGGGAAATGATAAAACAAGGTATTCTAAGCCTAAAATGTTCTATAACAAAAAGTCCAAATCTCAACCGTCAAAAAGATATTGAAGGTTTTATATAGTGTCCTCCCCCGCCTCACTGTAATGGACTCTTCCATGTCAGAGAGTTTCCAACTGGTCCAAAGTGAGCTATTATATCTATAATCATTTTGTAACTCATAGAATTATAATATCTTTACAATAACATGGTATCATAACTGCAGTTAGATAGAGGTGTGGTAGGTATTGGGACAGCTAGGCCACCCTAATGGGAAAATACTTAAGAAAAGGGCATTTTCAACATGCGATATCTCTTTACTGGTTGAGATTGGGAATATTTCTTATAGAACATTTTAGGCTTAGAATATTTTGTTTTATCATTTCCCAAAGTTATGCCCTTTCCTCCTGGGACACCCTGTATATATATATATATATATCTATATAATATTTACGGTTGCCTGTCTGTCTGTTCTTTATACGCGGCCGCAGTTTTTAAGCTAGAGCGTTCATACTTGGTATGCATAGTAATTGGGTCCCTAGGCAGGTTTAAGTAAAAAAAATAAATCCCCAGGGTGAAAGGGACGGAGAAAATGGGCGCGAAATCGGAAAAAGGGCCGTTTGGGGCAGAAGGAGGCCTCCGATCGAAAAGGTGTATGGAACGAATGTTGTTCGCAGCCCCCCAATATGGGGGTACGGATGAGGTCAAATCCAAAATCGGAGGTCATTTAGTGGCCGAAATCGAGGTCGCCGTTTAATGAGGCACAGGGAGGTCGAGGCCGGTGATTATGGTAGTATTGACGATGGTGATTATGGTAGTAGCAGTGGTGGTAGTAGTGATGGTGATTATGGTGATTACCTGGGCAACGCTGGGTACCCCTGCTAGTATATAATATTTTTGATTGGCTGTATGTGTGTGTGTGTGTGTCTGTGTGTCTGTTCTTTATGCATGGCCACATTTTTTAAGTTAGAGCGTTCATACTTGGTATGCATAGTAAGGGGGTCCCTAGGCAGGTTTTAGTGAACAAATAGAATTCCCCAGGATGAAAGGGACGGAGAAAATGGGCGCGAAATTGGAAAAATTGCTTTTGGTTTAAAAAAAAATGGCCGTTTGGGGCAGGAGGCCTCCGATCGAAAATGTGTATGGAACGAAAGTTGTTCGCAGCCCCCCAAAATGGGGGTACGGATGAGGTCAGATCCAAAATCGGAGGTCATTTAGCGGCCGAAATTGAGGTAGCCGTTTAATGAGGCACAGGGAGGTCGAGGCCGGTGATTATGGTTGTAGTAGTATTGTGATGATTGTGGTAGTAGTGATTGATGATGGCGATTATGGTAGTAGAATTTAAATCCGGGCAACGCCGGGTACCCCTGCTAGTATATATATATATCTCCAGTGGGTAGATTGTAGGCACCAATCGATCAGGGCTAGACCCAGGTGAGGTTATAGGCATGTGATAAAGAGTCGCTGGAACTCCTGTTTCATTTGCTTGGCCTCTCTTACTGATTTTATTTGTGCCTCATTTACACTGAGAGCAATCCAGCTAGCTCTCACAAACACCTCCTCCTCCTATCCACTTCACTACACTAAACATGCACACCACACTTCATTCCTCCACACCAAAATTAAAAAAAAAATATGAATTTTAGCCCAGCCTCGGAGTCCCTCGGGGGGGAGGGGGGGACCACAAATGCCCCCACACCCGTCCGACCAAATTACCTGGACCTCGGCCTGTTACTCTTTCTCCATTCACAGACTTTCCTCTAACTTTCACTCTGTTGAACACCATCTCTCCTCCTACAAACCTGATCTCTTCCTCACCGAAACTCAGGTGTCTGTAGCAACATCCAGCAGCCCCTTCTCTGTATCCTCCTACTTTCTCTATCCTAGTTTCAAAGCCAAAGGCAGATGTTGTGCATATGTGCACAACAAACTCACTTGCTCTCGTGTTCCCGATTTCGACTCCTCTGAATTCTCTACTTTATGGCTCAAACTTTCCTGTCATTCTCTTACTAAATATTTCTGTGCTGTCTATCTTTCCCCTAACTCTACCAACTTTCCCAAATTCTTTGACTATCTAAACTCTACAATGGAACACATTCTATCCATTTCTCCTTTCTCAGAAATCTCCATCTTAGGAGATTTCAACGTTCACCACAACCAATGGCTCTCCTCTCACACTACTGACCCATCTGGTGAACAAGCCTACGTCTTTTCTATCCTAAATGACCTAGAGCAGTTAGTTCAGCAACCCACCCGTATCCCGGATCGCATCGGAGATCGGCCCAACATTCTTGACTTGTTTCTAACTTCTAACCCTTCTTCTTATACTGTCAATCTTTTCTCTCCTTTGGGCTCCTCCGACCATAAACTTATCTCTGTCACCTGTCCTATCTCTCCAGTACGGCCACCCGATCCTCCTAGCCGGCGGCGCTTGTGGCACTTTGGCGCTGCCGACTGGGAGGCTCTCCGGCAGTACTTCTTTGATTTCCCATGGAATGATTTCTGCTTCCGTGGCCGGGGACCCTCGGAGAGTGCTGAACGCATTACCGAGGTAATCCTATTGGGCATGGAAGGATACATTCCATTCTCTTTCTCTCAGACTAATGCTAAAAACTTGGTTTACTCACGCCTGTTCTACTGCTGTCCGCAACAAGGAGGAAGCATTCAAACGGTACCGACGCCTTAAAACTCAAGACTCTCATTCTTCCTATGTTTCTGCCCGGAATCAAGCCAAATCTGTTCTTCGACTTGCCAAACACTCTTTCATCAATAATCAATGCACTGAACTATCCAACTCTAGCTCTTCCCAAGCTTTCTGGCATCTAGCCAAAAACCTCTCCAACAATTTCTCTTCCTCGTCTTTCCCTCCCCTTTCCCACTCTGATGGCACAACCATCACTTCTTCCTCTGACAAAGCTAAACTCTTCGCTCAAACTTTTGCTAGAAATTCCACCTTGGAAGATTCCGGTGCTATTCCTCCCTCTCCACCCTCCTCTCTCTTACTTATGCCTAATATCCAAATCTCTTCTAAAGATGTACTTTCTACCCTCTCTGTGCTTAATACTAATAAGGCGTCCGGTCCGGACAGTGTTCCTCCAGTTGTTCTCAAAAACTGTGCTTCCGTGCTGACTCCCTGCCTAGGCAAACTCTTTCGTCTCTGTCTTTACTTTAACATCTTCCCTTCGTGCTGGAAGTTTGCTCACATTCAACCTGTCCCAAAGAAGGGTGACCGCTCTCAACCCTCCAACTATCGTCCAATTGCTCTCACCTCTTGTCTTTCTAAAGTTTTTGAAACTATTCTTGCTTCCAAATTTCTTAAGCATTTCTCTTCTCATAATCTGCTCTCAGATCACCAGTATGGCTTCCTTAAGGGTCGCTCTACTGGTGATTTTCTTTCATATCTTACTAACTCTTGGTCATCCTCCTTTTGGGACTTCAGTGAGACTTTTTCTATTGCACTAGTCATATCGAAAGCCTTCGATAGAGTCTGGCACAAATCTTTAAGTTCTAAACTACCCTCCTTCGGTTTCTATCCCTCCATCTGTGCCTATGTCTCTAATTTCCTTTCCGGCCATTCCATAGCCGCGGTTGTGGACGGCCATTGTTCACTTCCTCACCCTATAAACTCTGGTGTTCCTCAGGGCTCTGTTCTATCTCCTATTCTCTTTCTAGTTTTTATAAATGACCTCCTCAACTGTACCTCAATTCCCATCCATTCATACGCAGACGACTCAACATTAAACTACTCCATTAGTTTTTCAGAACGCCCCAGCCAGCAATTCTTCAACGACAAAGTAATGAAGCCATAGAACTCTTAAATTCTGATCTAAATACTATCTCCAATTGAGGCAGAGAAAACCTTTAATGCTTCCAAAACCCAATTTCTCCATCTATCTACCCGTTCAGAACTCCAAGCGGACTATCCCTTATTCTTCAACAACACAAAAATCAATCCTTCATCTTCTCTCAATATTCTTGGTGTCTCTTTTTCTTCTCCTCTCAGTTGGAAATACCATATTACCAGTCTTGCTAAGGCAGCCTCCCAGAAGCTAGGTGTGCTCAACCGCCTTAGGGGGTTCTTTTCCCCTGCACAGCTTCTTGCTCTGTACAGGGGCATAGTGCGTCCTTGTATTGAGTATGGTTCACATGTGTGGGGAGGTGTCTCTCACACTGCTCTCCTAGACAAAGTTGAAAGGAAGGCCTTTCGTATCATTAACTCCCGTCCACTCACCAACTCTCTGCAATCTCTCTCTCTCCGCCGCAATGTTGCATCTCTCTCGCTATTCTATCGCTACTATAATAATCAGTGTTCCTCAGAGCTTTCCCAGTGTATACCACCTCCTTTACGTAGGGCACGTGGTACACGTCTTGCAACTCAATCCCACCCCTACTCTGTGCAACTCTCCAACCCAAGAGTGAAACGTTACTCTCAAACTTTCTTCTACTCAACAGCTGAGCTTTGGAACTCTCTCCCAGAATCAGTCTTTCCCTCTTCCTATGACTTAAATTGCTTCAAACTCCGTGTGTCTAGGCATTTTGGCTCGAACGTCCCTTGATTTTGGCTCTGTCACTCTTTCAACTATGGGGGAGGCACTCGCTATAGGCAGTTCTGCCTTTTGCCTCCCTCAATCACATAGAAGAAAAAAAAAAATATATATATACTGTATATATATATATATATATATATATATATATATATATATATATATATATATATACTGTATATATATATATATATATATATATATATATATATATATATATATATATATATATATATATATATATAGTATATATCTATATATGCTATATATATATATATATAAATACTGTATATGTGTGTGTGTGTGTGTGTATGATCACAATTACACGTGAGCTACTACATGTATTTATACTTACAGCCGGGTTCGAACCAACGACAGTCAGGACAAGTGTCCATGCTTTAATCAACTTTAACACGGCAAGATACACAATATTGAACCTTTAACTATTTATATTAAGAAAAGGGAAATCCTACTTGGAGAGAGTATTCCATTTCATACGCAAATCGTAGGAGTCATACTTCAGGAAACCATACAGAGATTTTTACAAGTATTGCCCCTCAAATCGGGCTGAATTAATATATTTTAATTCTCACCCAACCAAGCACGGAGTCATTAATATTAAGTTTATCACACAAATTAAATAGTTTCTCCACGTTGGATTTCCCTTCTCCTTAATGTATGTATGCATGTATGTATGTATGTATATTTTCAGGTACATAACCCATAGCTGGCGGTGGCTGACTCGAGACAGAGCCCGAACCAGGGATAAAACAACACAGCACAAAATAAAAAAAATACAAATACTCACACATATCTAGGTCGCCCAGAAGAAGACCAAGGAAAACGTTAAATATTGGTTATTATACGCCATGGTCGAGTTGAATAAAGCATGGACACTCGGCCTGTCTGTCGGTGGTTCAAGCCCGGCTGAGAGTATTCATGATTATGTATATATATATATATATATATATATATATATATATATATATATATATATATATATATACTGTATATATTATAACCTCTCTGTGGTTTTAGGGTTGAACGCCTCTCTACCCCAATTACAAAGCATAAAACAGAGTATGAACAAAGTGTCTCCGTATATGATTCTGGGTGTGTTCTGGGACATGTCTATAATAACTGGTTAACTATTACAATACCAGCGATGTCTTGTTGTTTTATTTCAGCTGCATTTAGACGATTTTATGAAGCTTAGGAAGAATATATGGTAGCTAAAAGGACTAATTGGGGTAGACATTCTTCCTAAGCTGAATAAAACAGTCTAATAGTTGCCAGAATCTAATGAAAAGAATTTCACCGGATCTGAAGGGGTTTAAACTGCTTCTGAATGTGTGTTGTTTCCATGGTCAATTTCCACTCAACATGACTCGACTCTGCATTTCAACGTAACACTCGAGCCGCGTGATCCAAGGAAATGAATGACCTGGGCGTTGTCATGCTCTCTGGCTCAACCCTAAATGTCTTCTCTCACTAACAAATGTGTACAGTCACCTACTGATATACATGTGTCATTAGTAATTCTATAGTATATATATATATATATATATTGAGAATATATCACAAATACACGTGAGCCACTAAATGTTTCTAATCTCTCAGTGGGGATCCAACCGTCGACCATCAGGACGATAGCCGACGGTTCGATCCCCACTGAGAGATTAGAAACATATATATATATATATATATATATATATACCGGTTTATATATACAGTATATATATAATATATATATATATATATATACTGTATATATGCCTATATCTGAAATTTCCTTTCTGGCCATTCCATAGCAGCGGTTGTGAACAGCCATTGGCATTACTCACTTCCTCAACCTATCAACTCCGGTGTTCTTCAGGGTTCGGTCCTGTCTCCAGTTCTCTTTCAAATATTCCTCAATTTATGATCTTCTCAACTGTACCTCTAGCACTATTCACTCATATGCTGATGACTCTACCTTACACTATTTAATTAGTTTTAGACAATGACCCACCATGCAATTATTCCAATACTCGCTTGAGGCCATAGCACACCTGTCTTCTGATCTATCAACTATTTCCAATTGGGGCAGAGAGAAACTTCTTACTTTCAATGCTTCCAAGACCTAAATTCTCCATCTATCTACCTGTCACAATCTTCCACATGACTATCCCTTACTCTTCAACAATATAAAAATGAACCCTTTATGTTCACCCAATACTTTTGGTGTATCTTTTTCTTCTAAAATATATTGGAAAGAAAGCTTCTCAAAAGTAAGGTGTGCTCTCCTTGGGTTCTTCATCTCTGCACCGCTTCTTGCTCTGTACGGGGGCACAGTGCACCCATGTATCGAGTATTTTTCGGCATGGGTGGGGAGGTTCAACCTATGCCGCACTTCTTAAAAGGGTAAAGTCGAAAGCATTTTGTCTCAGCAGTTCACCTCCTGTTTACAATACTCTACTATCTCTCTCTTCACACCACAATGTTGCATCTCTCTCATTCTTCTACCGTTATTACAATAATCAATGTTCTTCAGAGCTTTATCAGTGTGTACTTCTTCCGTTATGGAGAATGGGAAGCACCAGCCTTTCCACACATTCCCACCCCATTCTGTCCAACTCTCTAACCCAATAGTGAACTGATTTTCCCAGTCTTCTGCTCAACAAGTAAGCTCTGAAACTTTCTCCCTCAATCTATCTTTCCCTCATCCTATTACTTAGACTGCTTCAAGCTCTGTGTGTCCAGACATTTTGACTCAAACGTATCTTGAAATTCGATCTCTATCACTCTTTCAACTTGGGTGGAATACTTGTAACAGGCAGCTTTGCCTTTTGTATCCCTTCAAACAAACACATAAAACAAAAAATATAATTAGTAATTGTATTGCAGTATGCTGTTTAGACCTATACTATAGTTACAGTAATATTCCTATATAAACATTTCTAAATATGATGTGTAACAATTGTTGTTATTATTATTATTATTATTATTATTATTATTATTATTGTTGTTCGGCGACTGATTAAACATAAAGTTATGTAGATGCAAAATGGTGATAATAGAAAAGCCAATAAAAACATTGTTTAAAATGTGTATACCTGCAGACAACCTCGTAAGGAACCAAATTATATTTAATTCGTGTATTATTTACGTACATTTATTATTGTATCTATATATAACAAACAAAAAGCAAACTCATTTTGTCCACTAAAATGAAACTGTAGTACATTGTTTGAAAACTGTTCACGCTACCATAGCTCACATTTATTACTAGACTTATCTTTAATACGGTTCTATCGTTTTCTCATAAAAGTAGAGCCCATCTTAGTCTCTATATTGCTCTCGCTCTCGATCGCTCTCTTTCGCTCGCTCTCGCTCTCGCTCTCTCTCTCTCTCTCTCTGTACGCAGCTTAAACTACCATAGCTCAAATTTATTACTAGACTTATCTTTAATACGGTTCTATCGTTTTCTCATAAAAGTAGAGCCCATCTTAGCCTCTCTCTCTCTCTCTCTCTCTCTCTCTCTCTCTCTCTCTCTCTCTCTCTCTCTCTCTCTCTCTCTCTCTCTCTCTCTCTCTCTCTCTCTCTCTCTCTCTCTCTCTCTCTCTCTCTCTCTCTCTCTCTCTCTCTCTCTCTCTCTCTCTCTCTCTCTCTCTCTCTCCGCAGCCTAAACTCAAAATATAAACAAGCACACAGTACAAATCACCTAACACCCTAAAGGAATCACACTAAGACAATGCATACCAACAGACACATGCACACAAACACAATTATATTATTACACGCATTTATATACGCACACACACGCTATACATACAATAGACACACATACATAGAGCAAACATTCAAATACCCAATATAACTAATCAACACAGAGTAAGCCTACACACGCAGAATAAATGCAAACTCAACTCAAAACATATATTATCCACCAACACATAGAACACACTCTTTAGAAGCACAGAAAACACACACTTAAAAAAAAAATATAATAAATAAAAAACACACACACACAATTCCAAAGTATACATCCACACTCATACAGTATACTACGAACATCCATAGTACAAACCTTCTAACATACACGATAAATACACACATACACAGAGTAAAAACAAAGAAAAAAACCCCACACAGAACAAACACCCACACAGAACAAATTCACTCACACAGAACAAATACACCCACACAGAACAAACACACACACACAGAAAAAACACACGCACACAGAACAAATACACCCACACAGAACAAACGCATCCACACAGAACAAACACACCCACACAGACCAAACACACCCACACAGAACAAACACACCCACACAACAAACACACCCACACATAACAAACACACCCACACAGAACAACCACACCCCCACATAAACACACCCACACAGAACAAACACACCGACACATAACACACACACCCACACAGAAAAAAAACACACACAGAACACGCATAACAAACACACCCACACAGAACAACCACACCCACAAATAAACACACCCACACAGAACAAACACACGCACACAGAACAAACACACAAACACGCCATTACATCTCCCTTACTTACACATCCTCCCCGCCCTAGAAAGCTGTAAATCTTTGCCATATATCACCAGTCCCATATCTCCTCCACCTCCTACTCCTTCCTTTCCACCCACTCCCTTCTTTATTTCCTTCTCCTCCTTAGTCCCATTCTTGTTATCTTCTTTCATTACTTCTCCTTATTTTCCTTTCTCCTTCTGCCATCCCTTCATTTTCTCTTCTTTCATCTCCTTCTACTTTCTCTACCACCATCGGGCCGTGGTGGTCAAGTGGTGAGCACGCTCGCGTGTGAATCTGAAAGACCCGGGATCGAATCCCTGCCACGGCGGACATTTAGTGGGTGCGGTTGTACGTCCTAGCATGTTTCACATGCTTGCACCCAGTCAGGGGACATCCTGACGACGTATACAGACAAAACACACATAACAAAGCCACTCCAACACCTTCCTCTCTCTCCAACACCCCTTCTCCCCTCTCAACACTCTTCTCTGAGCTATTGCCGATAAAAATGGCATGTTCAGTCCTGTACAGAATCGTAAGATTCAGAGTCGTAAAGATTCCAGGACGAGCTCATCAGCGGCGGATCCCCAGATCGACTAAACATCTACAAACTAAACCAGCTTTCTTTTCTTCTCGTTCTCCTACCATTAACCTTACTTATCCTTCTCAAACTTCCTTCTCTCACCAATCATCCTCTTCTTCACTCCTTCCATCTCGCCCCTCTTCCCTTTCCTTCCTGTTTGTTCTCAGTTGTCTTCCTGTCCCATCTCTCCACCTCCCTGCTTCTCCCAGCCATTCCTCCTATCTGCCCTTCCGTTTCCTCTCATCTATACTCCCCTCTTCTATTTTTTTAGTTTCCTCCCTAGACCTCCATCAAGCTTAGAAAAACACCCCCCTAGACCCCCCTTCAAGATAAATTTGTACATTTTTCGGTAGAACAATTTCCCGGCCGAAGGCCGGTTCTTCTTAAAATTGCAGGCTTGCTATCGCTCGCCAGGATATAATCGACATCTAAATTGCACGAAAGGTCTTAATATTGACAACGAAATGGGGCGAAAGGTGTTTAAATCGCCAAGCTAATGGGGCAAACATCTTAACATCTGAACACTAGAGGGGCTAAACATTAGGGAGAAGGGGGTCCAGAAAAACAGTCTGCCTCCCTTTAACTATATTGCTGTCTCTCCTCCTCCTTATTCTAACCCCCTTCCCCTGTTTCTATTGACCCCTCCCCTCCCTTCACTCCATCCACAATCTCTCTTTATAACCCATCCCACTTCCTTCTTTATCAAACTCTCCCTCCTCCTACCACCCTTTATAACCCATCCCACTTCCTTCTTTATCAAACTCTCCCTCCTCCTACCACCCTTTATAACCCATCCCACTTCCTTCTTTATCAAACTCTCCCTCCTCCTACCACCCTTTCCCCCTTTCTTCCATGTACCACACATAATTCCGTAACTACCCTATCTCTTCCCCCCTCCCTCCTTACCCCTCTTCCTACCGTTACTATCCTATCCCTCCTCCCCCCTCCTACCATAGTTTCCCAACCCCTATTCCTACCACTCCTCCTTCCATAACTATCCTATTCCTCCCCAAACCCCACCCCCTCGTACCATCCTTTCCCACTACCTCCTCCTACCACTCCTCCCTCTCTTCCTCCCGTAACTATCCTATCCCTTCCCCCTCCTCCTACTACCCCTCCCCCTCTTCCTACTACACAACCTACCGTAACTATCCTATCCTTTCCCCCTCCCCCTCTTCCTACCACACATTCTACCGTAACTATCCTATCCTTTCCCCCTCCCCCTCTTCCTACCACACATTCTACCGTAACTATCCTATCCTTTCCCCCTCTTCCTACCACACATTCTACCGTAACTATCCTATCCCTCCCCACTCCAACCATCCTTATCCCACCCCCTCCTCCTACCTCACAACCCCTCCCTCTCCTATTCCTTCTAGGCTACAAATCTCCCACATCATTATTTCAACATTTGTTTTCGAATTTATCATCACTTTTTCAGGGGCCCTCCTTAAGGTCTGCCTAAAACTCCTTCGCCTTATAGACTTTTATAAGGAGATCTCACTCTCTTTGAGATCCTCAAGAGAGGCTCAGCTGAAATGGCTATTGTGGTGCGGTCTTAAGGGTTGGGGGGGGGGGGAAGGCATATTAATTTGCATATTTATTTATAATTTTATTATTTTATTAGTTTCCTCCCTTGACCTCCACCAAGCATTTACTCTCAGCCTTAAAGTGGGGTGGGTCTTTTGGTCTATTTATTTATGCATATATCTATTGTGTAGTTTCCTCGCTAGAGGAGCTTAAAAACACACCCCTTAGACCCCCATCCAGATAATTTGTAAATTTTTCAGTAGAAAAATGTGCCGGCTGAAGGCCGGTTCCTCCTAAAAATACAGGCTCGCTATCACTCACCAGGAAAAAAATCGACACCTAAATGGCACGAAAGGTCCTAATGTTGACAACAAAATGGGATGAAAGGTCGCAACATCGACAAACTAATGAGGTGAACGTCTTATAATCTCAAAAACTAATGGAACTAAACATGGGGGAGGAGGTGGTCCAGAAAAAACAACTACCTCCCGCTTAACATGACACCATCATTGCTGTAATTGTTCATGATATAATTACTTAATGTGAGCCAGCCAAGACTAATTAAGGCGCTTTGAAGCATGACACAAAATAACCACGAGTTTGCTATTCAAATTGGTAATGCTAGTAATTATTACAACAACTGTTAAAAATTAATAGGAATCTGGATATTCAAACTCGGTCAAAGTTATTACGGGGACGGAGTTATGATTTATGGCGACACAAATATTAAGGGGGGGTCACCGTTTTTTTTTTTATCTTTCTCTCCTTTTCTCTTTTTTCCTGGGTTGTATTCCTTCGGTCCCATTCAGCCAACTGTTTTAAGACGTTTATCCCCATCCAGGTGTCTATTTTTTTCCTGGCGAGCGATAGCGAGCCAACATTGTATGGAGAAATCCGGCTTCGCCGGAGAAATTTTTCTATAATTTTTTTTACAAATTTAGCTTGTTGTCAAAACAAATATATATATATATATATATATATATATATGCTGGCTCGCTACCGCTCGCCAGGAAAATATTGACACCTGGATGGGGGTATACGTCTTAAAACAGTAGGCTGAATGGGGCCAAATGGATACAAGCCAAAGAGAGAGGGAGAGAAAGAGAAAAAAAGCGAGGTGGGCTACCTTAAGTATTTCCAACTTCATAACGTTCCCATACCCTTAACAATTAGACAGCCATAAAGTATTACTCTATTGTATCATACTAGTCGAGGTACCAGCACTCTGTGAGAGTTACAAAATGGTCCAACAAAATTAACTCTACGGGGCCACAAACCCCGCTAAAAAACCTATGCTGGGACCCCAGCCAAGTCTCATTTCCGTAGTCCCAAAGCATTAGGGACTAGAGGGATACAAAATGTCAAACATAGTCCAGAATTTTATATATATTTGTATTGCTTGCTCTAGATAAAATCAAGATACGACGATTCTAGGAAGACCTAATTTTTAAATGTTTCGAGTATCCGGACCTAGGACATGACAAACGATTCACAGCCCGGGAGACGCAACATGGCGGCCACTATAAAAAAGGTTAGTATTGTATACTTTCCCTATAGACGGTGATTCTTTACTCGACACTTCTTCACGCTAGTACCATTTGGGCCTCCATATCTCAGCTCGATACACCCCCACTACCACTTACTCTCGCTCTCTATCTCTCTTTCCCTCCCTCCCTCTCTTTCTGTCTCTCAACTCTCTCTGTCTCAACGCTCTTTCTCTCTCTCTCTCTCTCTCTATATATATATATATATATATATATATATCTTAACACTCTCTCTCTCTCTCTCAACACACACACACCCTCTCTCTCAACTCTCTATTCATCTCTCTATATACCTATCTATTAATCTCATAAACAGTGTACACAGAGAAAACATTAAGGATATTCATGTTTCATCAAGTCTTAGTGTGGCGGGTTAAGGGAGCCCACCTCGCTTTTTTTCTTCTCGTCCTCTCCCTCTCTTTGGCTTGTATCCATTTGGCCCCATTCAGCCTACTGTTTTAAGACGCTTACCCCCAACCAGGTGTCGAGGTAGCGAGTCAGCATATATATATTTTTGTATTGACAGCAAGCTAAATTTGTACATTTTTCGATAGAAAATTTCTCCGGTGAAACCGGATTTCTCCATAAAATGCTGGCTCGCTTTCGCTCGCCAGGAAGAAATCGACACCTGGATGGGGATAAACATCTTAAAACAGTTGGCTGCATGGGGCCGAATGGATACAAGCCAGAGAAAGAGAGAAAAGGAGAGAAAGATAAAAAAAAAAAAAAAAACGGTGACCCCCCCCTTAAGTTCAAAGTCTAGGATCTTGGTTTTGCATCATGGTCGGGGTTTAGCTCCTTTTTATGTACACTCGGATACCATAGTCTCTAGCCCACTCCTCAAACTTCGTGGACCCCTTATGATTTTCTTCATGCAATTATAGCTTATCTGGATTGATTTTTGAAGATAACTTGCTTTTCAATAAATATAATAATTATATAGTTTTGTAGTTGATGTGTAGGCAATTATATTCATAATCTTGTTTCCAGAGATATTATTCCATAATTAGAAATAGGCGAGGTCAAAAATACTTATGTACACTCGGATACCATAGTCTCTGGCACACATTAGAATTTGTTCACCCACTATGTTTTTCTTCATGCAATTATAACTCTCTTGATTGATTTTTGGATACAACTTGCTTTTCAATAAATAGTATATAGACGTTTGTATATAGACGTTTGTATATAGACGTTTGTATATAGACGTTTGTATATAGACGTTTGTATATAGACGTTTGTATATGGACGTTTGTATATGGACGTTTGTATTTGATGTATAGAAAATGATATTCATAATTTCGTTGCCAGAGACCTACTTCCGTAATGATAAATAGGTGAAGTCCGCGCATATATATGAGTGGGCTAGAGGCTATGGTATCCGAGTGTACATATATATGAGTGGGTTAGAGGCTATGGTATCCGAGTGTACATATATATGAGTGGGCTAGAGGCTATGGTATCCGAGTGTACATATATATGAGTGGGTTAGAGGCTATGGTATCCGAGTGTACATATATATGAGTGGGCTAGAGGCTATGGTATCCGAGTGTACATATATATGAGTGGGCTAGAGGCTATGGTATCCGAGTGTACACATATATATGAGTGGGCTAGAGGCTATGGTATCCGAGTGTACATATATATGCGTGGGTTAGAGGCTATGGTATCCGAGTGTACATATATATGAGTGGGCTAGAGGCTATGGTATCCGAGTGTACATATATATGAGTGGGCTAGAGACTATGGTATCCGAGTGTACACATATATATGAGTGGGCTAGAGGCTATGGCATCCGAGTGTACATATATATGAGTGGGCTAGAGACTATGGTATCCGAGTGTACATATATATGAGTGGGCTAGAGGCTATGGTATCCGAGTGTACACATATATATGAGTGGGCTAGAGGCTATGGCATCCGAGTGTACATATATATGAGTGGGCTAGAGGCTATGGTATCCGAGTGTACATATATATGAGTGGGCTAGAGGCTATGGTATCCGAGTGTACATATATATGAGTGGGCTAGAGGCTATGGTATCCGAGTGTACATATATATATGAGTGGGCTAGAGGCTATGGTATCCGAGTGTACATATATATGAGTGGGCTACAGGCTATGGTATCCGAGTGTACATATATATGAGTGGGCTAGAGGCTATGGTATCCGAGTGTACTATATATATGAGTGGGCTAGAGGCTATGGTATCCGAGTGTATCATATATATGAGTGGGCAAGAGGCTATGGTATCCGAGTGTACATATATATGAGTGGGCTAGAGGCTATGGTATCCGAGTGTACACATATATATGAGTGGGTTAGAGGCTATGGTATCCGAGTGTACATATATATGAGTGGGCTAGAGGCTATGGTATCCGAGTGTACATATATATGAGTGGGCTAGAGGCTATGGTATCCGAGTGTACACATATAAATGAGTGGGCTAGAGGCTATGGTATCCGAGTGTACATATATATGAGTGGGCTAGAGGCTATGGTATCCGAGTGTACACATGCTAGAGGCTATGGTATCCGAGTGTACACATGCTAGAGGCTATGGTATCCGAGTGTACCATATATATGAGTGATGAGTGGGCTAGAGGCTATGGTATCCGAGTGTACATATATATATGAGTGGGCTAGAGGCTATGGTATCCGAGTGTACATATATATGCTATGGTATCCGAGTGTACACATGCTAGAGGCTATGGTATCCGAGTGTACACATGCTAGAGGCTATGGTATCCGAGTGTACACATGCTAGAGGCTATGGTATCCGAGTGTACACATATTTAGAGGCTATGGTATCCGAGTGTACACATGCTAGAGGCTATGGTATCCGAGTGTACACATGCTAGACTCTAGAGGCTATGGTATCCGAGTGTACACATGCTAGAGGCTATGGTATCCGAGTGTACACATGCTAGAGGCTATAGTAGCCGAGTGTACACATGCTAGAGGCTATGGTATCCGAGTGTACACATATATGAGTGGGCTAGAGGCTATGGTATCCGAGTGTACACATGCTAGAGGCTATGGTATCCGAGTGTACACATGCTAGAGGCTATGGTATCCGAGTGTACACATATATGAGTGGGCTAGAGGCTATGGTATCCGAGTGTACACATATATATGAGTGGGCTAGAGGCTATGGTATCCGAGTGTACATATATATGAGTGGGCTAGAGGCTATGGTATCCGAGTGTACATATATATGAGTGGGCTAGAGGCTATGGTATCCGAGTGTACACATATATATGAGTGGGCTAGAGGCTATGGTATCCGAGTGTACATATATATGAGTGGGCTAGAGGCTATGGTATCCGAGTGTACATATATATGTGTGGGCTAGAGGCCACACATTATGTTAGAAGCATTGCTAAGAATGCCTCTAAAAAACTGGGACCCCTGTACAGAGTTTGAGAATTCTTCACTGACGAGCAGTTGCCCGTAATATATAAAAGTCATGTGCGTTCTCAGATGGATTACTGTTCACCTCTGTGGGGTGGAAGTGGAGTGGTTGCATTGAGGCAGTTGGACAAAATTCAAAATAAAGCTATTAGATTAATCAATAACCCTGCAATCACACAGGACCTTCCTACATTATCCATACGAAGAAACGTTGCATCCCTTGCATTATTCTACAGATATTTTCACAGCAATTGTTCGAGGAACTTGCTTCAATTGTGCCGCCTCTCCACATCTTTCCCCGTAGAACTAGGGCAGCTGAGAGCGCCCATGAATTTACACTTTCTCCTCCACAATGCAGAACTTCTGCTCATCAGAATTCATTTATCCCCAGAGCTACTACTCTTTGGAATTCACTTCCCTCGAATTGCTTTCCACAAACTTACAATCTACAAATGTTTAAATCCAGTTGTTACAAACATTTTATGAATGGAGGATGCCTTTAGGCACATGGACCTTTTTGTTTTATCTGTGTTTTTCCTTCTTCCGTTCATTGTCTATTAAAAAAAAAAAAAAAAAAAAATGGTATCCGAGTGTACATATATATGAGTGGGCTAGAGGCTATGGTATCCGAGTGTACACATATATGAGTGGGCTAGAGGCTATGGTATCCGAGTGTACACATATATGAGTGGGCTAGAGGCTATGGTATCCGAGTGTACCATATATATGAGTGGGCTAGAGGCTATGGTATCCGAGTGTACATATATATGAGTGGGCTAGAGGCTATGGTATCCGAGTGTACACATGCTTGTATTATTATTCCACACATTCAGCCGGTGTCACACGAGCACTTTTTCTGGCAATATTTTGGAGCAATTCTCGTCTGGAAACTTCAGAATTTAACTTTTATCAAGGGGGGTCACCGTTTTTTTGTTTATCTTTCTCTCCTTTTCTCTCTTTCCCTGGCTTGAATCCATTCGGCCCCATGCCGCCAACTGTTTTAAGACGTTTATCCCCATTAGGTGTTGATTTCTTCCTGGCGAGCTGTAACGAGCCCGCATTGTATGGAGAAATC
This sequence comes from Paralithodes platypus, assembly GCA_032716605.1. Classification (NCBI taxonomy): domain Eukaryota; kingdom Metazoa; phylum Arthropoda; class Malacostraca; order Decapoda; family Lithodidae; genus Paralithodes; species Paralithodes platypus. Next base: position 35,205,474 of record CM064514.1, read on the forward strand.
CGGTTTCGCCGGAGACATTTTTCTATCGAAACATGTACAAATTTATCTTGCTGTCAAAACAAATATATATATATATTGGCTCGCTACCGCTTGCCAGGAAAATATTGACGTTATAAAACAGTAGGCTGAATGGGGCCGAATGACTACTAGCCAAAGAGAGAGGGAGAGAAAGAGAAAAAAAGCGAGGTGGGCTCCCTTAATCTTAAGCCACCAATCATTTCAGTCTAGTTCCCGATACCAATGTAAAAGAAGACCCGAAATATTGCCAGCAAAAAAAAATTGCGATTAGAAAATTGCCGAAAAAAAAGCTCATGTGACTGCCAGCTTAACCCTCAGTAAAGGTCGAAATAGACTATTATAGTCCCCCTCTTAGTATTCCGGACAATATACTCAGAAAGACGGGTCCTATATATGTAAATCTATAATGGGTGTTTACAAATTACTTTACGATACACAAGGTTCAAAATCCTAATGCTCTCCTAGAGTCAGAAAAGCAGGTTGGGTGAATCGTTTTAAGGCCAAGTTAAGTTTGTTATCACGTTCAAAGTACTCTCTCTCTATCTCTCTCTCCTGCAATACCTTTATTTTTATTTCATGCCCTTTATCTCTCACATTTTGTTTTATTTTTTGTTTTAGATTTAAGCATGACAACACATGTGGTGCTAGCAAATATGATAATATGATACCCTCATGCATTATCACTATCGTAAAACCAGCTTATAGGTTTATCATTTCGTATCTATTTATAAGTATTGACATATTTATTGGTAGTAGGTGCATGCGAAAGTAGCCCTAATACATTATTACTAAATTTGAAGTGTTACGATCCAGGTTCTCAAAGACACAGGGCTCTTCAACATTGGACTAGATAATGGCAAAAAGCAACAACGGTAACACTAGATCCAACCCCTGCCTTAAACACTGGAAAACAAAACACCATTACCGCCCTGAGTCGTGCCTGGACAACGAGGTATCCTATGACTCGGTAACTGGTGCACACACACTAGGCTGACGCTCAATGAAACAGCCTATTCTCAAACAGTAAAAGATTACTCGATTATGTTACACAAAGAAAAGATAGTTAACGTGATTAATTAACGTTACGGTAGATACTCAAATAACTGGCACTCCTGTATTAAAGAAAGTGCAATGCTAGTCCTGCAACATCAACTGGAAACTTCTGAAATAAGTCTGATGCTGGGAAGATGTCCGTAAAGAATCTTGAACAATTATAATGCAGAATATGGGTCACAATAAATGCTAGGACATATAGTAATAATAGGCAGGCGAATAATAAAGTGCGCAAAGGTAGTAATGCTCGACAACTAAAGAAATGCTTCGTGATACAACGCAACAGCCTCCTCGGGTTGTGCAACTCAACAACAACCTCGGCTCAAAAGTGCAGTGAATAATAATGCTGCATACATATAATAAGGGGGCTTATCTCTAACCAGTGTCTGCTCAGTTAATAAAGTCTAGCTGGGGTATCAAGGCAGGGCAACAATGGGCGAGCATGCGGCTCGTAGCCTAACGTTGTCCGAGGGTGGTATAATGAAGATTACGTTATATGACGGGGATGCTCTCTTGATAAATCTAGGTCTCTAGTACCTAGCTCTATCCTGGCGATCCCTCAGAAGTCAACACAAAGAGGCAGCACTATGTTGTGAGGGATAGGCTATGGCCCTCTCACACCACAGCGCTGTGCTCACAAAGTAAACCAACCCGAAGACAACTTAGGCTCCCACAGTACCTGTCGATGTCGTGCAGAGCTTAGCTAACACTGCACACATCGGAGACAACGACACAATAACCTTACCCCCAGTCTAGCTTTAGATAACCAAGCAGAATCACTCAACACCTTGCAAGGGAGACATATACCGGTCTACAACCTTCCCGAGAGAGGACACATACGGAAAAGTCCGTCTCTAAACCTCAATAAAGCATAATACCTCCTTAACCTAATACATGGAAATATCTGAGAGCTTCGTGTACAATACGACTGGTCGACGGTGAACGTCTATGCTGAAACCAGAAGGGATGTTGAGTTTAATAAAGATTAGAGAATGAGAAAGAAGAAGTCGAGAGAGAGAAATAGTATGCAAAGTCGCGAGTATGGGGGACAGAATTGCAAAGGATGTAGGCGATACGCGTGTCAGTCAAGCTCTGAGCTGGTAAAGAACACGAGGCCGCGACGGGAAGGGACTAGTTGACCACCCGGCCGCCAACGCCGTCAGCGCCCAAGCGAGCCGCGTCATAGCTCACCTCGCTGCCGGGTGTACTCCCTCACACTCTCTCGCTCGCCTCCCACACAAGCAACATTTATATTATAGCGAATATAAAATATAAGGCGCGGTCACAGACCAAAACAAAGACCATTTCTAGACTGTCTGTGGCAACACGACACTAATGAAATAAAGCAGATCATTCTAGCACAACTGTAGCCTATCCCCCCATCCTGGCGAGCGCTAGCGAGCTGCAATGCCCCACGCAACCATTCTGCTAACGCCGGGAGGCGTCATCCCCCCCCCCAAGATATGGGACACTCAACCATGAGCCCATATCTGAACAGGGAGAATGTCGCTAGAATCTGCCACTCCTAACCACTCTGCCACTCATGGAATGCAAGCTCAGTCTCTTCAAAAAAAATACAACAACATTTTTATATAAACAAATCTTATCACCCTTCCCAAATATAATACATTAATTCATAACATTGTGCTCCCAGAGCGAGCTTTAAGAAGCACAGCCTACTGAGGGGAAATCATCTGCACTCAGTACTCGGCTACAATATTATCTTAAAATTAATTATTAAAAAGAAAGTTTTTATTTAATTTTTCATATTTTATTTTAATGTTGTTTTTGGCGGATACTATAGATGTAGCCTAATTTTCTTCTAATCAAAGCCAACAACTCCTGCCCTGCGACCCTACGCTGATGCTACACACGCGAGCCAACAAGCACCAGCGCAAAAATACACCGCGAGCCAAGACAGGAGGCTATACCAACATACTGTGGTAGCCTACCCCGGATCCTCCACCCGCGACAAACAGTCCGCAATCACATTCTCACAACCGGCAATATGGCGAATGTCTAAGTTGTACTCTTGCAACATGAGCGACCATCTGGTCAGCCTCATATTCCGGTTGTGGAATTGATTGAGGAATTTAAGCGGGTGGTGGTCGGTATACACTACCACGACTGGCCCATATGCAGGAACATAGACCTCAAAGTGTCTGAGCGCTAACACGATTGCCAGCAGTTCCTTTTCAACAACCGAATAGTTTTTCTGTGCTGAATTAAATTTCTTTGAAAAGAAACTGACTGGATGCTCAAGACCTTCCTCGTCTGTCTGCAAAAGTACGGCACCAGCCCCTACTCCGCTGGCATCAGTCGCCAACTGAAATGGTCGTTCAAAGTCCGGGGCCCTGAGGATAGGGTGAGTGCATAAAAGGTGTTTAACTACTCGAAACGCCTGCTCACACTCAGGTGCCCAGCGGAACTTTTTATCTTTGGCTAGTAGATCTGTCAAAGGAGCTAACACAGTAGAATAGCCTCTTATAAAGCGGCGGTAATACCCAATCATACCCAAAAATCTCATGATCTGCCACTTGGTGGTCGGCCTGGGGAACAAGTCGATAGCCTGTATCTTCTGTTGGGGCGGGCTCACCTGCCCTAACCCAACCACAAACCCCAGATACTGCACCGTGGCTTGCACAAAGTCACACTTGCCCAGATTAACCACCAAGCCTGCTTTACTAAGTTGACTAAATAAGGCTTCTATGTGCTCACAGTGACTTTGGAAATCGTTGTCATAAATGATCACGTTATCAAGGTAGACAGTACAGTTTGGGATGTCTGCTACGATGTCGTTCATTAAGCTCTGGAAAATGGCCGGTGCATTTTTCAGACCATATGGCATCACGTTGCAACGGTAAGTACTGCCATCCACCACAAACCGCACACCTCTTTAGCCCGCTCAGACAGTGGTACTTGCCAGTAGCCTTTGACGAGGTCTACCTTGGTCAAGTACCTTGCTTTCCCGATCTTATCCACACTGTCATCCACCCGGGGAAGAGGATATGCATTGGTGGGGGTCAACCCGTTCAACCGCCTAAAGTCAATGCAGAACCGAACTTTTCCATCAGGTTTGGGCTGCAGAGTGACAGGAGAAGTCCACCGTACTGCCCCCTTCTCGATCAAGCCTCTCGCCAGCATATACTCCAGCTCATCCCTGAGCGCTGGGAGTTTAATGGGTGGCACCCGATAAGGTATCGACTTGAAGGGGGGGTGCTCTCCTACATCGACATCATGCACCGCTTGAGTAGTGAGGCCTGGGTGCTCGGCAAATACAGTGGGGTATGAATCGAACAGGCGCTGCACTGCCACCTGCTGTTCCTCCGGCAGGTGCGCCAGAGCATCATGCGCACATTGGCTCGAATTCCCCGCCCACTGATCAGCCGAGACATGACAATCCCAGTTATCATCCACCTGATCATTGCTGCCCCCCTCTCCTTCTCCACCATGACCGCAGCAGGTCAACACAGGGACAGCTAGTGACTCAGGTGGGCGCCTCACATACTCCTTCAACAAATTAATGTGGCATAGTTGGTTACGCTTCTTCCGGTCTGGAGTGGCAACGAGGTAATCTAGATCGGAGATCTTTGACACCACCCGATAAGGCCCAGCGTACTTGGCAGCCAGAGGATGACCTGACAAAGGCAACAGGACCAACACCTCTTGACCTACCTGAAACTCCCGGAGTTTCGCCTTAGTATCGTACCTGTCCTTCATACGGGCCTGCGAACTCACCAAATTACGCCCGGCCAGCTCCAGACTTCTAAGCATTCTCTCTCTGCTCTCGAGGACGTATCTCAACATAGAACATGGCTTAGCGGTACCCTCCCAAATCTCCCTCACCATGTGGAGAGGGCCCCTCACCTGATGCCCGAAAACAAGCTCATTCGGACTGAAACCGAGACTCTCTCCAGGTACTTCTCTTGCCGCGAACAAAACATACAGCAGACCAAGGTCCCAATCCTTTCCGTTCTCTGCGCAGTAACATCGAAGCATGCTTTTCAGCGTGGCGTGCCACCTCTCCAACACCCCTTGACTCTCCGGGTGATACGCAGAAGAGACGACAGTGCTGATGCCATGCTGAATCATAGTTTGTTTGAACAGATTAGATGTAAAATTAGAACCTTGGTCCGATTGCACCTCTTGCGGGTAACCATACCGCGAGCAATACAAGAGCAGGTTCCGGACAACAGTTTTCGCCGTGCCATTTCTCATTGGATATGCATCAGGATAACAAGTGGCCACATCCATGATAGTTAATAGAAATTTATTACCGGCACTAGTAGGGGGTAGGGGTCCGACCATATCAATGATGACCTTACTGAAGGGCGGTCCACTGACAGGAATGGGGTGCAACGGGGCTCTCGGAATTGTTTGGTTAAGTTTTCCAACCCTCTGGCAAGTATGACACCTTGCTATCCATGTTACCACCAGCCCCTTCAACCCCGGCCACCAAAACAATTTTTCTAAAGCCGCCACCGTTTTTCTCACCCCTAGATGTCCTGCCAGTGGCATGTCATGCGCCAACCTCAGTAGGCTATCCCTGCACTCCCGTGGCACCACCAACTGGTCCACTACTCCGGACCCCTCTTGCCAACTACGTTTAGGGTCTTGAAAACGCCTATAGAGGATGCCTTCTAAATAAAAAAATCTCCTGGCTGTGCATCGCCGTCCTCGTCGAGCTCTACAGCTCCATTAGCACACGTTTGGAGCTCAGGGTCCTCTAGTTGCAACCGACGTATATCTGAGGGTGCCAAGCGATCTAACTGCTCCCGGAGCAATGCATGACCTTCCCCGATACTGGGCTGCTCCCTCTGTCTCTCTCGATGTACATAACGTTGCTGTCGTGGAGACTCGTCATGCCCAGCCTCGTCACTCTCGATGACAGGCCCAGGGGCTACTCCAGAATTAAGTAATGGTGCTAATACTGAATCACCCAGGAGAGCCGCCGAGTCAAAACTCTTAAAACCAACTCCAGCTTTAGCCTCCTCCTGTTGATCGTTCCTCCGCTGGTCTGAAGACGGAGGACTAGGCTGTGACACTTTAGCTGCCCGAGCTCGGGTGACAACACACGCCATGGGTTGTGTCTGGCACCGCTCGACCCACTCTTGCTCTTCCCTACTAACGTCGGCCGGCCTCTTGGCAACGACTAAGGGTAGAACCTCAGAAGCGGGCATTGCAAAGTCGTTGCCAAGAAGAAGGTCGACGCCCTCCACTGGCAGTTCCTCCACAATCCCGACATCCAATTCACGTGCCACACCATCCACCTCCATCTCCAACCGCACCAGCGGGTATGACCGAGTTGCATTAATACCCTGCACCACTACCACCCGAGCCGCGTTTATAGGGTAGCCAGTCAAGTTTTTCATCAGAGTCTGGGAAGCACCTGTATCACGCAAGACCTCTACTCCATACTTGCGCCCCGCCCACATCACGCAACCCCTCCCTCTATGGTCGCAAAAAACATCCTGAGCAGGGTTAGAGCCTCCCGGGTGCTTCTGCATTGGCTGTGCCTCAGCCTCTGACGAACTGCCCCGGGCAAACTCAGACGACTTCGGAGACACACCAATGTTGCAGGCCAAAGACACAGCTGCTGTAGGTGGCTTGCTGGGACAGACTCTTGCAAAGTGCCCCTTTTTATGACAATGATAACACTCCAACTCCCCTTTGGGCTTCCCTTGGTACTGGGAAGGGCCCGGCCCCTTCTTAAACGGGACGGTGCTAGTCTTGTGGTCAGTCTTGGTATCATGGCTCTTGTACTTGTTTGCATAAGGTATATCACTAACTCAGGGGGGTGGGGCGTCACGCCCCTTGTTACCTGCCTCACTACGCTGGGCAGACCCGCACCCACGAATTAGTGATAGCCGGAGGTCAGCCATCTTAGCTGCCTCCTGTAGAGTTTTTGGTTGCTTTTCTTTCAGGTTTAACGTCAGGTCGCCGCCCGTGCATTTGAAAAACTGCTCTAAAAGCACCAACTGTTTAATGTCGTCAAACGTAGTAGCTTTCTCCGACCTCAGCCAATTCCCAAAAGCATCGGACAGCTCCCGGGCATGCTCCAAAAAGGTGCTCTCCCGACCCTGAACTTCAACCTGTACGTCTCTGGTTGTAGTTCGTATGCTCTCAGGACAGCCTCCTTGAGTTCCTCATAGATAATACAAGACTCTATAGGCAATGCATCATAAGCCCTGAGTCCCTTGCCCACAAGTCTAGAGGAAACAAGGGCTGCACACTTCTCCCCAGGCCACTGGTGTTCCTGGCACTTCTTCTCGAATCTCATGAAAAATTCGGTGACACCCGACTCATCAAATACAGGGACTAGCTTCAACAGGTGCGACAAAGACTGATCATGCCCACGATTCCCACCACTGAGACGTTGCCCTGTCGTTTCCACCCGAGTCTTCTCAAGATCAATATCTGCCCGGTACCTGGTAGACTCAGCCTCCGACTCGGATTTTATTCTCGCGAGTTCGAGATCAGTCTGTTGTTTAGCCTTAGCGAGTTCGAGATCCGTCTGTTGTTTAGCCTTAGCGAGTTCGAGATCAGCCTGTCACTTAGCCTCTATCTTAGCGAGTTCGAGACGTTCTTCACGCTCAGCCTGCATCTTAGCCATCTCAAGCTGGAAGAGCATTTCTGTAGTGAAACTTTGAGGAGGAGGTGCAACTATTGGAGGCCCACCCAGCGATCCTAAACCATGCTGCAGCGGCTATCGGCCTGCGGGAACGTACTAAACTCCGGCATCCTAGAGGTCCCGATGGGAGTAGAGTGGAGGGGGGGCTCGAGCAGAAGTCCCCGAGCACCCTCTCCACCCTGGACCTCACTAGCCGCCCCAAGTACGCAAGCCCTCAAATCGTTCTTCTTGATGCCATGAGCCACCTTAAGCCCCATGAGGGGAGCCAAACACTGTAGACCATACTTGCTAATTCCCTCTAGTCGATCAGCTGTTATAGGCACCTCCAAAAACTTCTTTGCGGCCCCCTCACTAGTTACTAACCCCCCTGGCATCTGCCCATCAGAGCCTGCATCATTCCCTGAACTCTCAGTATGATTCTGATTCATCTCCCATTGTGTCCACCAAAAATTCTCACGTTTATAAAAAAAAAAAAAAGTACCCAAGCTCCTATGTAGCACTATTCACTTGCCAAAAATGACTGAAGACTCTCAAGTGCTATACTACTTTGCCAAAAAAAAATCTAACGTGCCCACTATATTCCTCAATAAAACAAATAACCACAACAATCCTGCAATTATCTCTTAGTTCACAAGATCCTGGCAAGGTCGCCATTTGTTACGATCCAGGTTCTCAAAGACACAGGGCTCTTCAACATTGGACTAGATAATGGCAAAAAGCAACAACGGTAACACTAGATCCAACCCCTGCCTTAACACCTTACGAGCGGCCTATGCGGTTTATTTATATGTACCGCACAGCGGGGTGTTTTTAGCCAAAATAGGGCTGTTTACGTGATCATTTTCATGCCTAAATAAGACCCAGAACGTAAAACAAGTACCTATCCCTGAAAGGGCATAAACAGAGCTTTCGAATGACACCATAACGATCCTTGTATGATGGATAGTTTTCTTGCAATAACCGTGCAACGCGAGTGCAAAAAGCAGGTAATTCGGTACTTTCGGTACATAATTGAGTATGTAGCGAGTGAGAGAGGGAGGAGGGAGCTGAGATTTGTGTCAGTAGGTTCGCCGCGGTGGTCTGGAGCAGTCATACGCTCGCTAGTCTCCTGCCACCACTTGTCTCTCTCTCTCAGCCACATTACGTGCTGAAATTGCCACTCGACCTATGTCGAGCGCCGCCACATAGTCCAGCTTTATTTAACTCGACTTATGTTGCTCGCCGCTAATTAAGGGTTAAACACTGGAAAACAAAACACCATTACCGCCTTGAGTCGTGCCTGGACAACGAGGTATCCTATGACTCGGTAACTGGTGCACACACACTAGGCTGACGCTCAATGAAACAGCCTATTCTCAAACAGTAAAAGATTACTCGATTATGTTACACAAAGAAAAGATAGTTAACGTGATTAATTAACGTTACGGTAGATACTCAAATAACTGGCACTCCTGTATTAAAGAAAGTGCAATGCTAGTCCTGCAACATCAACTGGAAACTTCTGAAATAAGTCTGATGCTGGGAAGATGTCCGTAAAGAATCTTGAACAATTATAATGCAGAATATGGGTCACAATAAATGCTAGGACATATAGTAATAATAGGCAGGCGAATAATAAAGTGCGCAAAGGTAGTAATGCTCGACAACTAAAGAAATGCTTCGTGACACAACGCAACAGCCTACTCGGGTTGTGCAACTCAACAACAACCTCGGCTCAAAAGTGCAGTGAATAATAATGCTGCATACATATAATAAGGGGGCTTATCTCTAACCAGTGTCTGCTCAGTTAATAAAGTCTAGCTGGGGTATCAAGGCAGGGCAACAATGGGCGAGCATGCGGCTCGTAGCCTAACGTTGTCCGAGGGTGGTATAATGAAGATTACGTTATATGACGGGGATGCTCTCTTGATAAATCTAGGTCTCTAGTACCTAGCTCTATCCTGGCGATCCCTCAGAAGTCAACACAAAGAGGCAGCACTATGTTGTGAGGGATAGGCTATGGCCCTCTCACACCACAGCGCTGTGCTCACAATGTAAACCAACCCGAAGACAACTTAGGCTCCCACAGTACCTGTCGATGTCGTGCAGAGCTTAGCTAACACTGCACACATCGGAGACAACGACACAATAACCTTACCCCCAGTCTAGCTTTAGATAACCAAGCAGAATCACTCAACACCTTGCAAGGGAGACATATACCGGTCTACAACCTTCCCGAGAGAGGACACATACGGAAAAGTCCGTCTCTCTAAACCTCAATAAAGCATAATACCTCCTTAACCTAATACATGGAAATATCCGAGAGCTTCGCGTACAATACGACTGGTCGACGGTGAACGTCTATGCTGAAACCAGAAGGGATGTTGAGTTTAATAAAGATTAGAGAATGAGAAAGGAGAAGTCGAGAGAGAGAAATAGTATGCAAAGTCGCGAGTATGGGGGACAGAATTGCAAAGGATGTAGGCAATACGCGTGTCAGGCAAGCTCTGAGCTGGTAAAGAACACGAGGCCGCGACGGGAAGGGACTAGTTGACCACCCGGCCGCCAACGCCGTCAGCGCCCAAGCGAGCCGCGTCATAGCTCACCTCGCTGCCGGGTGTACTCCCTCACACTCTCTCGCTCGCCAATATAAAATATAAGGCGCGGCCACAGACCAAAACAAAGACCATTTCTAGACTGTCTGTGGCAACACGACACTAATGAAATAAAGCAGATAATTCTAGGACAACTGTAGCCTATCCCCCCATCCTGGCGAGCGCTAGCGAGCTGCAATGCCCCACGCAACCATTCTGCTAACGCCGGGAGGCGTCACAGAAGGATGTCTTTCTCTCTATATATATCCTGAGAGAGAGAGAGAGAGAGAGATTTTCATTGAAAACGCATAATGATTACGAGGTCAACTTCATGAAGTTTTCAGAATATGAAATGAGGTTGGCAATATAGATTTTGACAAGATTATACCTCAAATAATAATGAAAGTTAGGTGAACAGCTTCAGCATTAGTAAATATGAAAATATTTGAATACAGTATATATATATATATATATATATATACAGTATATATATATATATATATATAGATATATTATATGTTGTGCCTGGAACAAACCTCCCTCAAATGTTGTAGACATTTGCACTAAGCTTACTACACTACGCATGTTTGTATAAAGTGTATTCTCTCTCTCTCTCTCTCTCATAATTCAAGTCCTGAGTGATGAAGGTCCCCTCTGCAAGCAAATTACACTCATCTCCCTCCCTGCCTTATCTTTTATTCTTTTTCTCTCTCTCTCTCTCTCTCTCTCGTGGCTATCTTTATCCCTCGCTCCTAATCCCTCTTTCTCCCACGCACTTACTTGAAAAAAGCGAGGTGGGCTCCCATAAGGGGGGTGACCTGTTTTTGTTGTCCTTTTCTATCTTTCTCTGGCTTGTATCCATTTGGCCCCATTCAGCCTACTGTTTTAAGACGTTTATCCCCATCCAGGTGTCAATTTTTTACTGGTGAGCGGTAGCGAGCCAGCATATTATTTATTTTTGTTTGACAGCAGGCTAAATTTGTAAATTTTTTGATAGAAAAATGTCTCCGGCGAAGCCGAATTTCTTCATATAATGCTGGCTCGCTATCGCTCACCAGGAAGAAATCGACACCTAGATGGGGATAAACGTCTTAAAATAGTTGGCTGAATGGGGCCGAATGGATACAAGCCAGAGAAAGAGAGAAAAGGACAGAAATAACAAACAGCAGGTCACCCCCCTTAAGCTAGGGGTATATTAATGTTCAGCATTATATCATTAATACACCGAGATTCCATACCTAAGACACATTTTTGTTTTATTTTTATTTATTTTAAGCACTAGCACTACATGGGTATACCCACATCTCAGTAAATGCAGTGAGGTGTATCAGCACTCTAGAAAATACTTTGTTGTATAACTGTACAGTATAATATGTACGGCGATAAAAGCTATATGTTGGCCTGAGTATTAATCTCTGTATCACAGGATTAAAATAAATAAATAAATATATATGTAAAGTTCTCCTGTGGTTAATATTTACCCCCCCCCCCCTTACACATATATACATATACATACACATATATACAATTGTACGAACACACATATACTTTGAGCAGACTCGTTGACACACTCACATTCTTTTATACACTCACATGCACACGTATAGACCCTACATACAGGAACCCATGCATATATATTACACACACACAGACACACACACACACACTAAATCTTCTTTTCCCTGAAATTTACTCGAACAGGTCTTTCCTGCCTGTACAGTTTATTATGGTCTCCCAGCAACGGAAGACTACGACTCTCTCTCTCTTTTTCTCTAATTTACTTCACAGGTTTTTGTTTTGTTGTCACTGTGCCCCCTTCCTCCGTCGCTTGCCCTTATTCCCATCCATCATCTTTGTCCACACATCATTCTCTCACCCTTCCCCCTGTTGCTACCCTTTTCATCATCACCCTTTCCGCTATAATTTCGTTTATTGTTCACCATTCCAGTTTTCATTTCCCCTAGAATGAGAAAGGTTGTTTATATAATGACCTACAGGACCCATGGCAGGACCGGAGCTATATTATAAGTAACCATCAATATTTACCAGGGGACATGTAAATTGCGTGAAAAGTCAGGGCTTATTCATGAGGGTGCTTTTAAGGGGGGTCACCGGCCTTTTTTTTTTATCTTTCTCTCCTTTTCTCTCTTTCCCTGGCTTGTATCCATTCGGCCCCATTCAGCCAACTGGTTTAAGACGTTATCTCCATCCAGGTGTCGGTTTCTTCCTGGCGAGCGATAGCGAGCCAGCATTGTATGGAGAAATCCGGCTTTGCCGGAGAAATTTTTCTATCGAAAAATGTGCAAATTTAGCTTGCTGTCAAAACAAAAATATATATATGCTGGCTCGCTACCGCTCACCAGGAAAATATTGACACCTTGATGGGGGTATTCGTCTTAAAACAGTAGGCATATAGGAATATGCTATACAACACTGTTTTTCATTGTTCAGAAAACCCCCCAGAGTGGTTAGAAAACTTTCAAGTTAGGGTTACGTGACTTAATTAATCGACTTGGAAACTAAGCTCTAAGAATCAGTTAAAAGCTTTACATTCTATTCGTTGCAATTGTTCAACGTATTACAGCGCTTAGCATAACAAACAGGTATAATGATGCAATAAAGATCTTGGTCTCAATAAGAATGCAAACGTAAATATGTTTAGAAGACAGATCTGAAAAGGTTCGCCAGGTGAAAAGTGTAGTGTATGAAAACTTTATCACCTGGAACAATTTCACTGTTTACGAAGGACTTCTTGGAATCAATATGGTAAATACGATACTCAATTACCTCTCTCTCTCTCTCTCTCTCCTCAAAATTATTTCCTTATACGTCCACCCCTCTAGTCTTCGTTTCATCTGGCACTCAAACCATCTTCTACGACTCTCTCTCTCTCTCACACACACACACACTCTCTCTTTCAAAATATACGCCTGTTTGTGTTACCTTTTCTCCAGGTGGTCCATACATTCAGGACCCCCTGCCCGTCACACATGCATTACTGTTTGGAAGGCTCGTATCGGGAACCAGTTTGGGACCTGAGATTGTGTAGGATCTTTTTAGACATGTATATTGTTTGGTATGGTTGTTTTTCTCACTCCCTTTCCCTCTTACAAGCACACATACACTCACACTTACAAACGCACACAGCTTCACACTCTACTGGATTACCTTTCTTAAGGGAGCCCACCTCGCTTTTTTTCTCTCTCTCCCTCTCTATTTGGCTTGTATTCATTCGGCCCCATTCAGCCTGCTGTTTGAAGACGTTTACCCCCATTCAGGAGTCAATATTCTCCTGGCGAGCGGTAGCGAGCCAGCACATATATTTTTTTGTTTTGACAGCAAGCTAAATTTGTACATTTTTTCGATAGCCGGATTTCTCCATACAATGCTGGCTCGCTATCGCTCGCCAGGAAGAGATTGACACCTGGATGGAGATAAACGTCTTAAAACAGATGGCTGAATGGGGCCGAATGGATACAAGCCAGGGAAAGAGAGAAAAGGAGAGAAAGAGAAAAAAGCAGGTGATCCCCCTTAAGTAATCGTGAAGAATTGCCGGATTGAGAACGTGGGGAAGAGTTTTGCGTAGGGGTAGACCTAACAAGACGTATGATCATGTACTCCGGTTTGATCTCAAAATAAAGAACCTGCCAACAGAAGCAGCCCTTGACAGGGTCGCCTGGAAAGCCACCATTTACTACGGGAGACCGACCGTTACCACACTCTGTGGACGAAGCGGTTTTTAAACTTGTACGTAAATTCTAATGGTACACCCATACAATTGACAGTCTTACGAGAAAACAAACAACAGGAAGAGCTACACTACAAACTTAATGAAGTCTAGATAAACTTAGTCTTCAAAATCTGCAGCGTCTCATCAAGGTTGTGGACGAAATATTGACTATGACTGTACCTAACCCGTACACATGACATGCTTCATCATTAATCATCAGCCCAGGACATGTATATCAAGCGACCATTTTGATTATCTCTGGTATTCAGGATCTGTATTGGATAACATTAATTATATTTGCACCATGTTGTATTGAAGAGAATAACAAAATCATCACATGTGTCTCAGTTATAGGAATTGCCAATTCAGAGCATATCATTTTTGCTTACAGTATTATTATGAGATAATGCATGCCTAAGTCGGAGAAGAATATACAAAGCGAAAAGGCTTGCAATGCTTGGCCTCAGTTTACCACTCGGATTAACCAAGTTTAGAAAGTTAATCGCATGGTCAGTTTAGTGTGCTCTAGCTATATTCAGTAAATACTTGAAACTCAAGAACAAGATCGCACTGTACTAAACTTCTTTCGTTTGGATCATAGCATTACACATACAGGTTGCTATGATTTCTCTAAGTTACTATATTTGAACACCACTCCTCTTCTTTGGGCATCTAAATCAATAAAGGAAATTCCGTTTGCGTAACATCTCTGTATACATTCGAGCTATATGTTTCTGTAATTCAAACCATTGATGCTTCACCTGCTACTGAGAGTACATTTCGTCTCTAATGATTCACCTGTCTTGCCTGGCAAACCAAAAACTGACATGCTCAAGCTTGATTCGATATAAGCCTTTGTCATTTAGGTCCCTGGTACATTTCTCACACCCCAGTATTTTATCAATTTTTTTTACCATGTGTATCTGATTGACATGGCAAACTGATAAAACTGAAACGTTGTCAACAAATATCTAAGCTTGTCTTCAATGAGGCCATTTTTTTTCACAATGCCATTCGTAATCAACATATGCTTCCGAACTCTAATACTTAAACTAGTACAAGATTATTAGCTAAATTGTTTCCACTGCATTATAAAATTTACTTTATTGACTTCTTACCTAGGAGGGCACTAATAACAGTGACAAGTTTACCAGAACTGAGGGCAGTTTCTGATGATGGCTATCCTTCTGGTGGAATGGACCGTTTTCATCACATAGCAATGTCCTCCAGGGAACAGTGTGCTTATTAACATATCACTTTCTCGCACGAAGAGTCAGGCTTTGTTTCCATCTTAACCCTCTCCGACATATGACGCGATCTTGAGCCTATTAGGGATACTTTAAAACCTTTTTTTACCATCAGGGGTATTTAGAAACCTTTAGTTTAGTTACTTCAACCTCTGCAGTTGTCTTTGAGTTAGCTGTGGGCAGAAAACTAATTTTGGAGATGTAATTATTAGAGTGAGAGAACTCTATTTCTTATTGCTAATCTGGCAACCTCTGCGTCATAAATGCGTGAAAGGGTTAAACTCCTTCAGTAGAATTCATATACGACGTCATAGTACGACGAAACTACCTGCAAGAGAACTTCGTATTCTTTTTCAAGTGTATTTATAGTTCTACTGACATATACAGTATTTACGGCCCAAATATTTTACATGTCTTAACCTAAAGATCAATGGTATTTATTCCCTTACAATACTTGCATCGCTATTTTTTTTTTCGAAATAAAGTGGCAAGAGTTCCGTCAGCGTTATAGATTTTGCACACATATAACAAATAAATTAAGGTGGTGTTCGTGCCTTAAGGGGTTAGTGCTTGGTTTTTGGTCTATATATTTATTAATGTATTTTTTAGTTTCCTCGCTAGACCCCCATCAAGCTTAGAAAAACATCCCCTAGACTCCCTTTCAACATATATTTGTACATTTTTCGGCAGAAAAATTTCCCGGCTGATGGCCGGTTCCTTCTAAAATTAGAGATTCGCGATCGCTCACCAGGAAAAAAATTGACACCGAAAGGGCACGAAAGGTCCCCTTTTTATGCAGGCATATTTGGGCTATTTAGGGCATATTCAGGCACTCCTTAATGATTAATCAAGTGTCCGCATAAAATGAAATGTATTCAGCCGAAAACTAGACGAAAATAACTTCAAAATGACACTAGAATGAGCTTCGTAGCTCGCGGTGTTCACTCGCTATTTATGAGCAATGTAGCGCTATTTTGCCTTTGGCAGCACTGCTGAGACCCGGGGCTGGGGTCTCAGTGCATGGACGGACGTGCTGGCGGTCGGAGGTGGGTCCCTCACGGTCCCGCCCACTGACACTCTATTTCTACGGCTTTAACAGGCTTTAAAAGCCTGGAAGTTGCTGTAAATTGCCATGGCGTTCCGGAACGTCTCCCGTAGCCAATGGGTTAATATTGAAAAAAACAAAAATAATACAAAAATAAATAAAATTAAAATATCTCAAAATCGCCAAACTATCAGAACTAACGTTTAAAAACCTCAAAATTAAAATGCTAGTCATGAGGGAGAAGGGTGTCCAGAAAAAGCGAGTGCTGCCCCCTTAAATAACTACACACACTAATAATACGCAAAATTATTAAACTGATTTACATTAAATTTTTCAGCATAAAGTATTCGAAATGTCAGTAATCCAGATCATGCATATATATCGAAACCTTGGTTTAACCCATTCAGTACCAGGGACGTCCTTTTCATCATATTCTACCAACTATTAGACGATTTTATTGAACTTAGGAAGGACCTATAGCAATAATAAAACTTCAAAGTATCTCAAACAACCCTTTTATCTACCACAGATCCTTCCTAAACTGCATAACATCGTCTAAATATAGGTATAATACAATATAACACATGTCGCTGGTACTCAAAGGGTTAATAAATATAAGTCTCCTCCAGTTAGAAATATTACTTAACTCGTTCAGTGCCAGTTTCGTCCCTTTTCACTGTAAACTGGTTAATAATAGACAAAACAAATCCAGTTTAAGAAGAGCCTCCAGCAATGAACAGACTTCAAACTATTTTAATTATCCGTTTTTGCTACCACAAATCCTTCTTAAGTTACACAACATCGTCTAATAGAGCTAGAATGAAATACAAAAGACGTCGGTACAGCATGGCTTCCTTAAGGGGGGTCACCTTCTTTTTTTATCTCTCTCTTTTTCTCTCTCTAGCTGGCTTGTATCCATTCGGCCCCATTCAGCCAACTGTTTTAAGACATTTATCCCCATCCAGGTGTCGATATCATCCTGGCGAGCGATAGCAAGCCAGCATTGTATGGAGAAATACGGCTTCGCCGGAGACATTTTTCTATCGAAAAATGTACAAATTTAGCTTGCTGTCAAAACAAAAATATATATATGGTGGCTCGCTACCGCTCACCAGGAAAATATTGACACCTGGATGGGGGTAAAAGTCTTAAAACAGTAGGCTGAGTGGGGCCGAATGGATACAATCCAAAAATAGAGGGAGAGAACGAGACAAAAAGCGAGGCGGGCCCCCTTAAGTTACCAGCGACCCAGTCCTTACCAAAGACACTGCCAATTCACCGTGTTACTCAAGTTAGTATTTGTGGACCTCCCTTGTCTCACTCCATTAGTTCGAAGATTTTAAGACGTTTCACTCTATAAGCTTGGCGATAATAATTCGCTTCACCCCATTCAAGTGTCAATTTGTTTCTGGGCGAATAATAGCGAGCTAGTAGCTTAGAATATTTTGGCCTTAAGCCAGGACATTATTCTATCGAAAAATTATCAAATTTAGCTTAAAGATGGTCTGAGTGGGCATTTTTAGTTTGAAGGAAATCTGGGAAGCCGTTTTTGTTAGCCTAGGGGACAAACTGAAATACATTGCTCGAAATTGGGAAAAGCAAGTTAAATCCTCAATAATAATTAAACAAACTATCATAATAACCCACACAACTACAGACCAGATAGTGTTAACCCTTCTGTACCGGTTACGTCTCTTTAACTTTATTCTAGCTACTATTATCTATTTTTTATTAATTTCACCACCACCACCAAACACCTCCAATGAAATTAATGAAAGGATATATGTGATCCACCAGGATTCGAACCTGGGTTATCACACACAGATTTTAGACACCTTAACCATTACACCACCAAGACGGTTAAAGGTTTATGCACACGCCTACGACTTATTATCCATTTTCGAATACTGGATATTAATCTAATCATGTTCATATTCCCACCGCACTATGGTAGCCTAATGTTTAAGTGAGAGGAAAGAATATTCATGGGGCACAGCTCATATAGACCGGCCTCGCGACGAAATATCCCTGAACCTACAGATAAACTAGTTTTTATTAATTTCACCACAACACCAAACACCTCCAATTAAATTTATGAAAGCCTATATGTGATCCACCGGGATTCGAACCTGGGTTATCACACACAGTTTTTAGACACCTATTATTGCAGTTTTAAAGGGACTCGAACAATTAACAGGCTTCGAACTATCTCATTTAACCCTTTTTACTATTACAGATCCTTCTTAAGCTGCACACAATCGTCTAAATATAGCTACAATAAAATGAAAAAAGACATCACCGGTAAAGAAGGGGTTAAACATCGTCAAGTTACTAGCGAGCCAGTGAATTACCAACGACACCACTGGTAATTGGCCACTTGCGAGTTTCGGTCTATAAGGAAGTTGGAGCTGTAGACATCGATAATTAACAGAATGATCACTTGAATTGCGGTTGTAGTGCTTATATAAATACATAAAACCCAATTCAACATGCTTTTTATCCATTAGAAACCTATATTATTATTGCATTTCCGTTTAATATCGATGTTTACGACTCCAACTTCCTTATAGCCTGAAACTCGCAAGTGGTCAATTGAATGGTTTCGGGTGCTGCAACTGGCACAGATTCCAAAGTTTACCCTTTATAAACTGTTCCAGACCCTCCCTCCCCTCCCCCACCACTCATTAGTGGGGGGGGGGGGGTGAGATTGAACAATTCTGTATTAAAGTTTCAGTATGAGAGGACGCCCTTATTACTATGGTCTGTCTTTCATTAAAAGGGGGTCACCTGTTTTTTCTTTTTCTCTCCTTGTCTCTCTTTCTCTGGCTTGTATCCATTCGACCCCATTCAGCCAACTGTTTTAAGACTTTTATCCCCATCCAGTTCTTTTTTTGTCCTTGCATGACAGTGTGGTTATCCCGACACTGACTTACGGAAGCGAAGCATGGACGTTTGAGAAGAGACTCAGACCAAGAGTGAGAGGGGAGGAAATGAGTTACTTGCGTGCGGAGTTACATGGAGGGATAGACAGACGAATGAGGAAGTAAGAAGGAGGTGTGGTGTAGAGGTAGATGTGCTGGAAAGTGTGAAAAGGAACACCTTGAGATGGTTCGGCCATATGGAACGTATGGGAAGCGAGAAAATAACTAAGAAGGTGTACGAGAGCGGGTGGAAGGACAGAGAGGGAGATGTAGACCGAAAGAGAGGTGGAAGGATGGAGTGAGGAAGTATATGGATGAAGGCGGTGCTGGTTGGGAGGAAGGGCGTCGACTGACTGGGGACACAGGTGCATGGAGCGGTTCGTTCGTGGCCACCCATTCGGGGATCACGGCGTCAGGCAATAGATAGATAGATAGATCCCCATCCAGGTGTCGATTTCATCCTGGCGAGCGATAGCGGGCCAGCATTGTGTGGAGAAATCCGGCTTCGCCGGAGAAATTTTTCTATCGAAAAATGTACAAATTTAGCTTGCTGTCAAAACAAAAATATATAGATGCTGGCTCGCCAGGAAAATATTGAAACCTGGATGAGGGTAAACGTCTTAAAACAGTACCGGTAGGCTGAATGGGGCCGAATGGATACAAGCCAAAGAGAGAGGATTAGAAAGAGAAAACAGCGAGGTGGGTCCCCTTAAATGACTTTGTACCTATCTATCTACCTATTGCCTGACGCCGTGATCCCTGAAGGGGTGGCCACGAACGAACCATCCCCATGCACCTCTGTCCCCAGTCAGTCGACCTTCCTAAGACGCACAGAATGCTCTAATGATAATCTTAATATAATGGAAAAAGGTGTCATGATACTGAAAGGGTTAAAGCATGGTGTGGCATAATCAATATTAAGGGCCATGTTTAACTACGAATCGTAAGATTAATTTTTACATAGTGGTTTCTATAATGGGTATATTGTTACACGTACTTACGACAGTGAAATATTCATATTAATGAACGAAATAAGTATACACAAATCTTAATGAGAGCAAGTACGTGCTAAACACAGTCGGAGTGGATTTCTCAGGGTTGGATTTGTTCAAACAGGTCACAGGAATTTCGTTAGACGCTATAAACCAGCATACAAAATTACAGCTTAGTATTAAAACAACAATACGGAGATAATTAACAACTACTTTATGCACCAGCCATTTCCGGTCAACACAATCAACAATAACCTGTTCGTTGACCTGCGGCAGGTAATAACAATACAACTGGCTGTCTCAAAAGTATTTCATAAGTTAACTTAGTTCTCTAGTGTTTGCTTGATTCGGGGTATGTAGAACCCTTCCCACACGAATAGGATTATGGCTATAAGTCATAACCTACAGTAGTTAGTTACCAGCACCATTACCTTCAAAACTCTGCATCGGAAAATCATTAGTGAATAGACTTCAGTGAAGGATATTCTACTTTTTTGTTTTTTTTTTATTTGTCTTTTTTTGATAATTATATTTAGGCTTCCTCCTACAATATTACTACGGGTATCCTATATAATATTTCTTTCATTTCATTATTTACTTCAGATATGATTACACCTAATCAAACTCGATCTTTAATGAATAAAACAAATGTATCGGTCCATTAACTATTAAAAAAAATGCTTGGTTTATAAATAGTTTTGGTAATTACTAAACAACAATATGTTTCAAAAAGATAAAGGCCCTTTAGTAGACTTAATTAGTGGCCTAAGTTGCTAACAGGGATAGAGGCAATTGGGAGGCATTCCTGCAAGAGTATAAAACCATTTAACCCAGTTTATATCTCAGTAAATGATATCATCAGTAATGGTGAGGAGGGTGGAGAGGTTGCAGGAGGAGGAAGTCAGGGAGGAGTACAGGAGAGCAGTGGAAAGACGACTAGGTGGGTTCGACCTGGAAGTTATGGAGGAAGTGGAGGAGATGAGCAAGGTGTTTAAGGATGAGATCTGTGCAGCATGTGAGGAGGTGTGTGGAGTGAGGAGAAGAGGGAGGGGAGTGAAAGGTACAGCATGGTGGACAGAAGAGGTAAGAATAGCTGTGGAAGAAAAGAAGAAAGCATATAGAGTGGTTGGGTAGTAGAGGGAATGAAGATTCCGAGAGACAGAAATGAGCGAGGTACGTGGAGAGTAAGAGGGTGGTGAAGAGAGTAGTGAAGGAAAGTAAGAGAAGAGTAGATGAGGAATTTGGAAGGAATCTGAGTGTAAAATGGAGGGAGAGTAAGAAACTGTTCTGGAAAGAAGTCAAGAAAGTTAGGGAAGGTAGCAAGGGAAACAGTAAGGGTGTGAAAGATAAGAATGGGAGAATGCTAGCCGAGAAGCAAGAGAGAGTCGAAAGATGGAGGGAGTACTTCAGTGAGTTGCTAAATGAAAGGAATGAAGAGCCAGCAAACATAGCTGGATATGGTATGGGAGGGAGAAGAAGAGAAGTAGTGGAGGAGGAGGTGGGGATCAGGAGGTCAGAAGTGTGGGAAGCCATGAAAGAAGTGAAGTTGGGGAAAGCACCAGGAACAGATGGAGTGTGTGGGGAAATGTTGAGGTATGGTGGTGAGATAGTGATAGAATGGGTATGGAAAATGTGCAAACTAGCATGGGAGAAGGGGAGTGCACCCGATGACTGGAAGACGGCATAATAGTCCCCCTATATAAGGGCAAAGGGGAAAGAGGAGTGTGTGGTAACCACCGAGGAATATGTCTTCTAAGCGTAGTAGGGAAGGTATACAGAAGGGTAGTGATTGAGAGAGTGAGAGTGAGAACGGAGAAATGGATAGGCGACGAGCAGGGAGGTTTTAGGAAGGGAAGAGGATGTGTAGATCAGATTTTTACCCTGAATTGTGTTGTGGAGAAGTATCTGGAGAAGAAACAAAAGGTGTATGTTGCCTTTATGGACTTGGAGAAGGCCTATGACAGAGTGGATAGAGAAGGTTTGTGGAAAGTACTTAGAATATACGGAGTAGAGGGCAAGTTGCTGAAAGCAGTGAAGAGCATGTATGAGGGTGCAAAGGCGGCAGTACGTGTGGAGAGTGAGCAGAGCGAGTTCTTTGACCTGAATGTTGGTTTGAAACAGGGGTGTGTGATGTCCCCGTGGTTGTTTACTGTATATATGGATGGAGTTATGAAAGAAATACTATCAAGAGCAGTGGATGTTGGTGTATCGCTGAAAAGGGAGGGAATTGAGTGGAAGCTACCTATACTGCTGTTTGCGGATGATACAGTTCTGATGAGTGATAATGAATGGGAGTTGCAGGGTCTGGTAAATGAGTTTGGAACAGTGTGCGAAAAACGGAATTTGAAGGTAAATACGGGGAAGAGCAAGGTTATGGTCTTCGAAAGGGGTGAAGTCACAGAGTGTGAGGTGAAGCTGAACGGTCAGGCTATGGAGATCGTCAACTCTTTTAAGTATCTGGGCAGTGTGTTGAGTAAAGATGGGACTATGGATGAAGAGGTGCGGGAGAGGGTACAACAGGGGAAGAGGGTTGTAGGAACGCTAAAAGCAGTAACAAGAAATAGGGTGGTCAGTATGGAAGTGAAGAAGTCCTTGCATGACAGTGTGGTAATCCCGACACTGACTTACGGAAGCGAAGCATGGACGTTGGTTGAGAGACTCAGACCAAGAGTGAGAGCAGTGGAAATGAATTACTTAAGGAGTGCGTGCGGAGTTACATGGAGGGATAGACAGACTAATGAGGAAGTAAGAAGGAGGTGTGGTGTGGAGGTAGATGTGCTGGAAAGTGTGAAAAGGAACAACTTGAGATGGTTCGGCCATATGGAACGTATGGAAAGCGAGAGAATGACTAAGAGGGTGTACGAGAGCGAGGTGGAGGGACAGAGGGGGAGAGGTAGACCGAATATGAGGTGGAAGGATGGAGTGGGGAACTACATGAACGAAGGCGGTGTTGGTTGGGGGGAGGGGCGTCGACTGACTGGGGACAGAGGTGCATGGGGGCGGTTCGTTCGTGGCCACCCCTTCGGGGATCACGGCGTCAGGCAATAGATAGATAGATAGATATCTCAGAGTCAACGGCAGTTTCCGGCAGATAATATGTAATAGTCGTTGCTTGTCTGTTGGTTTGTTAGTTCAAACATAAATAATTTTTGTATTACCTATGCACGAATTTGAACACATGGTATCCATTAACTGCAATTAGTATCAGAAAAAGAACCATTAACTTTATGTTACGATCTGATGATCTCCCAACTCTAATGTCCCCAAAATATAACCTTCAATAACATTAACTAGCAGGGGTACCCGGCGTTGCCCGGGTTTAAATTCTACCATAATCACCATCACTACTACCACCACAACTACTACCATAATCACCATCATCAATCACTACTACCACAATCATCACAATACTACTACTACCATAATCACCGGCCTCGACTTCCCTGTGCCTCATTAAACGGCGACCTCGATTTCGGCCGCTAAATGACCTCCAATTTTGGATCTGACCTCATCCGTACCCCCACTTTGGGGGTCTGCGAACAACTTTCGTGCCATACAACTATTCGATCGGAGGCCTCCTTCTGCCCCAAACGGCAATTTTTTCATGTTTTTTTTTTAAATTTCGGCCTCGAAACAACCTCCGATCGTGGCCTCGCCCCCTCTATGACTTGACCCAGGTCAATTGACACCCACATGCAAAGTTTCAGCTCCCCAGGTCCAAAACTGCGGCCGCCTATTAAGAACACACAGACAAACAGACAGATGAACGGATTTAATAATATAGACTAGCAGGGGTACCCAGCGTTGCCCCGGTTTAAATTTAATAATAATACTGTACCACCATAATCACCATTACTACTACCACCACTACTACTACCATAATCACCATCATCAATCACTACTACCACAATCATCACAATACTACTACTACCATAATCACCGGCTTCGACCTCCCTGTGCCTCATTAAACGGCGACCTCGATTTCGGCCGCTAATTGACCTACGATTTTGGATCTGACCTCATCAACAACTTTCGTTCCATACACCTTTTCCATCGGAGGCCTTCTTCTGCCCCAAACGGCAATTTTTTCATGTTTGTTTTCAATTTCGGCCTCGAAACGACCTCCGATCGTGGCCTCGCCCCCTCTATGACCTGACCCAGGTCAATTGACACCCACATGCAAAGTTTCAGCTCCCCAGGTCCAAAACTGCGGCCGCCTATGAAAAACACACAGACAAACAGACACACGAACTGATTTAATAATATAGATTTAATAATATAGATGTACGAACATTGTTTCAAGGGACTCCCTGTGCTGCTTAAAGTTTTCACAAAGACGTCACATCAAATTAAACCGAATTGGGAGTGAGACCTTTGATTCCCCAAATCTAATATTAACTGGCCCTAGCAACCATTAGGCTGACTATTAGCTTTTGCACTGTTTGTAGAGTCATAAACTGGGTCGGTTTACGTCTTAATGAGACCTGGAAACAGGTAGGATCACATGCTTTCAATAATTTAATTGGGAAGTGTTTGGTGTTGGGAGTGAAATAAATAAATGAGATTAGGTTAGATTAGGTTAAGTAAGGATTGGTTAGATTAATTGTTTGCGTTAGACCAGGATTTTGTGTGAACAATGAACAACAAAACGAAATATCCAAGATTGTTTTGTACAACGACAAAATATAAAGTAATACAAATGGAAAAAAAGTCGGGCCCTAATTGGACCGCGGCCGGAATAACCAGTATTTGCCATCTGGGCCAAGCCAGGGCAACCATTCAGGTGACCATTAGCCTCTGGACTGTTTGTAGAGTCATAAACTATAACGGTTCACGCCTTAATGGGACCTGGAAATATGACTTACTATCAGAACCTTAGCGTATAATATTTCCGTGTAGCCTATATACGGGTGTATAAGGGAGGTGTGGTGGAGTGGTCATGTCACTGGACTGGTAATCCGATTGTCCCGGGTTCGAATCCCGATGTATCAATGGGAAGATATTATTGGGATATAATTTGTGCTGTACCTAGTATCAGCGCATTACCACAGCACACCGAAACGCCAAAAAAATATCCTCATTGTTCCCTAATTAAATAGCATTGTATGAATATTCCCATATTCAAAATATGCTATAGGGGGGCAATGCCTAGTGAGTTCATTGCTCAATAGGTGGCGTTCAGAGAGTGAGGGTCCGAGTGTAGGTGGTGAGACAGTGAAGCACTGAAGCGAAGCAGCTTCAGAGATGTGGCTGTTTCGAGCCGTGGGTGGGCAAGATATCGGGGGCTGGTTGTATCCTAAAGTGCCTCACATATCTCACTCACTAGACTGGAATGAGACCTCACTGGCTTTGCCGTTCAATGTACGGTTGAATGTACAGGCTTTCAGCCTATGCCCGAGAGGAAGTAGTTGGAATATATAGAAAGAAAAAAACAAACAAAAAACAACATATATACAGTATATATATTCGTAAATTTTTGTAATTGCATGTTGCTCAGTAGTTAGTAGTGAATTAAGCACAATATATTAATCCTTTAAATTGTCAATCTATTTTATTTCACATTCAACAGTTTGATATATTTCAATACATTATATTTAGTACCTAGAATTTGCATCAATCTACAGAAAAAAGATGGTGAGAAAACTGACTTTGAAATTGTACATATCTTTTATTTCACCTACCAACATAACCAGTGTTTAGATTAAGAATTTTGTTTTGTCAATGCCAAATAGTTTATGATAAATCTCATCTAAATCTCCAAAGAAAACAAGATTTGTAAATATTTGTTCTTCAGCCAGACGATATCAATCAGCTTAGTAAAAACCACGCAATGCGTTATCTTCCTCAAACCGAAGCATCTAAGTACAGTTGTGGACAGAAAATAGTAAGACAATATTTTTGGAGGCACGATTTTGATACATTGGAGATATATATTGATAAACTGCTTAAGGGGGGAGGTTCTATTAATTGTCGATATATTTATATATTAGTTTATTTTCTCAGTTTCCTCCCTAGGCCTCTATCAAGCATAAACAAATAATCCCCAAGATCCCCCTTCTAGATAAATATGTACATTTTTCGGTAGAAAATGTTTCCAGCCGAAGGTCGGTTCCTCCTGAATTACAGGAAAAATTCGACACCTAAATGACACGAAAGGTCTGAATATTGACAAAGAAATGGGGTGCCAAGTCTTAAAATCACCAAACTAATGGGGCTAAGCATGAGCGATAAGGGAAGCCAGAGAAAATCAACCATCTCTCCTTTAAGCCACAGACATGAACTCCCGTGGACTCACTCTCTAACGTGCACCGCCTTCTTATATAACCACATAGAGGGGTTCAAGTACATTGAACGATTACACATTATTATGAAGCTTTCCATATCCAGACTATGGACAACTTTTGAATATATAGAAGCTTACGTCGAACGATATTTGTCGACGAAATTCTCCCTACCAATAAATGCCTACAGTGGCCGATAGAGACGCTGAACGCAAGGTTTACCGCGGTGCATTGTGGGAAATGGGCGACATCGCGGAGCTATCCACCCTCCCTCTCCTTCAACAATTCTATAATATATGCAGTTAGTCGAAATGGCTGTAGCTGACACATACTTTGGTCTGTGCATACTGTTGTTTTATATATTTTAAAATTACCCATATTCATAAATAACATATATTTACAATACAAAGTCAGCAGGTATTTTCGCGCCAATTCTGTTATGATAATTAATCAGCTTATAATTATGTTTGTAGTCATTATCAGCTGCATATGGACTTTCCCTTTGTTACTATACTATATAAGCACTTAGTGTAGTCGTATATTGTATAATAAAAACGTGTAGAATCACACAAAATTTAGATAAACTTTGCATATCCTAGGTGGTGGGTATAGTGATGTCTACAGTCGTAGTTCTGGCGCTAGTTCAGAAGCGTCCACCAGAGGTCTCAAGAGAATTGTTGGTAGGGAGAATTGACGGTACTCATATGGGCGCTATTAAACGAGCTCAGACGGTATTGTGCAGCAAAATTTACTGGTTCGGCTCAATGGTTTAAGGAAGGGGTTTAGTTTGCTCTCTAAACCTCTATCAAACTTAAAAAAACACCCACAAGATCCCCCTTCGATATAAATTTGTAAATTTTTCGGTAGAAAAATGTCATGGCCGAAGGCCGATTTCTCTTCAAATACAGGCTCGCTGTCGCTCGCCAAGAAAAAAATTGACACCTAAATAGCACGAAAGGTCTTAATATTGGCAAAGAAATGGGGCAAAAGGTCTGAAAATCGCCAAAGTAATGGGGCAAATGTCTTGAAATCCCATAACTAATAGGGCTAAACATGAGGGAGGGGGAAGACTCGAAAAAACAACTGCCTCCCCTTAACAAATGACTGATCACCGGATCTATCTTAGTCAGTAAGGTTGATGGCCACATTATTATAAGTAGGGGCAAGTTCGTTATGTTTATTTTTGTATAAACTATTACTCTATCAATTATAACAGATAAAAATCTAGTTTCAACATACAAGGAGATAACGCTTATTTCGTGGAAATTGGTGTTAATTGCTCAATAGGTGGCGTTCTGAGAGTGAGGGTCCGAGCCTGGAGAATGAGACTGTGAAGCACAGAGGCGGAGCAGCTTCAGAGATGGAGTTGCTTCGAGCTGTGAAGCTTCGCATGTCTCACTCCCTAGACTGGAGCCAGACCTCACGGGCGTCTCCATGTTCAGCGGTAGAGTGTACAAGCTATCAGCCTATGCCCGTGAGGGAGTAGTTGGAATATAAAAAAAAAAAAAAAAAAAAAAAAAAATTGTCTATATATATATATACTGTATATATATATATATATATATATATATATATATATATATATATAATATTGTAGTCTATAACGGTATATACTGTATATAAAATAACAATAATAGGAGTGATGGTCACATAAATATAATACGGCTAATTTTCACCAGATTACTACAGAAAATGAGTAATTTCAGTTATATATCGTGGTTGTCAAAATGACGGTGACCCTATATATACTGGAAATACCAGTAGGCTATAGGAGAAATAAATTGTTGAAACTAAAATTATAAAAAAAAAAATCTATTTGTTTTAATATAAGAAAAACAAATACGCCTTCACTGATTCATCCTCATTTCAATATTTGGCAAATCTCCCAACTGCGATTACTGAAAAGGTTAAAACAATCAAGATGGTTATGGAGTAGGACTTATTTTATGAAGACACTTTTCAATATGATGATACAGAAGGCTGCAAAATTAAAGAGCAAATATATACTCCTATGCACAGTACAGTTGGCAAAAAATCACAAGAATAATAATCTTACATAATTACCAGGTCTTGTTAAACAAAGGTTATGCAAGATTCCTTTCGCTCAAGTAATCACTCCATTCTTCATTTCAGTCCTTGAGTTCAGGATTTATGAAGTTATCCTAACGAGATGGGTTTTATAAAAAAGTAACAGCCTTTAGCCTACTGACGAAGTGGCTATAATCCGTGGTTGTTTTTCAGCTGACGGTAAATTGCCATGTACTTATCTTGATTACTCAGCTATTAGGACAATTTTGTAGCGATATATGTTGTTCATTATGAAAACTTGTCATTAAATAAATATGACATAGAAACATATTACTGATATATTTATTCCATTAACTATCGGGAAGTTAGCTGCCAATGCATTTAGTTTACCGTCAGCTTGAAAAGAACTGACTACCGCGATTACTATTATATAATGTGTTTGAATGCTAAGGTGTGACCATATTTAATTAACGATATGCAGTATTAATTATCAACGAATAATATCAGAAGGAGAATAGTCAAAGTATAATAAGTACTATATAATATCATAGTATAATAATAATAATAATAATAATAATAATAATAATAATAATAATAATAAATCCAGCGAAGGAAGGATAAATATCGCATACTTATAATATACAGGGTATAAAATATACAGTAATTTGTTCCTCAGTAATGTGACCGTATCAGTATAGTTGATAGTACTAATATTTTGTTATCTGGTCCACTGTTTTCCTGGAGCTGAAGCCCTCCAGTTGATTGCTGTGGCAATCATTCGCATTTTTTAACAAATAGTCTAATAATGACAATTTGGTCTGTTGTTGCTGGTCTTCCTTTGTATTTATATATGTCCCTGGGCACTAGCTGTAGTCGCGCTAATAAGTCATGTCCCAGCCGTCATTACATTTGGCTTGCTCTGTGCTGTATTAATGTCTGTCAGATGTTGGATAGGGTGGGTAAGTGTAGGAACAGGTTGTATATCTCATTCAAAAATATATCATGTGTAAATATTACTGATATCAATTATTGATCAAATCATAATTGGTGCCGAGACATCACTTATTAGCGCCACTGTACTTGTTCATGTAAATATAACCATATTTATGAATTTCCAGATGCAGTTTGCTCATCATTATTTGGTACATATGAATTAATGTTTGGCTTATATAGAGCTATAATCACAAATCAATGTCCGGAGGATTACTAGCACACTGAAAAATATGACGGATCCAGGAATACTTATGAGTGACTGTTCTTAAATGACTGTTTATAAAATAAGGTCCGAAGAATTGACAGAATGGATAAATAAGCACCACTTGAGGAAGAGCACTTTGTTCATAATGTTTCACAAATAATTTCTGTTATGCGACGTTATAATTTTAAGTCGCTTTATACCAGTTCTTTATTTCCACCATAGGAAAGCTCAGAACTATAACACTCAACGGGAACACAGCTGACTTTAATATATATAATTCTTATATCAATCAATCTCCACCAATGTCACAGAATACACAGTTTCGGTACACAAGTTTTATTTCTTAATAGCTAGGGCAATATCAAGGTACAAGAGTTTGGTTGAAATGTATCTATACAAAATACACTCAAGGTAATAGTATAACAAATATAATTATTCCTGCTTTGTAAGTTACAGGAATAAAATATAAATAAGGTAATTGTATAATATCATCAATGATGCATAAATGTGATGACTATAGAAACATCGCATAAACATGCACAGAGAGGTTAGTCTCAAATAATAGTAACTGGTATCCTGATGAAGAAAAAACGCGAGGTAGCGAGTGAATGAGTTAGGTAAATAAGACTGCGGAGACAAACACACAGTGATCGGATAATATGGAAAATAGGATCTCAGTTGAACTGTGAATAACTTGACGTTAATTCAGTACAATAGAAGATATTAATCTAAATTAACTCATAGAGTTAGAATAATGAATATAAATTCAATGAACTGGTAATAAATTATGTTAGCCTGTGTGCAGAGCTGAAGATCTCGCTGGGGAGAATTAACGCGACGTGATACTGACAGGAGTTTATATTTAACTCAAATGAAGGCTTAAACTGAGTTTGACGTCAGGAAGCATAAGCCTAAAACTAGTCTTAACCTGACAAGCGCGAAATAGACCTAGGGGCTAGGGTAGTTATTTGTGCATTTCTAGCCTTGGATTCTGACAGAATTCGTTATATTTACAATATAGAGCATTATTTGTTTTCGGTATGCTTTTATTTTACATATATGATGTATATATGAACCTTCAAGAGTGCTAAAATAAGTGGGAAAAGCATTTGGGTGGTGAAAAACGAAGATATTGGCCACCCGGTCATAATCTCAGGCGAGAGAGAGCCACAGGCAACCCTCCTCTCTCGCTGTCTGTGAGGTAACTGAGACGAGCGGGGCGGTGTGGGCCGGTGTCTGGGTGTTGCATAACGATCTTTTCTGCAACCAACTTGTGCTACATTATCGCGGGAGATAAAAATAACCGATAAATTATGATAATAAGAGGAAAAATAGGTGATAATTGAGGAGGGGAGGGAGGGGGGAATAAGGTGGGGAAGGAGGGGAGGGGAGTGGGTGAGATTTACATGGATGAGTACTGGAGGGGAATTATCTCACCTAGAGACAAATTCCTTTGTTTTGATAGGCCCTTTTTTTTTATGGAAGGCTTTTTTTATGGTCTTGCTTCCGTGAGGCCTATCGCGTTCCCTATAGGAAGCCTTCCGTGAGGCCTATCGCGCTTGCCGGGTTAATAAGAGACTGATAATAAACTCTCTCTGTGGACACTTACACATACAATTACGTACCCAGCTAATAACATCAAATAGAATAAGAACTGATAGAATGTTCACTGGTATTTACGTGTATTGTGTATGTATATATCCCGAACGAATATATCTATATCCCGTGTATGAAATATAGGAAAATATATGTCAAGGAATATAGATATATCAATCCCACGTATAGAATATGTATTGTTCTCTCAACACGGTGACGATTGGTAGAAGGTGAGAATGAATACTCTCTTAAATGACATTAATTTGAACGCTTAGCATATCTTATATAACCTTCGCTATAACCATCAAAACAATAGGATCGAACAAGAGGCACTTAATTTGGTTGAAGTATAGATTTAGGAGCCGTAAGATATCTGGTAACACGTGGCGATTGAGTAGGATGTCCAACTGCCTGTTGACACCAGGGAGGATGCTTCCTTCACACGTACTAACTAGAATGGTCACTTTTAGGTCGCCTACTACACTCGTTCTTGGTCACTGCACACAAACACCATTTGCAGATACTTTTTAAGGGGAGTTAGGCTAACCCCTACGGAAGTATTCTTCGAGTTGACTTGATCCAGCTATAATAAGCACGTTCGCCCTTAGGAGAGGTACCCGAAAGTAGAGTCAACTTTGCCTAACAATATCTTGTTTCGGGCAGGTAATATTCAGTTTTTAATTTGGTATCTGGTTAGTGCGTTTCGGAATATGAGAGGCACGTGAATTACAGATTTTGGATTTTTGTTGCGGTTATTAAAGTACTTACAAATATAGTACATATGGGGTTACATAGGTAATGGTATGCTTTATTTATTAATATTAAAAGTAAGTATTAGAAAGCTTGTATAAGTGAATGATAATTAATTACAGTTTTGATGGTTCTTAAACATTTGGTATGTGTAACACGCATATTATACTCAAATATGTATGCAAGTAAACTAGACTCAATCACTTAATATGCCATCCTATGTTCCATCAGCATTATAAAACAGACTGAAAGTATCTATATATGTATGTATTATAACCCATAATTATGTATTTCACTATAACCCATTAACCCTTTAGTAAAACACATATATCACTACACATTAAATATTCACTAAATCAATCTCATCATAGAGATATAACTATCTATATTGTTTATACTTACAAAGTATCAACAATTCAATGTAAACATCCCTACTCATAGACACTACTAAAAGCCAGTATTAATTAATACAAGATGGCACAGGAAGTCAACAATAAACACACAACCTAATACTTGACCTAGCTTTTGAATGCTGAGTCAACAATCACAGCCTACCTTAGCATGGAGGTAGGAAGCCTCCTCACTCTACACAGAACACAGATAAGGGAAGGTGTATCCATTTCACCTCCTGATAGTCAAACCTTCCCACATCACTTAAAGACTTGCTGTTACACTTGCTGTTTAACCCAGAGACTTAGGTCAAACCCCTTTTACCTTAAGTCCATATAACTCACACATAGTTATAACCTTATTCAGACTCTAACCATAACCCACTGAGGAGTCACATTAACCCTTGTCTGGCGGGGGTGGACTTACGTCGGTCTAGAGAACCATGGACTATGTGGTGGGGACCGACTTCAGGCGGTGTGCAATTCTGAGCAATATTTGGCACTGAGAGAGAGACGAGCGGTGGGAGGAGCGTAGGTCGACTCGGACCGTTCGGTACGGCTCTCGCGCCAGCACTGGGCCCAGCTCCACACACACCCACACTCACTGCCTCGCTACACAGTGAATTATGTAAGGAAATTACCGTATTTTAGGGATTTTTCCTTCGTCTTGCACGATCGTTGCAAGAGAACGCGTGGTCGTAGAAGGATGGTTCTGGTGTCATTGGAAAGCTCAATTATCGCCCTTTCAGGGATACATAATTATATTACGCTCTGGCTCTTGTTTATGCATGAAAAAGAGCACGGAAACAAGGTCGTTTAGGGTAAAACCACCCGCTTGGCGGGTAGTAGAAGTTACTGACGGGCCCGCTCGTAAGGCGTTAACTATTATTGTAAGCTGTTATTATTAAAGTTACTTATATAACTAGCTTTATTTACCCATTATTGATATTGAATAAACCCCCAATCAACGCATTCTACATATGTTATATGCAATGCTTTCATTATGAGGGTGAATAATGATCTTGTCGTTGTTGGTTCGCCTAGTAGTTGTAGTGGTAGTATTTTTTGTCTGGGTAGTTTTGTAGAAATTGAGGAGGCTAATGTTTTAATTGCATAAAGGTATTTTCATCGTAGTTTAAATCAGGTTCAGGTAGGGACTTCTCACTTCTGGTGGGGAGCGGCCATTTTTGATGATGCAGTTGGAAGGGATTAGCGTGGGGGAGCGACGTTTATATGATCTGCACAGGTAGTGGGCTGTGTTTACCTTTTGGCTGTGGTAGGGGAAACTGCTGTAAGTTTGTTTCTCGTTGAAGGGTAAACTTATTCTTTTCCTTCCTCTTGCCTTTGATGGATGCAATTCTACAGGTTGATGTTGGGGGCTCTTTTACATACGGGAGCAGGTTCTGGGTATGGCTTGGCTCATTATCCTTGAGCCCCGTCATCTCAGTTTCTTCATGTCCCTAACAGTTAACATCAGAAAAAATGCAAAACAAAAAATGCTCCTCCTCAAATGGCGCTTTTATCCTTATAAGGAAAGCAAAACAAAAGATCAAGATACTTAATTGGCTCATTCATTCATACTGCTGTTTGTGGATGATACAGTTCTGATGAGTGATAATGAATGGGAGTTGCAGGGTCTGGTAAATGAGTTTGGAACAGTGTGCGAAAAAACGGAATTTGAAGGTAAATACGGGAAAGAGCAAGGTTATGGTCTTCGAAAGGGGTGAAGTCACAGAGTGTGAGGTGAAGCTGAACGGTCAGGCTATGGAGATCGTCAACTCTTTTAAGTATCTGGGCAGTGTGTTGAGTAAAGATGGGACTATGGATGAAGAAGTGCGGGAGAGGGTACAACAGGGGAAGAGGGTTGTAGGAACGCTAAAAGCAGTAACAAGAAATAGGGTGGTCAGTATGGAAGTGAAGAAGTCCTTGCATGACAGTGTGGTAATCCCGACACTGACTTACGGAAGCGAAGCATGGACGTTGGTTGAGAGACTCAGACCAAGAGTGAGACAAGTGGAAATGAATTACTTGAGTGCGTGCGGAGTTACATGGAGGGATAGACAGACTAATGAGGAAGTAAGAAGGAGGTGTGGTGTGGAGGTAGATGTGCTGGAAAGTGTGAAAAGGAACAACTTGAGATGGTTCGGCCATATGGAAAGCGAGAGAATGACTAAGAGGGTGTACGAGAGTGAGGTGGAGGGACAGAGAGGGAGAGGTAGACCGAATGAGAGGTGGAAGGATGGAGTGAGGAAGTACATGAACGAAGACGGTGCTGGTTGGGGGGAGGGGCGTCGACTGACTGGGGACAGAGGTGCATGGGGGCAGTTCATTCGTGGCCACCCCTTCGGGGATCACAGCGTCAGGCAATAGATAGCATTGCTAAAAATGCCTCTAAAAAACTGGGACTCCTGTACAGAGTTCGAGAATTTTTCACTGACGAGCAGTTGGCCGTGATATATAAAAGTCATGTGCGTTCTCAGATGGATTACTGTTCACCTCTGTGGGGTGGAAGTGGAGTGGTTGCATTGAGGCAGTTGGACAAAATTCAAAATAAAGCTATTAGATTAATCAATAACCCTGCAATCACACAGGACTTTCCTACATTATCCATACGAAGAAACGTTGCATCCCTTGCATTATTCTACAGATATTTTCACAGCAATTGTTCCGAGGAACTTGCTTCAATTGTGCCGCCTCTCCACATCTTTCCCCGTAGAACTAGGGCGGCTGAGAGCGCCCATGAATTTACACTTTCTCCTCCACAATGCAGAACTTCTGCTTATCAGAATTCATTTATCCCCAGAGCTACTACTCTTTGGAATACACTTCCCTCGAATTGCTTTCCACAAACTTACAATCTACAAATGTTTAAATCCAGTTATTACAAACATTTTATGAATGGAGGATGCCTTTAGGCACATGGACCTTTTTGTTTTATCTGTGTTTTTCCTTCCTCCGTTCATTGTCTCTTTTAAAAAAAAAAAAAAAAAAAAAAAAAAAAAAAAAAAAAAGAAAAAAAAAAAAATAGATAGATAGATTCATTCCAGCTCAACAAACATCCAATAACTGTTTTAATTTTAACTTTACCTAGCATTAAACGATTATATGCAGCTTAACTCTCCACGAGCGGCTAGGTCAGTAACTTCTACTACCTGGCAAGCGGGTGGTTTTACCCTAAACGACCTTGTTTCTGTGCTCTTTTTCATGCATAAGCAAGAGCCAGAGCATAATACAA
Organism: Paralithodes platypus; assembly: GCA_032716605.1. NCBI lineage: Eukaryota > Metazoa > Arthropoda > Malacostraca > Decapoda > Lithodidae > Paralithodes > Paralithodes platypus. The sequence continues at coordinate 35,241,161 of CM064514.1, forward strand.
TTATGTATCCCTGAAAGGGCGATAATTGAGCTTTCCAATGACACCATAACTATCCTTCTACGACCACGCGTTCTCTTGCAACGATCGTGCAAGACGAGTGCAAAATCCCTAAAATACGGTAATATCCTTACATAATTCCCTGTGTAGTGAGGCAGTGAATGTGGATGTGTGTGGAGGGAACGTCAGTAGTCGCGCGGGACCCGTGCCGAGCGGTCATGAGCCGACCTACGCTCCTCCTGTCGCTCGTCTCTCTCTCTCAGAGCCATTATTGATCAAAAATTGCACGCAGACTTAAGTCGGGCCCCGCCACTTAGCCCTTAGTTCTCTAGGCCGTCTTAAGTCGTGTCCCGCTAAACAAGGGTTAAGGATCTGTAGATTGTAAAAAAGTCTCCGGTTCTCATAGGTCCTTCCTAAGCTAAATATAATGGTTTATATTATCTTTGCGAGCGATAGTGAGCCTGTAGTTTAGGAGAAATCGACCTTAGACCGGGATAATTTCCTACTGAAACCTTTATATTTTTACACTTGAAGGGGACCAGGGAAGGCGTTATTTTAATCTAGGGGCATACTAAAATTTATTGATCGAAAATGGCAAAAATTATCTAACCCCACACTAATAATTATATCAAACACCATGATAACCCCCCAGGTCATCGGAATAGATGGTGTTAAACAGATTCTGGAAGAATCTATGTGGATGAGGGAGACAAAAGGCAAAACTGCCTTTGACGAGTGCCTCCCCCAGAGTTAAAAGAGTGACAGGGCGAAATTCAGCGTTCGAGCCAAAAGGTCTGGACACACTGAGTTTGAAACAATTTGAGTCATAGAATGACGGAAAGATGGATTCAGGGAGAGAGTTCCAGAGCTCAGATGTTGAATAGAAGAAGGAGTAACATTTCACTCTTGAGTTGTACAGAGTAGGGGTGGGATTGTGTTGCAAGACGGGTACTACGTACCCTACGTAGAGGAGGTGGTATGCACTGAGAGAGCTCTGAGGAACACTGATGATTGTAATTGCGATAGAATAGCGAGAGAGATGCTACATTGCGGAGAAGAGAGAGAAATTGACGAGAGTCGGTGAGTGGACGGGAGTTAATGATACGAAAGGCTTTCCTTTCTACTTTGTCTAGAAGTGCTTTGTGAGAGGATCCTCCCCACACATGTGAACTATACTCAATACAAGGACTCACTGTGCCCCTGTACAGAGCAAGAAGCTGAGAAGGAGTAAAAAAACCCTTGAGGCGGTTGAGCACACCCAGTTTCTGGGAGGCCACCTTAGCAAGACTGGTAATATGGTCTTTCCAAGAGAGAGCAGAAGAAAAAGAGACATCAAGAATACTGAGAGAAGATGAGGGGTTGATTTTTGTATTGTTGAAAAATAAGGGAAAGTCTGTTGGGAGTTCACAGCGAGAAATTGGAAGCATTAAAGGTAACAAGCTTTTTTCTGCCCCAATTGGAGATGGTAGTTAGATCATAAGATAAGTGTTCTATGGCTTCATTACGTTTGCTTTTGAGGGATTGCTGGCTGGGGAATTCTAGGAAACCAATTGAATAGTGAAAGGTAGAGTAGTCTGCATATGAATGGATAGGACTGGAGGTACAGTTGAGAAGATCATTTATGAAAATTAGAAAGAGAATAGGAGATAGAACAGATCCCTGAGGAACACCGAAGTTGATAGGATGAGGAAGTGAACAATGGCCATCCACAACTGCAGATATGGAACGACCGGAAAGGAAATTAGAGACAAAGGCACAGATGGAGGGATAGAAACCGAAGGAGGGCAGTTTAGAAATTAAGAGATTTGTGCCAGACTCTATCGAAGGCCTTCGATATGTCTAACGCAATAGAAAAGGTCTCACTGAAGTCCAGAAAGAAGGATGATCAAGAGTCAGTAAGATATGAAAGAAGATCACCAGTAGAGTGACCCGTAAGGAAGCCATACTGGCGATCTGATAGTAGATTATGAGAAGATAAATGCCTAAGAAATTTTGAAGTAAGAATAATTTAAAAACTTTAGAGATACAAGAGATGAAAGCAATTGGACGATAGTTGGAAGATTGAGAGCGATGACCCTTCTTTGGGACAGGTTGAATGAGAGCAAACTTCCAGCAAGAAGGGAAGATGTTAGAGGAGAGACAGAGACGAAAGAGTTTGCCTAGGCAGGGAGTCAGCAAGGAAGCACTGTTTTTGAGTACAACAGGAGGAACACCATCCGGACCGTATGCCTTCTTAGTATTAAGCCCAGAGAGGGTAGAAAGTACATCTTTAGAAGAGATTAGGATAGTAGGCATAAGTAGGAGAAAGGGGGGTGGAGAGGGAGGAATAGTACACCTAACAATGCTCCAAAGTTCATTATACAGAAGAGTGGTAAGCCAAAATATTTTTTGTTGAGGATAGTCAAAACAGGGACGACCCCCTCAACAACCCCTGCGGCACTCTCACCCTTCACAGTATCCCCAGCAACCTGGATCGTACAACTTCCCTCTACATGCCATATCTCCCTCCACCACCTACACCCTCACCAGACACAGTGTTCTGGACCCAGACGGCCTGGGCCTCTTATCCTTTACCTTCGGGTGTAGTACTACCACTGCTGCCCCAGGAGTTGCCCTCATGTAAAAGAGTGATTACACCCTGCATCCACACTAAGTCACGACCTACGACAGAACTCGGATGACACCAGAACACCAAGTTAGACTGTGATTGGCTGATATTATAAACAGAAAAGATACACTGTGCAAACATCGTACAGACTGAGGTCCAGAAACAGAGAAGGACATACAGAACAAGTTAGGCTCACTACGAGTCAACAGGCCTCTCCAGAACAAGCCCCTTTGCATTCCCTGATCCCAGCCCTGAGCCCCGATCTACCGGAGAGGTCTGAAATAGAGCTTATAGAAGTCTGCCCTGCTCCTACCAGCATTTCATAAACTGTGATAGAGCCCAAAGAGTGCACGGAGCTGCAAGATTTGAAGACCCTGGTCTCCCTAGCCCCGGACAATTATTTAGTTCACCAAAATGAGCAGTGGGAGGCAGGCCTAGACGATACATGGAAGAGGTGGAATGAGGGCGCCGAGGACTAACTGAAAAAGTTCCAGTATAGAAGTATGCAGAAGTCGACCTGAAGTGTGGTTGACCCCTACAAGTTTGTAGTCAGGGCCTGCTTAAGCCTATCCAAATGTGGTAGAGCTGACGTTCGTGCAGCAGTGGTATGTAGAAGTCGACCTGAGGTGTTGTTGCCTCAAAAGTGTGCAGTCTGTTATATAGAAGTCTACAAGAAGAGTGCTGAGAACCAGCTAATGCAACCGTGGTATGTAGAGGTTGATCTGAAGTATGGTTGCACCTTCCCTCGTGTGTGTGTGTGTGTGTATTCATAATTGTCGTTTGACAGGAATTGAATTTTTGGCTCGTATTGTCCCGCTTCCTAGACATTACCATCAATGACTATGTCTCAGAAATCCTTCATCAACCTGAGTGAGATTTGAAACCTGATCTGCAGGCAGGGACGGTACCACTGAGCTAGCCACGGTGCGTGCGTGCGTGCGTGCGTGCGTGCGTGCGTGCGTGCGTGTGTGTGTGTGTGTGTGTGTGTGTGTGTGTGTGTGTGTAGTTCGTGGTCAGCAGACGTCTCCCGGAAGTGTGGCGAGATCCCTATTCTTGCAACTGTGGTATGCGGAAGGCAAACTGAAGTATGACCAATCCTCAATTCTCCAGGAGTGTAATATAACCTAAAATCGCACGTACTATTGTTCCCCCATTCACCTGTAAGACTCTCCCCGGTTATATCAGCTTTGATATAATTATTAATTACATGCCCCCGCCCTTCGATTAAGCGATTGTCGTGAAGGCGTGTACCCAGAAATAAAGTTAATAATTCCCCCTGTGTGTTAACTAGACCTCTTAGTATTCAGTTCGTCGAGAAAGTAGATATCAGTCCTTAATTGTTTTAGCAGCCCCTTGTGACACGCATAACAATCCTTCCCCAACCGCTGAGTGCTCAAAATCTAAGAGAAAGCTTTTCATACATATATTAGCATATATATATTTTATTTAAATTCTCCCATGCTACTTGTCCTACTTTTGAATTCTTTAGAGCAACACTATGTACACTTCCATGCCATCTCCCCCCCCCCCCCCCCTGTCCTATTTGTCCTACTGATTAACTCATTTAACACCTGCTTATTCACCTTCCGGCTTATTTGCTCATTGCCCGTCTTCTGTCTTATTTTCCTCTTTGCTCCCCGTGCACCTTTGTGTGTGTAGCCCCAGGTGTACAGGTTTGTGCGTTGTCAGGTCACCGTCCATGTAGCCGAGTCTTACGGGCGGGCTTGCTTATGCCAGAATGCGTACTGCTTCCTAAATATTGTGGATAATGTAGTATAAGTATTGTGGTTCTATGTTGGTTTAATGCAAAACGTTTGTCTAACTTTAATTTCATATATCTGTAAGATATTGCGCCTGTATATACTAGAGTTAAGTAAATAATACCAATTGAATCATGCATCCTTGTACTCTTTGTCCTGTGTCCATTGTGTTTCTTTACCCGGCCAGGTCTATTAAATAACCCAGTTAAGCCTCTATGATAGCAGCATAACAATTTTAAATAAACACAGGTAAAAATTTAGTTTACTAATCACACCAGTAAATCACGAAAGCTATAGATTATGTAATCCTCTCAGTATACCAGAACCTCTTTTATTTTAATCTGTTATTGTTAGGAAAATTGTTGCAGTCATGGGGTAAATTAAGGTCTGTTATGGCGAAAACTGAAAAGGAGAGCCTCGAAGCCCCCGGCAACACCACGCCAACTTTGAGAGTAGCACCCACCGAGAATAGAGTAGCCATGATCCAGGAAGAAGATAACACTGTGGCCCCTCCTAAGCAGTTCTCTTTAACCCCGGCCACTCCATTTTCTGTCTCACCTGCCATCACAGCCAATCACAGAGCTTGTGATGTTGTAGCACCGCCCACACAAGACATACATTGCCCAGCTGGCACCTTCCACCTCCTATGATAAAGGGGCAGAGTTGAGGAAGGAAAACCAAAGGCCCACAACACAAGGGCACAAGAACCACCCCAACTCCACCACAGAGACCCTTTCTTCCCTCAAGACCACCAGGAGCCAAACCAGCAAGAAAATGACCAAGGTGCCGACTCACCCCTTCACCTAAACTCAGCATTTCCTATTTACAGTAGATAACTGGAGAAGTTTGACAAAAAGTTGAGGGAGTGGTGGGAGGGTGGGGGGTACCATCAGAGGTGAAACGTATGTGTGGGGAGGAGGCTGTGGAGGATGAACGAATGAAGAAATCTGTGATGGATGCTAGGGTGTATAGGGGTATAGGTTAGGATACAAAAGAAGTGGGTGAGGAGAGCGGGAGGGAAAGAAGAGAAGTAGTGGAGGAGGAGGTGGGGATCAGGAGGTCAGAAGTGTGGGAAGCCATGAAAAGAGTGAAGTTGGGGAAAGCACCAGGAACAGATGGAGTGTGTGGGGAAATGTTGAGGTATGGTGGTGAGATAGTGATAGAATGGGTATGGAAAATGTGCAAACTAGCATGGGAGAAGGGGAGTGCACCCGATGACTGGAAGACTGGCATAATAGTCCCCCTATATAAGGGCAAAGGGGAAAGAGGAGTGTGTGGTAACCACCGAGGAATATGTCTTCTAAGCGTAGTAGGGAAGGTATACAGTAGGGTAGTGATTGAGAGAGTGAGAGTGAGAACGGAGAAATGGATAGGCGACGAGCAGGGAGGTTTTAGGAAGGGAAGAGGATGTGTAGATCAGATTTTTACCCTGAATTGTGTTGTGGAGAAGTATCTGGAGAAGAAACAAAAGGTGTATGTTGCCTTTATGGACTTGGAGAAGGCCTATGACAGAGTGGATAGAGAAGGTTAGTGGAAAGTACTTAGAATATACGGAGTAGAGGGCAAGTTGCTGAAAGCAGTGAAGAGCATGTATGAGGGTGCAAAGGCGGCAGTACGTGTGGAGAGTGAGCAGAGCGAGTTCTTTGACCTGAATGTTGGTTTGAAACAGGGGTGTGTGATGTCCCCGTGGTTGTTTACTGTATATGGATGGAGTTATGAAAGAAATACTATCAAGAGCAGTGGATGTTGGTGTATCGCTGAAAAGGGAGGGAATTGAGTGGAAGCTACCTATACTGCTGTTTGCAGATGATACAGTTCTGATGAGTGATAATGAATGGGAGTTGCAGGGTCTGGTAAATGAGTTTGGAACAGTGTGCGAAAAACGGAATTTGAAGGTAAATACGGGGAAGAGCAAGGTTATGGTCTTCGAAAGGGGTGAAGTCACAGAGTGTGAGGTGAAGCTGAACGGTCAGGCTATGGAGATCGTCAACTCTTTTAAGTATCTGGGCAGTGTGTTGAGTAAAGATGGGACTATGGATGAAGAGGTGCGGGAGAGGGTACAACAGGGGAAGAGGGTTGTAGGAACGCTAAAAGCAGTAACAAGAAATAGGGTGGTCAGTATGGAAGTGAAGAAGTCCTTGCATGACAGTGTGGTAATCCCGACACTGACTTACGGAAGCGAAGCATGGACGTTGGTTGAGAGACTCAGACCAAGAGTGAGAGCAGTGGAAATGAATTACTTAAGGAGTGCGTGCGGAGTTACATGGAGGGATAGACAGACTAATGAGGAAGTAAGAAGGAGGTGTGGTGTGGAGGTAGATGTGCTGGAAAGTGTGAAAAGGAACAACTTGAGATGGTTCGGCCATATGGAACGTATGGAAAGCGAGAGAATGACTAAGAGGGTGTACGAGAGCGAGGTGGAGGGACAGAGGGGGAGAGGTAGACCGAATATGAGGTGGAAGGATGGAGTGAGGAACTACATGAACGAAGGCGGTGCTGGTTGGGGGGAGGGGCGTCGACTGACTGGGGACAGAGGTGCATGGGGGCGGTTCGTTCGTGGCCACCATCACGGCGTCAGGCAATAGCTAGATGGATAGTAGATAACTCCCCTCAGCATTTCTTGAGAGGTGAAACAGCAACCAACAACAGCAAAACCTGGCCAACCGCACCCTCATTCAGCATTCTGTGAGGCACACAGTACAAAACTCCCTACTCTAAAACAGAATTCAGTATCCCCTCTCCTGCATCAAACTCGTTTGGCATTCCCTGCAAGTCTCCAGAAGAGATCAGCATCCCTTTCCCTCCTAAACCAAAGAAGCAGAAGAATAATAAGAAACGTAAGTAAAACAAGATGAAGAAGAAGTACACAGTGCCCAGGTCACCAGCCCAGAATGAGAGAAGCGACGAGACCCCAACACCCCTGCCACACCTGGGAAGAATATTTGTTACCTCAGCCCTTAGTATTTTGAGTTAAGCTGTCTCTGGCTGTCAGAGTACCTAAATTGCATTACAAAAGTATCCCCACCCAACTACATGCTATCTTAAGAGTAAATTATAGACTCGCCAATATTCAAAGATATTTAACATCTCCGATAATAACCTCTGAAATATCTGTGCATCTTTCTTATATATTTTGCCTAATAACACCCGGTCGGTCGAGACATTTTAAATATAATATATTATCTATACTATACCTAATTCTCTCAGGTTCTATTCATCCTCTCATTAATTGAACTTGTTTTTGAAGACTTATTTTGCCTAAAGACTCGCTTCTACCTTGATGTAAATATTCTAGAGTGGTTGCATTCATAAACAACCCATGTAACCTTGCCTTCAATATCTATGCACTATTTAGAAATCAAGCATCTAACAGTATATGTCTACTTTGTAACCTATACCCGGTACTACTTACGTTAAATATACCTTGTACAGTTCTGAGCATATGAAACAGAGATGCTGTACCAACCCGTCGCCTCAGCCATGGAGAATCCCCAGTGTATACTTTCTGACTGAAGAGTTACGATGGGGCAGAAGGGGAGGGGAGGGAGGAGACTATGGTGGTGGGGGGTAATAGTTTGATGGGTGGGGGGTAGAAGTGATAGGAAGGGTTAGTTAGTTTAAATAGGACTTCAAAGAGTATCAACCCCATTGGATCAATTAAGCCAGCACACGGTAAGTCAAGAATATCGTCAAGACTGGAGCCCCTTGTCGAGAACCCAGTCCCTTGATAGGAAGGGAGGCATAGGAGAGTGGCTGGGCTAGGAGAGGTAGGGTAGCAGGTTATGTATAAAGTGGAAAGAGGAGGAGGGGGGAGGGGGTTATATAATGTCAACCCACTCTGCCTCGAATGAATTATTTAGGAGTTAAACTTAAAGTGTTCCGATTTGTATTATCTGATAAGCTAGAGCTGATAATTAAATCCGCAGCATTATCGTAAATAATCGGAGGAAATTGTTCAAACAATTGTTTCAAGACTCACGCGAATTGGTGCGAAGGAGAACAGGGTAACCAACTGTACGGGTTTTGGTAATTTGTGGTTGGCAGGATTGTTAACACCAAGTATCGAAGTGATACCGTAATCATGTCATAATTATATAATGAAACTTTCTACCTCTTTAATTACTCAATACACCTTAATTTAAGAAGTAGACCCCACTGTCATGTGCCGTTGCTGTCATATGCATGGGGTCATACACATTAACTTGTGAATCAGTCAGAATTAAATTGACTACACCTGCTAACTAAAACAAATATAATTATGCTATTTATTGTTCATCCTGTCGTATCTACCAATAGTGGCTGAACTCGCTCCTCGGCTTTATTTACTCCAACTTTAGCCTGAATAGATTCCCTCTGTATTATTAATGATTCGCAATCGCTAATAAAAAGTCGAGTTTATACCATGTTAACGCAATTTTGATCATTTTGACCGACAATACAACGAAATAAGTCGACACGAATTGAAGGTAGCAACTCACGTTTAAGATAATTATGAACGAGAACACACTAACCATTATCAGTAGCGCAGTGGTAACCGTAATAGGCATAAACTCAAAGTGTAAGAGTTCGAACCCCTCGGACGACGACTTATAATTTTTGTATTTCTAATTCAGATAATTTTAAAGTAATGTACGGTAGCCTATCATGTTTAAAATAGGTTAAAGTATGTCGAGTTCATAAAACTACATGTCTTGGTTACACTAGACTAGCTTATAATATTTTAGAACCGGAATCTAATGTTATTACACTATCTACCCTAATTTAACTAGCCTAACTTAATATTTTATCCTAACCTAGATTGCCATATCCTAACTTAAACTACAGTATTATTGCATTTAAAAACCCAAAACAATCAAAACTTAATTTATATGAAAATAACACAATATCTACAAATTATATTATTTCACTTCGTATAATGGCATTCTAAGTATAAACTAAAATAATATAATAATACAATAAATACAAAAATAACGCTGCCATGAGAGACTCGATCCCCGGTTATAAATATTACAGCCAGTGCCTGCCGCAATAAGACACCAAATTCCATTATTGTAAATAAATGCAATGAAATCAGAGTATAGCTGCTTAATTACATGACCATTTAGCCATACATTCCGCCTTTATATAATGAGTTCGGAATTCAGTTGAGATGAACGACCACGCACATCATGGATTCGATGAAGGACAACTAAGAAAATGCCAGTGTGATAACCCCTTTAGCACCATGTTGCCTTTTATCTTTGATTCTGGCTAAAATTAGATGATTCTCTGCAATTTAAGGACCTATGTTAGTAAGAGGGTTTATTGAAATCATATTTACCCATTTGAGTCGTATAGTTAAATTATAAACTAAAGAAAAACGTCCATGGTAACCAGAGTATGATGCAAATTATGTAATGGTAGTGACAGGGTTAAGACTACGATACATGTAATGTGTTCACTTTTACTGAAGACATGCTAGAGCATATCACAGTTTGCAAATATTGCCGCAATTAATTAAAACAACTAGTAGTTACTGGAATTGCTGAAGCCTCCTATTGTAAAATGACCATTTCTGCCACTACTGTTTGAACTTGAATGGTATATTATCACAAATGACAGTTAATTTTGGATTGGTAGATTATAGCATACTCATTTATCAAGCAAAATACAAACATACCTAAATACACACCCTTAAAGGTTTAAAGGAATCCCGAAAATGTGTTGGCATTAAACGAAAAAAAATAAAATAAAAATAATAATAATAATAATAATAATAATAATAATAGTACAACAAATAATTGCTACATCTGGGTGTAATTTATCCTATAGTCGGTTTTATTTCAGCTGACGGTAAATTGAATCCCTTAGCACCTGATCCCTCGATACTTAATGGTGAAATATGAAACTACTACACATCTATGCCAAGTCCTCATAATTAACAACGTATCTCGCTATTTAATCTTCCCAATAGTTGAGTAATGAAGATGAGGACATGACAATTTACCATTAACTGATAATAAACACATTATAGTTATATATCACGGCAATATGAATATCAACTCAAATGTATGACGGTTATATAATAATTGCCACATATTTGCAAAGCATAAATCATGCTTATATAATTACTATTTTTCAAAGCACATTACGTATATAATATTGGCACTTATCAAGGAATTCCAATACCTCCCTGCTCCCACCTTTAACTTTGACGGCTCCTCAATCACACCCTCCTTTCCTAGCTCGCTAACACTTCTACCCCCACTCACCATCACCCTCCTACCATCGCCTATATACTTCCACCCCCGTTCTCCCCCATCATAACTCTCCAGCCAGAAAGGACACACCAGAGGTTCTCCGCGACTGAGTAGACGGGCTGAGACGTCATCTCTGTTTCATATGCTCGGAACTGTACATCGAAGCTCATGTATCTGTTCTAGCCCGAGTCTCCCAGCTCAGTTAAGGACTGCACGCTCATACGGATAAGTTCATAATTATTATGGCCTTGGGGACTTTAGTGCCTGGTCGGCATCATAAGATAATTTTTACCTCTTGGATTCCCAGGGGTACTTCCTAAACAATAAGTCATACACTATTAGCCAAAATGGAAGCAACAGAATGGCATTATGCACTGTAAAAAATATTGGGTATGAAAAGGGTAATGAAAGTGCCTATAATAATCAACCCATTGAAAAGTATATTGATGGTAATATACCCCTCATATACAAGGATAACAAGGTAACCAAAACCACTATCAATATAGTGAACTCAATTCAGTGTAGCATTGCTCGTTGCTGGGAAGAAGCACTGTACTAGAATAAACGGACCTCTGCCGAGGAAGAAGCCCCAAAAATGAGAAATATTAAAAAGGTGAGCTCATGTTGAATGATCGGCTCAATAGTGTAAACTCTGGCAAGGAGTTGCTGGAGAGGGTGAATAAGTTTTGTTACTTGGGATATACCATGTCTGCCGGTTGTGGGGCCAAGGCTGCCACTATCAACAAAATAAGAGATGGCTGGGGAAAGTTCAAAGAACTGCTGCCAATTCTAACCATGAGAAGACTCCCTCTCCCCTTGAAGGGAAAGGTGTACGCTTTATGTATTAGAAGCCCAATGACCTATGCTTCAGAAACGTGGCCTGTCAAAATGGATTATAACAGAATAGAACGTAACAACGAGAATGGCAAAATGGATGAGTTGGGCCAAACTGCAATATTGGATATCTAGTGAAGAGCTAAGCAGACTGTTTGGGTAATAAGAGTATCAGTGATGAGATGTGTACAAGCAAGTTTGGGTAGTTTGGGTATGTGTAGAGAAGATGCAAATCTGTGAACGTGAAGGCAGCTGCACCAAGGGGTCGACCAAGAAAGACGTGAGATCGGACTATACGATCCGATCTTGAATTAAAAAAACAAAACTAACAAGTGAGACAGGGCTGCCTGGAATGCCGCCATTAGGATGTGAGACTGGAACCGCACTCCTTGTGGAGCACTTAATCTTTAAATTTATGTATGTATGCATGTATGTATGTACAGTATGTACAGTATGTACAGTATGTACAGTATGTACAGTATGTACAGTATGTACTACATTTGTGTATGTGCATACTAAAGGGGTTAAACTGCAAAACCCGCCAGCAAATCACCAAAGCTATTAATCATCCAGGTGCAAGCGAGAGAAAGGTGGAGGCGGTGCAGGGAGGTGATTAATGCTGTTTATTATTGTTTGCCTGCCTTTATATCGCTGGTGAGGGGAGGTCATTAATCTGTGTCGGGGAAAGGTGTGTGTTGGGGTGGGTTAGTGTCGTGTGTGTGTGTGTGTGTGTGTGTGTGTGTGTGTGTGTGTGTGTGTGTGTGTGTTATCGTATCAGAACAACATTGCCATGGAGTATCCCTGAGGGTTACGATAAGACTTACGGAAAGAGGGTGAGCATTTCTTTTACAGCAACTGTACAAAGAACATTGTGGTCATGGAGAAACGAGTGACAATATAAAATGCCTGACAATATGTTGGAGCAACTTCATTGACAAAAACAATGATGGTTGTGAGCGAAATATACTGTAAATGAACTTATGGGGTATTGTAAGGGACTATGCAAAGGAACAAAATGGCGGTGTTGGTTGTGTTAGTTCAAATGAGATACGAGGAATCTGGGCATGGGTTAGTTATGGGTTAAAAAGAGTTATAATAGGAGTCATATCTTCAATGCCTGGAGATGAAGTGGTATGGAGGATAGTATGTGAATATTGAAGGCAGCTGTACATATAGCAGCGTGGTAGTTAAGTCGTGGTAGTGATGGTAACGGTAACTGGTGATGGTTGTATTGGGGAGAGTGATGGCTGTGGTAGTGGTGATAAGGTTGATGGTGGTAGTGACAGTGATACTAGTAGTGGTGGTGATGGGGATGCTGATATGGTAGTTGTGATTGTGCTAATGGTAGTGGTGATGGTACTAATGGTGGTGGTAGTAATGGTGATTGTGATAATGGATATGGTGAAGGTGGTGACAGTGATGATAGTGATAATGGTAGTGGTGATGGCAATGGTGGTGATAGTGGTATTGTTCATGGAAATGGTGGTAGGTCATCAACAATTTGTTCACGGTTGATAAAATGTTGGTAAGAGTCAAATCAGTGCTACCATATATAACGTCCTCATCTAGGATGCTAGAAAGCCCTGGTGAAAAGTAGAGGACTATTGGGGGTTACCATGTAGAGAGCAGCGTAACGGTAGTGATGATGATAGCTATGGTAGTAATGGTTATAGAAATTATGAATATAATAACCATGCCAATCATCAGCACAATGCTTATGGAAATAATAATGATAATAACGATGTAGTGTATGAGATATAGGTTGTAGTGAGAGATGTAGTGTACGCGCGGATATAGTTTGTAGTGTACGGGATATAGGTTGTAGTATAGGGGATATAGGTTGTAGTGAGAGATGTAGTGTACGCGCGGATATAGTTTGTAGTGTACGGGATATAGGTTGTAGGGGGATATAGGTTGTAGTGAGAGATGTAGTGTACGCGCGGATATAGTTTGTAGTGTACGGGATATAGGTTGTAGTATAGGGGATATAGGTTGTAGTGAGAGATGTAGTGAAAGGGATATAAGTTGTAGTGAGGGATGTAGTGTAGGGGATATAGGTTGTAGTGAGAGATGTAGTGTAGGATGTATAGGTTGTGATGAGATGTAGTGTAGGGGATATAGGTTGTATTGAAAGATGTAGTGTAGGGGATACAGGTTGTAGTGAGATATAGTGTAGGGGATATAGGTTGTAGTGAGAGATGTAGTGTAGGATATATAGGTTGTAATGAGATGTAGTGTAGGGGATATAGGTTGTATTGAAAGATGTAGTGTAGGGGATACAGGTTGTAGTGAGATGTAGTGTAGGGGATATAGGTTTTAGTGAGAGATGTAGTGTAGGATATATGGGTTGTAATGAGATGTAGTGTAGGGGATATAGGTTGTATTGAAAGATGTAGTGTAGGGGATATAGGTTGTAGTGAGATGTAGTGTAGGGGATACAGGTTGTAGTGAGAGATGTAGTGTAGGGGATATAGGTTGTAGTGAGAGATGTAGTGTAGGGGATATAGATTGTAGTGTAGGGGATACAGGTTGTAGTGTAGGGGATATAGGTTGTAGTGAGATGTAGTGTAGGGGATCCAGGTTGTAGTGAGAGATGTAGTGTAGGGGATATAGGTTGTAGTGAGATGTAGTGTAGGGGATACAGGTTGTAGTGAGAGATGTAGTGTAGGGGATATAGGTTGTAGTGAGATGTAGTGTAGGGGATACAGTTTGTAGTGAGAGATGTAGTGTAGGGGATATGGGTTGTAGTGAGATGTAGTGTAGGGGATCCAGGTTGTAGTGAGATATCTAGTGTAGGGGATATAGGTTGTAGTGAGATACGTAGTGGATGGGATATAGCTTGTAGAGAGAGATGTAGTGTAGGGATCCAGGTTGTAGTGAGAGATGTAGTGTAGGGGATACAGGTTGAAGTGAGTGTAGTGTAGGGGTTCCAGGTTGTAGTGAGAGATGTAGTGTAGGGGATCCAGGTTGTAGTGAATTTAATGTACGGGATACAGGTTGTAGTGAGAGATGTAGTGTAGGGATATAGGTTGTAGTGAGAGATGTAGTGTAGGGGATACAGGTTGTAGTGAGAGATGTAGTGTAGGGGATATAGGTTGTAGTGAGAGATGTAGTGTAGGGGATATAGGTTGTAGTGAGAGATGTAGTGTAGGGGATACAGGTTGTAGTGAGAGATGTAGTGTAGGGGATATAGGTTGTAGTGAGATGTAGTGTAGGGGATCCAGGTTCTAGTGAGACATGTAGTGTAGGGGATATAGGTTGTAGTGAGAGATGTAGTGTAGGGGATATAGGTTGTAGTGAGAGATGTAGTGTAGGGGATACAGGTTGTAGTGAGAGATGTAGTGTAGGGGATACAGGTTGTAGTGAGAGATGTAGTGTAGGGGATACAGGTTGTAGTGAGAGATGTAGTGTAGGGGATACAGGTTGTAGTGAGAGATGTAGTGTAGGGGATACAGGTTGTAGTGAGAGATGTAGTGTAGGGGATATAGGTTGTAGTGAGAGATGTAGTGAAAGGGATATAAGTTGTAGTGAGGGATGTAGTGTAGGGGATATAGGTTGTAGTGAGAGATGTAGTGTAGGATGTATAGGTTGTGATGAGATGTAGTGTAGGGGATATAGGTTGTATTGAAAGATGTAGTGTAGGGGATACAGGTTGTAGTGAGATATAGTGTAGGGGATATAGGTTGTAGTGAGAGATGTAGTGTAGGATATATAGGTTGTAATGAGATGTAGTGTAGGGGATATAGGTTGTATTGAAAGATGTAGTGTAGGGGATACAGGTTGTAGTGAGATGTAGTGTAGGGGATATAGGTTTTAGTGAGAGATGTAGTGTAGGATATATGGGTTGTAATGAGATGTAGTGTAGGGGATATAGGTTGTATTGAAAGATGTAGTGTAGGGGATATAGGTTGTAGTTAGGGATGTAGTGTAGGGGATACAGGTTGTAGTGAGAGATGTAGTGTAGGGGATATAGGTTGTAGTGAGAGATGTAGTGTAGGGGATATAGATTGTAGTGTAGGGGATACAGGTTGTAGTGTAGGGGATATAGGTTGTAGTGAGATGTAGTGTAGGGGATCCAGGTTGTAGTGAGAGATGTAGTGTAGGGGATATAGGTTGTAGTGAGATGTAGTGTAGGGGATACAGGTTGTAGTGAGAGATGTAGTGTAGGGGATATAGGTTGTAGTGAGATGTAGTGTAGGGGATACAGTTTGTAGTGAGAGATGTAGTGTAGGGGATATGGGTTGTAGTGAGATGTAGTGTAGGGGATCCAGGTTGTAGCGAGATATGTAGTGTAGGGGATATAGGTTGTAGTGAGATATGTAGTGTAGGGGATATAGGTTGTAGTGAGAGATGTAGTGTAGGGGATCCAGGTTGTAGTGAGAGATGTAGTGTAGGGGATACAGGTTGAAGTGAGATGTAGTGTAGGGGTTCCAGGTTGTAGTGAGAGATGTAGTGTAGGGGATCCAGGTTGTAGTGAGATTTAAAATGTACGGGATACAGGTTGTAGTGAGAGATGTAGTGTAGGGGATATAGGTTGTAGTGAGAGATGTAGTGTAGGGGATACAGGTTGTAGTGAGAGATGTAGTGTAGGGGATATAGGTTGTAGTGAGAGATGTAGTGTAGGGGATATAGGTTGTAGTGAGAGATGTAGTGTAGGGGATACAGGTTGTAGTGAGAGATGTAGTGTAGGGGATATAGGTTGTAGTGAGATGTAGTGTAGGGGATCCAGGTTCTAGTGAGACATGTAGTGTAGGGGATATAGGTTGTAGTGAGAGATGTAGTGTAGGGGATATAGGTTGTAGTGAGAGATGTAGTGTAGGGGATACAGGTTGTAGTGAGAGATGTAGTGTAGGGGATACAGGTTGTAGTGAGAGATGTAGTGTAGGGGATACAGGTTGTAGTGAGAGATGTAGTGTAGGGGATACAGGTTGTAGTGAGAGATGTAGTGTAGGGGATACAGGTTGTAGTGAGAGATGTAGTGTAGGGGATATAGGTTGTAGTGAGAGATGTAGTGTAGGGGATATAGGTTGTAGTGAGAGATGTAGTCTAGGGGATATAGGTTGTAGTGAGAGATGTAGTGTAGGGGATATAGGTTGTAGTGAGATGTATAGTGTACTGGAAATCGTTTGTAGTGAAATATGTAGTGCAGGGGATATAGGTTGTGGTGAGAGATGTAGTGTAAGGAATACAGGTGTAAAAGAACAGGGATGTCGGGAAGAAGGGGTCTGTCTTGTATGGACCAATAAGCTTTTTGCATATTTCAATTTTCCCTATGTTCTTCTGTAATACAATATAGTATTATGATCATGATGATGATCATTAAAATAATCATGATAATCATCAGAATAATGATGATGAAAATTATAGTATTAGTGATCATGGCGCTAATAGTAGTAGTAGTAGTAGTAGTAGTAATAGTGATAGTAGTAGTAATAATAGTTGTAGTAGTGATGGGTGGTGATGCTGGTGATGTGGCACAATAAACCCTAGCATGGGTGACGTAAGCAGCAAAGTGTAAGTGGTCTAGTGATTGTGGGAGACTGTCTTACGTCTAGGGGCGGGATAACGCGACTTTAAGCCAAGGACAAATATTGACCCAAGAGTTGTCCAGAGTCACTATAAGATCACGTTGCTGGGGGGGGGGGGGGGATGTATGTACTGGATGTGTGTGGGGGGGGTATGTATGTACTGGATGTGTGTGTGGGGGGGGGGGGGGGATGTATGTACTGGATGTGTGGGGGGGGGGATGTATGTACTGGATGTGTGTTTGTGTGTGGGGGGGGGGGGGGGGGAGATGTATGTACTGGATGTGTGTGTGTGTGGGGGGTATGTATGTACAGGCTGGTGGAACCCCCCGAACAGCAACCAAACAGGGCCCAGAAACAACAGGACAAGGAAGAGGAAGAGGCTGAACAGCTACGTACGAGGGTCGCAGCGAAGCTGGTGGATAGTGACATCAAAGGGGCCGTCAGACTGTTGTCCTCTTCAGAAGGTTTTGCTGGTCATGGCACCGAAGTTGTTGAAACCCTACGAGGAAAGCATCCACCTACACCTGGGGACCTAAACCTCCCCCCAGCCCCAAATGACCAGATGTCCCAACCTTTAGTTGTCACGAAGGAGCAGGTGGTTGCCGCAGTGACTTCATTCCCAGCAGGCTCAGCCGCGGGCTCAGATGGTATCCGACCCGCCCCCCTGAAAGGCCTCTTGGGTCAGGGATCAGGAGCAGCTGGGGAGGCACTCTTGGAAACCCTCACCAAATTTATCAAATTGGTTTTAAGAGGGGAAGTACCTGACTGTGCCACACCCCTATTTTTTGGGGCATCACACTGTGCACAGCCAAAAAAAGATGGCGGTGTGCGCCCAATAGCAGTAGGGAACACCTTCCGCCGCCTTGCCACAAAAGCGGGTTTGAAACCACTTTCGAATGGCCTAGGTCAACACTTAAAACCAGTTCAACTAGGTTTTGGAACTCCAGGGGGGGGTGAAGCTGCTGTACACGCAACCCGCACTTACCTCAGCCAAGCCCAAGGAAAACGAGTGCTTCTAAAGATTGACATGCGGAACGCATTCAACAGCATTCGCAGGGATGTCTTCCTCCGTGCAGCTCGAGAGCGCATCCCCACTCTGTACCCCCTACTTTGGCAGGCTTATTCCAAACCTTCAATCCTGATTTTCGGCGAGACAGTAATCCCATCAGCGACCGGGTTACAGCAGGGAGATCTAGGTGGTCCTGCTCTTTTCTCAATAGGGGAGGACGTAGCAGCTAACAAAGTAAGGTCAGAATTGAATGTATGGTACGTGGACGATGCAACCTTGGGTGGGTCTGTAGAGAATGTTCTAACCGATCTAAAAAACATCATAACTGACCTCAACCAGGTTGGGCTAGCGATAAATGACACCAAATGTGAACTTGTCCTCCTCAACTACACACCTGAAGAAAGAGAACACACTCAGGCCCAATTTCAAGACACATTGCCAGATGTAAAGATCCTTCAGGAGCACCAGCAAATGTCCCTATTAGGTTCCCCACTAACTCCGGCAGCAATCTCACCAGCACTTCAAGGTAAAAAGGAGGAGCTTCAACGTCTTGTGAGTCGCCTGATACACATCAATGCCCACTCAGCTCTGGCCCTTCTCAAGAATTGTTTCTCCATCCCAAAACTCCAATACCTTTTGCGCACACGAACAATGGTGGCCTCCAAGAATTAGACAACATAATCCGAGAAGCAGTGACCAGCATCACCAACGTGGAATTTCAAGATCGGACCTGGACACAAGCCACTCTTCCTGTCCGCCTCGGGGGTTTGGGCATACGGAGAGCCTCGGATATTGCCTCCCCAGCCTTTATCTCTTCCCTTATCACGACCAATGACCTTGTAGTGTCCATCCTTTCTTCTCAACCCAGAATGACACTTATTAGGGACTTAGCAGAAGCGATTAACACCTGGAAGGGAGGTATAGGAGCAGAGGAGGAGCCTCAGGGTACCTCCAGGAGCAAGCAGAAAGCGTGGGATACCATCTCGGTGAAGAAAACTCAAGAAAACCTCCTAACCAATGCAGACCAGGTTGCAAAAGCACGCTTCCAGGCAGCCACCTGTTTGGAGAGTGGCTTGTGGTTACATGCCGTCCCCATCCCACCTCTTGTAACTCAATTGGATGCTAAAGCGCTCCGGGTTGCCATCGCGCTCAGAGTGGGTGCGGCAGTTTGTCACCCACACTTGCAAGTGTGGTGGGGGGATGGATGCCCAAGGTCACCATGCCTTGTCATGTAATCACAGCGCAGGCCGCCTGCCAAGACACTCTGCACTAAATGATGTCATTAAACGGGCCCTGCAGAGTGCTAACCGTGCATCAATCCTTGAACCACATGGACTTCACAGAGAAGACGGCAAACGGCCAGATGGGATGACTACTATCCCTTACAAGAATGGCCGGTGCCTCATGTTGGATGCCACATGTGTTGACACTTTCTCCATAACCAACATCGCCAGAAACGCCAATGAAGCAGGTGAAGCCGCCCGGATAGCAGAGCGTAGAAAGCGAGAAA
This sequence comes from Paralithodes platypus, assembly GCA_032716605.1. Lineage (NCBI taxonomy): Eukaryota > Metazoa > Arthropoda > Malacostraca > Decapoda > Lithodidae > Paralithodes > Paralithodes platypus. The sequence goes on from CM064514.1 coordinate 35,260,646, forward strand.
AATATCAAGCCATCGCCAGAAGTCATCAGTTTGAGCCTCTGGCATTCGAAACTTCAGGAGTCTTCGGCCCTACCACCCTTAAAATGGTAAATGAAATAGCCCGTAAAATCAGAGAAGTTTCAGGAGAACCCCGGGAAACCCTCTGGCTCAAGCAAAGACTAGGGATGGCTATCCTCCGGGGCAATGACACCAGCGTCATGAGCTCATGAGCTCAGTACGAATGGGCCATGCCAATGTGTGAGGCCCGGGCAGGAGTGGTGAATCCGTAGTCTTTCCACGGTAGGGTACAAAAATATACTTTATTTGACTTTATTTGTTTTTTAACATGTTTGATGTACATGAATAAAAGGGGATGTGTCGGATGGTTGAAAGCCACAGTTGCTCGCGCGTTTGGGGCTAGCAACACGTATTATGAAAAACATGTATCCTCATACATTCACTGTCTCTAACTTCTCTCACTCACCCCGTAATTTGCCTTGCCGGAGGATAACAGGTTTTTCACAATACGTAGACGGAGGTCTTTAAAAAAAAAATTGTACTGGATGTGTGTGTGTGTGGGGGGGGGGGGGGGGGGGGGGGAGTATGTACCGGATGTGTATGTGTGTGTGTGTGTGGGGGGGGGGGGTATGTATGTATTGGATGTGTGTGTGTGCGTGTGTGGGGGGGGGGGATTGTATGCATGTACTGTATGTGCGTGTGTGGGGAGGGAGGGGGGGGGGGGTGTACAGTATGTACTTATGAATGGGGTTGGGTAGGAGGGTGTTAATGTGCTTGTGAGTAGGTGGGGCGTGCATGTGTGTAGTAGTAAGACAGTGTTACTGTGTACCTGTATGTGTATTTGCGAGAGAGAGATTACATTATGATTTGGAGATTGTTTAATCTCCAACGACATTATTTCCTTGTTCATTAACTTTATCAATTTAATGTTGCCCCACTTTTTTCTGGAATTTGTTGGGAATTCAAAAGATTCTTAATCAGTCCAATGCTATTATTGTAGAAATAATACCTTGAAGCAATACGACAATACATACAAGCCCGTGGGGTGATGATCCACTCCCCCGCTGCCCTCTCAGAGACAGATGTCATCTCTCCCTGGCCCCTTCGGGGTCCGAGTCCAGAGCGACTTCGGTCTACTGGACCATTGGAGTCTTGTTTCTTGTTTCTTGTTTCTTGTAAAGAGCGAAACTCGGACATGAAGACACGCCCGCCACAGCCCTGCTTTCGCAACTGCAGTAGAGGATCCTGGGGGGCTCAGTGGCAGACCAAACGGCACGTCGTCCTCAAGAAGGTGCAGAGGAGGCGAACCATACGGGCCCGTCTTACATCGTCTAAACCAATACCACCAAGGATGACACCCAAGTTGAAATCAGTGGCACCCAGGCACCGCATACGGTCGCGCAGGGTAGTTCTGTGAGAGTGGAACCTAGGACATTCCAAAATGTAGTGGGCAATCGTCTCAGGTCAGGAGCACCAACGACACACTGGGCGATCGATAAGCCCCAGCCAGTGGAGGTGAGCAGAGAGCGTAGTGTGTCCAATCCTAATCCTCGTCAGTGCCACATCCAGGTCGCGGTGAGGGTGCCTGGCCCAGGGTTGGGGTTCCGCGTCTGTCCTGTAGGAGCCGATGGTAGTAGCCGCCAATGCGGGACGCAGGTCTTCATTCCAGCGAGCTAGGCAGACTGTCCTAACCCGGGCAACGTGGGACCCTAAGTCCTCTTCCAGATGTTCGACCGGTGCCAGAGTGTGAGCCATGTCTGCCATGACATTCCCCCTGATGTCAGAGTGGGACGGGATCCAATGGATGACAATCCTCCAACCATTGTCAGTGAGCCGCAGGAGAGAAGACTAGATCCTGTAGGCAAGGGCCGTTGCAGAAAGCGGGCGATCCGACAGGAGTAGATGCACAGCAGACTGTGAATCCGTGTAGATGACCACGTTCTGAGGCGGGAGGCTCAAGTCGATAAAGAGGAGAGCACGGTAGATTGCGTACAACTCTGCTGCTAGGATAGGTGATAGCCCAACAACCTCGATGTCTGACACAAGGACAAATCTTCGTAGAAGGCTGCTGCAGTGGAAGAGGCCGGCGGCTTGACCATTGGAGTCGGGACTGATCGGTCGGACAGTTTGGGGAACAACAATACATAAAAAATCATTAACACCATATACAGTATATCCCCATCCTATAATATAACAAGGAGGTATTATCGGACTATTAAAACACGCATAATTTAGAATAGTATTGTTTAAAGCTGCACATTTCTTTTATATATATATATATATATATATATATATATATATATATATATATATATATATATATATATATATACAATCGCTCAACACGATAGAGTAAGGGAGTCTTTCTCCAAATTACGAGTAGAACTACGAGACATGAGTTTTTGCTACCGGCTCGTTTTAACTATGCCTCCACAGACCTAAGGTGTCTAGTTATTTTTCACACTACATGGTGTATTTTCAACTCCTTGAAGCCGCATCGCTACTGTCTCGATGTCTTATTTCATAAACACAGACGATTCTCTTCCACGCCACCTATTGAGCTTCTCACTAGATACTGCCTCCATAGCACGTTTAATGGTAATCTATTGAAGCAAATACAGCAAATATTACGTTCCAATAATATCTTCCCGTTGACACATCAGAATTTGAACTAATTGGTACTCTAAGCACACCAGCTCAGTAACAAGATAACGCCACCATACCTACCCTAATGAAAGGCATTATTTAGAGAACCATTAATTAGAGTGTTCTCATTGTATACCTCCTCATTTACGGAGTGTGGGAGGCACCCGCCTCTCAACACACTACCACCCCTATTTTGTCCAACTCTCTAATCCAAGAGTGAACCGATTTCCCGTTTTTTTTCTACTCAACAAGTAAGCTTTGGAACTCTCTCAATCTATGTTTGCCTCATCTCTATAACTTAAACTGCTTCAACTTCCTTGTTGCCAGACATTTTGACTCTAACGTATCTTGAATTATTTGACTCTGTCACTCACTATTTAGTAATAAACGATCAACCATATTAGATTAGCATAATTCCAGTTACAAAATACTATATCTCAGGGAATTTTCCGTCCAACTGTACCTTCTCTATCATCAACACCCAATGATATTTTGTAGAAGTAGCGCCTTTGGAATATATATGTGCGAGAATCATGGACACCATTATCTTATTATTCTTTTCTGACTTTTTATTTTTGTATTCCTAAACACGGGGTTTATTAGATCACCTCGAACAGTTATAGATTAAAGGAAAACAACATCTGGGAAATGCCTTCTTAAATTAACACTAATCAAATACTATTGGGGGGTTTTGATGGCTTGTCTTGTGCAATTATATATTTTTGTTATGTTTTTTTGTTTTATTTATTTATTATTATTATTATTATTATTATTATTATTATTATATATATATTTTTTTTGGGGGGAGGGGGGGGGGGGGGTCTGCCTAAAGGTAAATATAAACCTTCCCAGACCTCCTCTTAACCCTCTCCGACATATGACGAGATTTTGAGCCTATTAGGGATACTTTAAAGCCTTTGTTACCATCAGGGGTATTTAGAAACCTTTAGTTTAGTTACTTCAACCTCTGCAGTTGTCTTTGAGTTAGCTGTGGGCAGAAAACTAATTATGGAGAGGTATTTATAAGAGTGAGAGAACTCTATTTCTTATTGCTAATCTGACAACCTCTGCGTCATATGAGTCTGAAGGGGTTAAACACCCTCCCCTCTACACACATACACCTAGTCAAACCCCCTCCAAGCTAATTCTGTACATTTTTCAGTAAAAATGTCCCCATCAAAGGCTATTGTTTCCTTAATTGTAGGATCTCTGTGGCTTAAAAAAACACCGGAATGGGGCCAAATGTTTCATACTCGTGCCCCTTTCCCACCTACAAGAATCAGGCGCCGACTACCCACAAACCGCAGTTCGAGGCCTATTCGATATCCAAGTTTATAATTATCAGGATACTCCCTGATGTGTCCTAGAGCATGGTGATGTACCGTGGCGTGTCGACAAACGCTAATTCCCTGGTCTGCGCCGATTTTCAGCCAGTCTGTGAGGCACTTCCTGGCATTCCGTGCCGAACCCAAGCTCATTATTTGTGCTCCGGCGCGGGGTTTTTTTTCTCGCAGCAATGGAAAACCGTTGCATTAAACCGCACATAATACCAAGAAGTGCCAAGAAAGGTCAGTCGGTCGGTCGATCAGTCAGTCAGTCAGTCTCTATCTCTCTCTCTGGTCGTAAGTAATTCAATAAGTACGTTTTAAAAGAGACTGGAATATCATCTGATGGAGATTGGATTAATATGAATGAATATATTTAAAATCAGTAGGTATGTAAGTGTGAATTACTTTTCAGACTAATTTTGTTCTGTTCTACATATAACGTGTTCTTTGTGGGCATTTCCTGACCCATAAGAATACACTTCATATTTTCCGGTACAACTTTATAGCCGGACCGGAGGGTGGGGGAGAGCCTTCTAATTTGTGGTCCTATTCTTCTACAATAATCTGCCCCTGTCTATAGCAGTATTAAGGCCGGACAACCTAGTAGGGACCGCAAGGTGCGTGTGGTCTGAGTATCTGTGTAACTCTCTCTCGCTCTCTCTGCTTTCACCTTTCAGGTTATGTAGAACCTATTGAAATAAAATGATAGCACTCTTTAACTACCTCTTAAAGTCCACAAAGCCCCCGTTAGTAGAGGGTGGTGCGGTAGACAGTATGAAAGGCGATGGATTTTTTCATTCCGTGCTTCAAAGTAGGTCTGTGGGTTTAGGCCTAACACTGGGGGCACTACAGATGGTGCCGGTTATTCCTATCTAATCCTGGGTGGTCTTATTTGAACTATCCCTATGTCGCTCTTTTGTTTAGCGATTTGTTTGGCGATTATATGACGTTTCACTCCAATGAGATGTGATTTTTTTGTTCGGGCCTAGCGAATGCAAACCTACATACTAAGAGACCTTTGTTTATAAATTTAGCTTGAAGGTGGGTCGGGGGAGGCCTTTTATAATTTAACTTAGGGGACACATTAAGAATAAATGGCCAGCAAATAAGAAAAACAATAACAATCCTCAATACCAATTTAACGAAAACACCACAATATCCCCCAAACGTCGGATGGGCTAGTGTTAATCCACCTGAGTTTCTGTCACCTGATAAACTCATTGTAGCCAACCGATGTGTGTCTGTTCATCCATGCGTTATACAATTTTAAGACGTTTGGCCCATTATTTTGTGATTTTAAGACTTTTCGCCCCATTTCTTTGTCAATATTAAGACTTCTTGGGCCATTTTGTGTCGATATTTTATTTGCGGAGTTAGCAAGCCTGTACTTATGGAGGGACCGGCCCTCGGCCGGAAATTTTTTCTACCGAAAAATGTATAAATATATCTAGAAGATACAGTACCTGTAGATCTTACATTTTTTTTTTCTTTTAAAGTTTGACGGAGGTAGAGGGAGGAAACTAAAAGATAAATAAATAAATGAAAACATCTACCAACAAATATAGTATCATTTGTGTTGCTATACGACCTAACGACAAACCCCTTGAGGATCATGACGCGTTTGGACAGTTTATTGGAGTCCTTAGACAATTTTATGCAGCTTAGGAAGGATCGGAGGAAATAATAAAGGGTAAAGACTGTCTCAACCGTCTGACTTACATAATATACCCTTCCTAATCCTATGAAAATCGTCTAAGGAGAGTCAGATTAATATGCCAAAACGCGTCATAATCTTCAAGTGGTTAATGTACTTAGGTCGTATAGCAACACCTAACCGTGTCTATTTTACTATAACCTATTGCATATCTATATAAATGTAATCAGTCAACAGAACTTCAACAATCTCGGATACTTCTTGGTATGTGTAGAAAGTCAGTCAGATTAGGAGCTGTATTGTGTATGTGCAGTCCCTGTGAAATATTTGTATCCCTTAACATTTTACAGTATGGCAATATATTTATGAAAACATATTTCAGAGGTGTAATTTCATATAATTACAAATATAAAACCATATACAAATTATGTCCATAAATTAACCTACAAATATACAGATCAACATTATAATTATACCATTGATATTACTAGATTATGCTTACTGTTATAATATACAGATCAACATTATATACCATTGATATTACTAGATTATGCTTACTGTTATAATATACAGATCAACATTATATACCATTGATATTACTAGATTATGCTTACTGTTATAATGTCCCAAAATACAGCATAAGGGGAGATTGGCATTTACGTTCATGTATCAAGGAGGGGGGGGGGGGGGCACCGTTTTTGTTTTTATCTTTTTCTCCTTTTCTCTCTTTCCCTGGCTTGTATCCATTCGGCCCCATTCAGCCAACTGTTTAAGACGTTTATCCCCATTCAGGTGTCGATTTCTTCCTGGCGAGCGATAGCGAGCCAGCATTGTATGGAGAAATCCGGCTTCGCCGGAGAAATTTTTCTATCGAAAAATTTACAAATTTAGCTTAGTGTCAAAAACAAAAATATATATATGCTGGCTTGCTACCGCTCGCCAGGAAAATATTGACACCTGGATGGGGGTAAAAGTCTTAGAACAGTAGGCTGAATGGTGCCGAATGGATACAAGCCAAAGAGAGGGAGAGAAAGAGAAAACAAAGCGACATGGGCTCCCTTAAATAATACCACGACCACGAACTGTTATAAGTGGCTGTACAAACTTATCGATCCCAGTTGCATAACAGTTTGTCTCCTAGCCCACAGCCTCAAGCGAACCTATACAGACAAAGTGCCGCCAACCAATCACAAGAAAGGGCTCCTAGTCACTGATCCTCTGATGCTGGCCTACAAATATACTCTCGTTTTCTAGAGCACCTTTTCATCAGGGTGGCATCAAAGGCAGCTCTCACTCTCGCCTTACCTTAGCTAGTGGTAATTTACGTCCTATATTTTTAGAAACTCTCTTTCCCCTCTCGTATAGGAATAATATTATAACATTTGAGTAAAGTGGTACATGAAAATTATTACCGAGAACAACGTTTATCAATGTTGAGATAATATTTGTAATGGACTCTGTTTTTGATATGATCTATTATATCATTATGAGAACAGCGTTATTGTCCTTAGTATAATCCAACAATATAAGAACATGGTCGACCAAACTCATAACTCTCTCCACAGTTGTACATGTCCAATTCCCCACCAAAACAACTTCAACCAGACACCAGCCACCTGTGCCAGCAGCCCGACCCGTCATTAAGTGAAGAGCCACCCTCCCTTGTGAAACTAAAAAATAAAAGGTTGTAGCCTGGCAGATGGGCGGAAATGCACCAGGTGTCTGTGGTATTTCTGGAGAACTGTCCTTTCTCTCGTTTGGCAAAATGTTGTAGTCACTCCTGAATGGAAAATGGGCTTATTCATCCCTATCAGGAATGGGAAAAGGCACTGAAGGGACTGCAACACTTAATGGTGAATGTGACACTGTGCCAGGCAATGTGTGTGTCCACATTCTGCTGATTAGGGTTCGATACCATCCGCTTTCACACCCTAAAAGTAAAAAATAAAACTGATTCTAGCCATCTGGTTCGTTGTGCAATGCTGGCTTGAATTTTAAAAATTAGGGGTTGCTCTGTGATAATCTCAAGGAGCCTTTTATTTCAGTCCATCGTAAAACAATAGGGGATACTTCCGTGTCTCTGCGGGATACCCACGGCGAACTAGAATATGAGCTATGGTCAGAAACAGTGAGTACAGTCAATTGTATGTGTGTGTGTGTGTGTTTTCTATATGTATGAAAGAGACAAAAGGCAGAGTTGCCTGTAACATGAGTCTCATCCAAAACCGAAAGAGTGACAAAGCCAAATTCAAGGTGCAATGGGGTCTAAGTACCTGGCCACAAGAAATCCTGAAGCAGTTCAAATCATAGGCTGAAGGAAAGATAGATTGATGGAGTGAGTTCCAGAGTTTGCTTGAGTAGAAAAGTGACTGCGTGGATATACTGTATCCCTTCTTCCCTGTGAATTTGGAAGTAAGACTTCACTCTTCAACACATGCATGAGCTGGCTACTGGGCCGGACAGTCTGACAAAATCGTTTTGGAAAATCTGTTGACAATTTCAGGATCTCTGACTTAGATTTTGTAAACAATTATATGATCCTAGCCGTCTCTTGGAAAGTCTCATATGGTAATGGTAATGGAAGCGCTGAAAGAAGAGTCTAAGCCACTAGGCCTAAAGGCGTCTTGTACTGGAGTGTAAGTATTTGGAAGCTTGTTGAATGCCGCATCGAGATTTGTTCATGAATATGGTGAGAACATAGGAGCCTTTGTATAGTTTCACCATCTTAGTCTGCGAGTCATAGCAGTGGTGGATTGAGCCATGGTGTTATTCATCGACTTGGCCTAGCATATGGGGTTGTAGGCTCCGTAAAAATATATTGCAATGTCACTATCCATACAGTAAAACGAAGCTGTGGATCATCAAAACGCTGGTGCTCACTGTCTGGTTATATGGGCTCCAGAATGATTACACAGGAGTACAAAATAAATCAAGCAACATCAGGTCTAGTGACCCCTCTAGGCTGCTTGTCCTCCAAAGCACTGAGGATCAAGTGTCCAAACAGTGGTTTAGAGTAGGTAAAGGAAAATTGAAAAGGGAACTACTGCCCTGGAACTAATGTCCGTGGCAGGATTAGGAAGTTAGTAGGGAACAGAAGGGTTAGTAACATAACACAGCTATAAGTGATCTTTCGTATATCTGGGAAAAAGAGAATAACGTCTTAGTAATATACTGTATATACTCAATAATCCTTGATGAATCTGAGGGGGGAATAAAATAAAGTTATTCATTTACAAACGCAGTCAGTCAGTCGCGGGTTTGATGCAAGATATTTGTCTAGGCGAAGTTTAAAAGAATCAACGGTGATGCAGTCAATAACGTCTCGGGGAAGCCCATTCCACAAGTTGACAACTCGATTGAAGAAGAAATTCTTAGATTCGTGCGAGTTAAAATATTTACCAATAATTTTGCAACCGTTTCCCCACGTGTAATTAGATTGGTCGATAGGGAAGTACTTACTACAGTTCATATTGTCGATGGCTTTGATGATTTTGAACACTTGAATTAAGTCGCCTCTTAATCTGCGCTGGGTTAAAGGAAATAGATTTAATTCTCTACGACGCTCCTCGTATGGTTTGTTCTTTAGGCTAGGTATAATTATTTTGGTAACTCTACGTTGAACTCGTTCTAGCTTGTCTATATCTTTTTGGTAATAAGGGCACCAGGATTGAACGCAGTATTCCAGAAGAGGGCGGACTAAGGAATTGTAAAGAGTTAGGATAACTTCTTTGGATTTATGCTCAAATGGCCTCCCTATAAAGCCAATTATTTTGTTTGCCTTCTTAACGACTTCTGAACATTGTTGACTCTGTTTTAGGCTACTCGATATTGTTACTCCCAGATCGGTTTCTCTGTCTACAGTCTTAAGCTGAGAGCCATTCATCGAATAGTTTGCTTTTTAATTTCAGTATCCAATATGTAGTACTTTACATTTATCCGCATTGAAACTCATTTGCCAAATTTGGGCCCAGCATGACAACTTATCTAGATTGTGTTGCATATCGTCAACTTGTTCTTTTGAGAGTACGCTATTTGCAATTTTTGTATCGTCAGCAAATTTTGAGATTGTACAGGTGAGACCCTCATCTATGTCGTTGATGTAAATTAGAAAGAGAATTGGTCCTAGTACCGATCCCTGGGGTACCCCGCTACTTACATTGGTTCATTTAGATGCCTTACCGTTTATGACTACTCTTTGCTTTGTGACGCCTCCGGCGTTAGCAGAATGGTTGCGTGGGGCATTGCAGCTCGCTAGCGCTCGCCAGGATGGGGGGATAGGCTACAGTTGTCCTAGAATGATCTGCTTTATTTCATTAGTGTCGTGTTGCCACAGACAGTCTAGAAATTGTCTTTGTTTTGGTCTGTGACCGCGCCTTATATTTTATATTCGCTATAATATAAATATTGCTTGTGTGGGAGGCGAGCGAGAGAGTGTGAGGGAGTACACCCGGCAGCGAGGTGAGCTATGACGCGGCTCGCTTGGGCACTGACGGCGTTGGCGGCCGGGTGGTCAACTAGTCCCTTCCCGTCGCGGCCTCGTGTTCTTTACCAGCTCAGAGCTTGCCTGACACGCGTATCGCCTACATCCTTTGCAATTCTGTCCCCCATACTCGCGACTTTGCATACTATTTCTCTCTCTCGACTTCTCCTTTCTCATTCTCTAATCTTTATTAAACTCAACATCCCTTCTGGTTTCAGCATAGACGTTCACCATCGACCAGTCGTATTGTACGCGAAGCTCTCAGATAATTCCATGTATTAGGTTAAGGAGGTATTATGCTTTATTGAGGTTTAGAGAGACGGACTTTTCCGTATGTGTCCTCTCTCGGGAAGGTTGTAGACCGGTATATGTCTCCCTTGCAAGGTGTTGAGTGATTCTGCTTGGTTATCTAAAGCTAGACTAGGGGTAAGGTTACTGTGTCATTGTCTCCGATGTGTGCAGTGTTAGCTAAGCTCTGCACGACATCGACAGGTACTGTGGGAGCCTAAGTTGTCTTCGGGTTGGTTTACTTTGCGAGCACAGCGCTGTGGTGTGAGAGGGCCATAGCCTATCCCTCACAACATAGTGCTGCCTCTTTGTGTAGACTTCTGAGGGATCGCCAGGATAGAGCTAGGTACTAGAGACCTAGATTTATCAAGAGAGCATCCCCGTCATATAACGTAATCTTCATTATACCACCCTTGGACAACGTTGGGCTACGAGCCGCATGCTCGCCCATTGTTGCCCTGCCTTGATACCCCAGCTAGACTTTATTAACTGAGCAGACACTGGATAGAGATAAGCCCCCATTATTATATGTATGCAGCATTATTATTCACTGCACTTTTGAGCCGAGGTTGTTGTTGAGTTGCACAACCCGAGTAGGCTGTGTTGTGTCACAAAGCATTTCTTTAGTTGTCGAGCATTACTACCTTTGCGCAGTCTTTATTATTCGCCTGCCTATTATTACTATATGTCCTAGCATTTATTGTGACCCGTATTCTGCATTATAATTGTTCAAGATTCTTTACGAACATCTTCCCAGCATCAGACTTATTTCATAAGTTTCCAGTTGATGTTGCAGGACTAGCATTGCACTTTCTTTAATACAGGAGTGCCAGTTATTTGAGTATCTACCGTAACGTTAATTAATCACGTTAACTATCTTTTCTTTGTGTAACATAATCGAGTAATCTTTTACTGTTTGAGAATAGGCTGTTTTTTTGAGCGTCAGCCTAGTGTGTGTGCACCAGTTACTGAGTCATAGGATACCTCGTTGTCCAGGCACGACTCAGGGCGGTAATGGTGTTTTGTTTTCCAGTGTTTAAGGCAGGGGTTGGATCTGGTGTTACCGTTGTTGCTTTTTGCCATTATCTAGTTCAATGTTGAAGAGCCCTGTGTCTTTGAGAACCTGGATCGTAACAAATGGCGACCTAGCTCAGGATGTTGTGAACTAAGAGATAATTGCAGGATTGTTGTGGTCATTTGTTTTATTGAGGAATATAGTGGGCACGTTAATTTTTTTTTTTGGCAAAGTAGTATAGCACTTGAGAGTCTTCAGACATTTTTGGCAAGTGTATAGTGCTACATAGGAGCTTGGGTACTTCTTTTTTTTTTTTTTTATAAACGTGAGAATTTTTGGTGGACACAATGGGAGACGAATCAGATCATACTGAGAGTTCAGGGAATGATGCAGGCTCTGATGGGCAGATGCCAGGGGGGTTAGTAACTAGTGAGGAGGCCGCAAAGAAGTTTTTGGAGGTGCCTATAACAGCTGATCGACTAGAGGGAATTAGCAAGTATGGTCTACAGTGTTTGGCTCCCCTCATGGGGCTTAAGGTGGCTCATGGCATCAAGAAGAACGATTTGAGGGCTTGCGTACTGGGGGCGGCTAGTGAGGTCCAGGGTGGAGAGGGTGCTCGGGGACTTCTGCTCGAGCCCCCCCTCCACTCTACTCCCATCGGGACCTCTAGGATGCCGGAGTTTAGTATGTTCCCGCAGGCCGATAGCCGCTGGCAGCGTGGTTTAGGATCGCTGGATGGGCCTCCAATAGTTGCACCTCCTCCTCAAGGTTTCACTACAGAAATGCTCTTCCAGCTTGAGATGGCTAACCAGCAGCGACAGGCTGATCTCGAACTCGCTAAGGCTAAACAACAGACTGATCTCGAACTCGCGAGAATAAAATCCGAGTCGGAGGCTGAGTCTACCAGGTACCGTGCAGATATCGATCTTGAGAAGACTCGGGTGGAAACGACAGGGCAATGTCTCGGTGGTGGGAATTGTGGGCATGATCAGTCTTTGTCGCACCTGTTGAAGCTAGTCCCTGTATTTGAGGAGTCGGGTGTCACCGAATTTTTCATGAGATTCGAGAAGAAGTGCCAGGAACACCAGTGGCCTGGGGAGAAGTGGGCAGCCCTTGTTTCCTCTAGACTTGTGGGCAAGGGACTCGGGGCTTATGATGCATTGCCTATAGAGTCGTGTGTTATCTATGAGGAACTCAAGGAGGCTGTCCTGAGAGCATAAAAAACTACAACCAGAGACGTACAGGTTGAAGTTCCGGGGTGTTACCAAGGGTCGGGAGAGCACCTTTTTGGAACATGCCCGGGAGCTGTCCGATGCTTTTGGGAATTGGCTGAGGTCGGAGAAAGCTACTACGTTTGACGACATTAAACAGTTGGTGCTTTTAGAGCAGTTTTTCAAATGCACGGGCGGCGACCTGACGTTAAACCTGAAAGAAAAGCAACCAAAAACTCTACAGGAGGCAGCTGAGATGGCTGACCTCCGGCTATCACTAATTCGTGGGTGCGGGTCTGCCCAGCGTAGTGAGGCAGGTAACAAGGGGCGTGATGCCCCACCCCCCCGAGTTAGTGGTATACCTTATGCAAACGAGTACAAGAGCCATGATACCAAGACTGACCACAAGACTAGCACCGTCCCGTTTAAGAAGGGGCCGGGCCCTTCCCAGTACCAAGGGAAGCCCAAAGGGGAGTTGGAGTGTTATCATTGTCATAAAAAGGGGCACTTTGCAAGAGTCTGTCCTTGCAAACCACCTACAGCAGCTGTGTCTTTGGCCTGCAACATTGGTGTGTCTCCGAAGTTGTCTGAGTTTGCCCAGGGCAGTTCGTCAGAGGCTGAGGCATAGCCAATGCAGAAGCACCTGGGAGGCTCGAACCCTGCTCAGGATGTTTTTTGCGACCATAGAGGGCGGGGTTGCGTGATGTGGGCGGGGCGCAAGCATGGAGTAGAGGTCTTGCGTGATACAGGTGCTTCCCAGACTCTGATGAAAAACTTGACTGGCTACCCTATAAACGCGGCTCGGGTGGTAGTGGTGCAGGGTATTAATGCAACTCGGTCATACCCGCTGGTGCGGTTGGAGTTGGAGGTGGATGGTGTGGCACGTGAATTGGATGTCGGGATTGTGGAGAAACTGCCAGTGGAGGGCGTCGACCTTCTTCTCGGCAACGACTTTGCAATGCCCGCTTCTGAGGTTCTACCCTTAGTCGTTGCCGAGAGGCCGGCCGACGTGAGTAGGGAAGAGCAAGAGTGGGTCGAGCGGTGCCAGACACAACCCATGGCGTGTGTTGTCACCCGAGCTCGGGCAGCTAAAGTGTCACAGCCTAGTCCTCCGTCTTCAGACCAGCGGAGGAACGATCAACAGGAGGAGGCTAAAGCTGGAGTTGGTTTTAGGAGTTTTGACTCGGCGGCTCTCCTGGGTGATTCAGTATTAGCACCATTACTTAATTCTGGAGTAGCCCCTGGGCCTGTCATCGAGAGTGACGAGGCTGGGCATGACGAGTCTCCACCACAGCAACGTTATGTACATCGAGAGAGACAGAGGGAGCAGCCCAGTATCGGGGAAGGTCATGCATTGCTCCGGGAGCAGTTAGATCGCTTGGCACCCTCAGATATACGTCGGTTGCAACTAGAGGACCCTGAGCTCCAAACGTGTGCTAATGGAGCTGTAGAGCTCGACGAGGACGGCGATGCACAGCCAGAAGATTTTTTTTATTTAGAAGGCATCCTCTATAGGCGTTTTCAAGACCCTAAACGTAGTGGGCAAGAGGGGTCCGGAGTAGTGGACCAGTTGGTGGTGCCACGGGAGTGCAGGGATAGCCTACTGAGGTTGGCGCATGACATACCACTGGCAGGACATCTAGGGGTGAGAAAAACGGTGGCGGCTTTAGAAAAATTGTTTTGGTGGCCGGGGTTGAAGGGGCAGGTGGTAACCTGGATAGGCAAGGTGTCATACGTGCCAGAGGGTTGGAAAACCTAACCAAACAATTCCGAGAGCCCCGTTGCACCCCATTCCTGTCAGTGGACCGCCCTTCAGTAAGGTCATCATTGATATGGTCGGACCCCTACCCCCTACTAGTGCCGGTAATAAATTTCTATTAACTATCATGGATGTGGCCACTCGTTATCCTGATGCATATCCAATGAGAAATGGCACGGCCAAAACTGTTGTCCGGAACCTGCTCTTGTATTGCTCGCGGTATGGTTACCCGCAAGGGGTGCAATCGGACCAAGGTTCTAATTTTACATCTAATCTGTTCAAACAAACTATGATTCAGCATGGCATCAGCACTGTCGTCTCTTCTGCGTATCACCCGGAGAGTCAACGAGTCTTGGAGAGGTGGCACGCCACGCTGAAAAGCATGCTTCGATGTTACTGCGCAGAGAATGGAAAGGATTGGGACCTTGGTCTGCCGTATGTTTTGTTCGCGACAAGAGAGTGTCTCGGTTTCAGTCCGAATGAGCTTGTTTTCGGGCATCAGGTGAGGGGTCCTCTCCACATGGTGAAGGAGATGTGGGAGGGCACTAGGCATATTGTTCTGCGAGATAAGTTGCAACCTCTTGTTCCTGAGCGACAAGAGGAGTAGTTTACTAGGCTGTGGCAGTCCGTCCGCATGTTTGTTGCTTCTCCAGGCCTGATGTACGGGGTAGAATCCGACATGGAGGCTGGAGACAGTGCAAGGCTCGAGTTGGTTCCCTACCGTGTGAATCCTGCTCGACAGCCTGTTGTGAAGGCGGAGCTGGACGGCGTGTGGAGAGGGGGTCTGAGGGATGAGGGATATCGTGAGTGGTCGTTGCCAGTGGCTTTGCAACCTGAGTTTGGTGGCAGAGTCCGTGTGTATGTTGATTGCAAGAGTGTGGAAGCATTATCCCTGACAGACGCCTATCCATTACCCAGAGTTGACGACACCATAGACCGCTTCGGGGCTGCCTCGCTCATCACGAAGGTAGAACTAGTGAAGGGTTATTGGCAGGCCCCGTTGCCGGAAAGAGCGAAGAGAAGTGCCAGTCTTGCGATGAACTGGGCAGTTTATCAGTGTCAGGTGTTGTTGTGCTGCCGGAACACAAGTTGGATGTGTGGCATGCTAAGGGCACTGATAATGTTTTGGCTTTGTTTGCAGGAGAACCCTCGCTGTTCAGTCAGTGTCTGTCGTGGGTGGAGGATCCGGGGTAGGCTACCACAGTATATTGGTATAGCCTCCGTCTTGGCTCGCGGTGTATTTTTGCGCTGGTGCTTGTTGGCTCGCGTGTGTAGCATCAGCGTAGGGTCGCAGGGCAGGAGTTGTTGGCTTTGATTAGAAGAAAATTAGGCTACATCTATAGTAGCCGCCAAAAACAACATTAAAATAAAATATGAAAAATTAAAAAAAAAATCTTTCTTTTTAATAATTAATTTTAAGATAATATTGTAGCTGAGTACTGAGTGCAGATGATTTTCCCTCAGTAGGCTGTGCTTCTTAAAGCTCGCTCTGGGAGCACAATGTTATGAATTAATGTATTATATTTGGGAAGGGTGATAAGATTTTTTTATATATAAAATGTTGTTGTATTTTTTTTTGGAGGAAACTGAGCTTGCATTCCATGAAAGGCGGAGTGGTTAGGAGTGGCAGATTCTAGCGACATTCTGCCTGTTCAGATATGGGCTCATGGTTGAGTGTCCCATATCTTGGGGGGGGGGGGTGACACCTCCCGGCGTTAGCAGAATGGTTGCGTAGGGCATTGCAGGTCGCTAGCGCTCGCCAGGATGGGGGGATAGGCTACAGTTGTCCTAGAATGATCTGCTTTATTTCATTAGTGTCGTGTTGCCACAGACAGTCTAGAAATGGTCTTTGTTTTGGTCTGTGACCGCGCCTTATATTTTATATTCGCTATAATATAAATATTGCTTGTGTGGGAGGCGAGCGAGAGAGTGTGAGGGAGTACACCCGGCAGCGAGGTGAGCTATGACGCGGCTCGCTTGGGCGCTGATGGCGTTGGCGGCCGGGTGGTCAACTAGTCCCTTCCCGTCGCGGCCTCGTGTTCTTTACCAGCTCAGAGCTTGCCTGACACGCGTATCGCCTACATCCTTTGCAATTCTGTCCCCCATACTCGCGACTTTGCATACTATTTCTCTCTCTCGACTTCTCCTTTCTCATTCTCTAATCTTTATTAAACTCAACATCCCTTCTGGTTTCAGCATAGACGTTCACCGTCGACCAGTCGTATTGTACGCGAAGCTCTCAGATAATTCCATGTATTAGGTTAAGGAGGTATTATGCTTTATTGAGGTTTAGAGAGACAGACTTTTCCGTATGTGTCCTCTCTCGGGAAGGTTGTAGACCGGTATATGTCTCCCTTGCAAGGTGTTGAGTGATTCTGCTTGGTTATCTAAAGCTAGACTAGGGGTAAGGTTACTGTGTCGTTGTCTCCGATGTGTGCAGTGTTAGCTAAGCTCTGCACGACATCGACAGGTACTGTGGGAGCCTAAGTTGTCTTCGGGTTTGTTTACTTTGCGAGCACAGCGCTGTGGTGTGAGAGGGCCATAGCCTATCCCTCACAACATAGTGCTGCCTCTTTGTGTTGACTTCTGAGGGATCGCCAGGATAGAGCTAGGTACTAGAGACCTAGATTTATCAAGAGAGCATCCCCGTCATATAACGTAATCTTCATTATACCACCCTTGGACAACGTTGGGCTACGAGCCGCATGCTCGCCCATTGTTGCCCTGCCTTGATACCCCAGCTAGACTTTATTAACTGAGCAGACACTGGATAGAGATAAGCCCCATTATTATATGTATGCAGCATTATTATTCACTGCACTTTTGAGCCGAGGTTGTTGTTGAGTTGCACAACCCGAGTAGGCTGTGTTGTGTCATGAAGCATTTCTTTAGTTGTCGAGCATTACTACCTTTGCGCAGTCTTTATTATTCGCCTGCCTATTATTACTATATGTCCTAGCATTTATTGTGACCCGTATTCTGCATTATAATTGTTCAAGATTCTTTACGAACATCTTCCCAGCATCAGACTTATTTCAGAAGTTTCCAGTTGATGTTGCAGGACTAGCATTGCACTTTCTTTAATACAGGAGTGCCAGTTATTTGAGTATCTACCGTAACGTTAATTAATCACGTTAACTATCTTTTCTTTGTGTAACATAATCGAGTAATCTTTTACTGTTTGAGAATAGGCTGTTTTATTGAGCGTCAGCCTAGTGTGTGTGCACCAGTTACCGAGTCATAGGATACCTCGTTGTCCAGGCACGACTCAGGGCGGTAATGGTGTTTTGTTTTCCAGTGTTTAAGGCAGGGGTTGGATCTGGTGTTACTGTTGTTGCTTTTTGCCATTATCTAGTCCAATGTTGAAGAGCCCTGTGTCTTTGAGAACCTGGATCGTAACAGCTTTCTGTCGCAGAGCCAATTTTGTATCCATTTCAACACACCGTCTTGTATTCCATGCGCTTTTAGTTTTAGCAGTAAACGTTTGTGAGGAACCTTATCAAAGGCTTTTTGAAAATCAAGGTATATAATATCTACAGCTTTACTCTTATCATAGAGGTTGAGGATATCGTGGAAAAAGTCTAAGAGGTTTGTTAAGCAGGAAAGTGTGTTACAAAAGCTGTGTAGAGTATTTTTAAGCATGTTTTTTCCTCTAAGTGATTTAAGAGTCTGTCTCTTATGACCGTTTCTAGCATTTTACATACAACCGAGGTTAAGCTAATTGGACGATAGTTACTAGGTAGGGATTTGCTTCCTTTTTTAAAAATCGGTGTTACGTTAGCTAGCTTCCACTGATCAGACATAGTTCCAGACTGCAAGGATTTATTGAATAACAATATCAGTGGTTTGGAGAGCTCATCCTTAGCTTCCTTTAGAACTCTAGGTGAGATTGTATCAGGTCCGGGCGTTTTATTTACCTCGAGTTTATCTAAACATTTCAATACTTTTCTCTCTGTAATGGTGATATTGCTTAGAACATCTGAATTATCTATCTGAATCGGCGATTCTGTAGGGATATCAATGAGGTCTTCTGTTGTAAAAACTGATGCAAAGAAGGTATTGAGGGCATTACTCATTTGTAGTTCGTCTTTGGTATATTCTCCATTTTCATCGACTAACGGTCCAACAGTTGAAGTAACTACTCTCTTCTTTCTGATGTAACTATAGAATTATTTTGAGTTTGTTTTACTTTGATTTGCAACATGTAACTCTAGGGTCTTTTTACTTTGCTTAATTAACTTTTTGACTTTGTGTCGTAGTTCTACAAATCTCACCCGTTCTTCGTCATTTTGTGAGGATTTTAATCTATCATTAGCAAACTTTTTAGCAAGCAGACAGTTTGAAATAACTTTATTCCATCATTTGCGTTTATCATTATGGCCTGTACGTCGTATTTGCAGTCTTGCACTGCCTTTAGGTAAGTGTTTGCAAATGAATCCCAAGATGTATTTATGTCGTTATTGTTAATTAGAAAGCTCCAGTCAGTTTCTTTAAACATTGCTCTAAGTTTACAAAGTTTGCTTGCTTGAAATTAGGGACTTTTTCGATTCTGCTATTTGGTTCGTTACTAGTAAACTTTAAGCTGAAAGTTATTTACGATGGTCGCTATTACTGAATTCATCACCAACATTCAAATTCTCTATCAATTCTTCTTTTGTTGAAAGTGCAAGGTCAAGGACATTACTTCCATGGGTTGGAGATCTAAAAAAATTATATAGCGAACTCTCTTGCAAGTTTGCATACAGGTCTTGTCCAGAGCGTGAAGTAATACTATCTCCCCACTTGGTCACAGGTAAATTGAAGTCGCCAAAAATTACGATATCTTGCTAGTTACTTAAGTCTGCAATTCTCTCATAAATTTCGCGGTCAGTTTGCACTGATTGAGCTGGAGGTCTGTATATTAGTGCAAGTATTATTTTTGTACCTTTATTATTCTTTATTAGCACAAAGGATGTGTTGACGTTCACAATTTGAGGTTTTGACATGAGGGTCGGGTGAAGACTTTCTTTGATAACAAATAAAACTCCACCTCCATTTCTATTAATTCGGCTTTTCTCAAACATTACATAACCGGGAAGTGAATACTCTGCTAAAAAGTCTGTCTTCTGTATTGAGCCAAGATTCTGTTATGCCAATAACTCTCAACGCTGGTCTATCAGAGTGAGAGTTGAGCGTTCTCTGCCATACCCATAGCTTACTCTAACTGATGCTTTTACATATATATTTTCTAGATCTCTTCCGTGGATTGACCTCCCTACTGCCAACCATAGAGGTTGGCAGATTGGGAGCCAAAGCGTCACATTTTTCCTTTGCCCCTCAACTTTCCCTTCATAATTGCTGAGGGGCACAGGGCCTTGGGTGGGGCTTTGGTTGCCCGGGTGTTTCCGCAACCTCCTCAGCTCCCCGCCTTGGAGTGGCTTCGGTCACCCGGGCTTTATTAGTGGTAAAGCAGGGAGGGTTTTGTGGGGGTGCTAGTTTATGGCCTTGTCCTTGCTCGGGATCTTGGGGCTGTTCGGCCAGACAGCCTGGGGAACACCAACAACAACAACATCGTAATTTTCTGTAAACAATAGTTCCTCTAAATCTGAAAATTTATTGCGTATGCTACGAGCGCTTGCATAGAAAACATTTATAGTTTTGGATTTGGAATTCACGGAACACACTATTCAAATTCTTGGTTCTGCTCGGATCTACATTTATGTACCTGTCTGCCCTCAGTCCTCGATCCTCGTCCCTGGTTGTCCTCAGTCCTCGGTGTCCTCAATCATTTTCCCTAGTGGTCCTCGGACCTCGCTGTCCTGGATCGTTGTCTCTGGTGGTCCTCCGTTCTCGCTGTCCTCGATCGTCGTCCCTGGTAGTTCTCGGTCTTCGATCGTCACCCCTGGTCGTCCACGGTCCTCGATCCTTGTCCCTGGTGGTCCTCGGGCCTCGAACCTCGTCCCTAGTTTGGTTGGCTCTGCTTTTTCTCCGAAAATCCTTTACTGCGTCGTGAAGCAGGCGGCCAAATCTTGCTGCTCCCACCTGGTTCAGATGGACTCCATCTGCTACAAACAGATGATCTTCACGGTAGAAGTCATTCCAGGTATTGATGAATCCAACGTTTTCCTCCCTGCAGAGGTCAGCCAGAAGACGATTTACGCTTGTGGCTATATTGACGAATCGGCTATTCACAACGATCCTGGGGACGATCCCTGATATGATGACTCTGCGTGACTTTTCCTTATACTTCTGAATCAGCTTCCGGTACTTCAGCATGAGGTCCTCCAATCGGGTCCGCTGCACGTCATTAGATCCGACATGAATGACGTACATTGTGAGCGAGGGGGCTAAATTCGAAACTTCGTTGACTGCAGCTGCAACGTCGTCCCACTGCCACCCGGGATACAAAAGCGCTTCCTGATCCTGGGTGCCCTGGCGCAGAACTCCATAAGATGTTCACGAACCATAGAATCTCCTACGAGCCGAATTTCTTCTATTTCTTCTTCGTCGCCTAAGTCCGCAAGAATTTGGTAAAGGTTCTGGCACTTGATTTCGGTGATGATCCTCCTTGAGATGGGGCGAACGTTTTTTCTCACGACGCGGAAGTTGTCCTGAGAGGGAGCGGAGTCATTATTTTCCTGACGTGGTGCATGTACTGAAGTGGGTACCGCTATATCAGGCGTTGGGCTATTGGAAGATGCCGCAGTGCTAGTAATTGCTTCATTTGATGATACTCCTACATTGAGCATCGCAAATTCTTGAGTGTTTCCAGTTTCTTGGTGAAGGCGTTAATCTTGACGTTAGCTTCATCCAGTTTAGCTGCCAAATCTTCTCGGAGCTGGCAGAATCGGCAGACATGAACATAGGGGCAGGCAAACATGGTACGGCCAAACCTACCGGTACAGTTCGTGCAGGCGCGAGACATGGTGACAATAACAAAACTTCAAATAACTTCACTCTAAGTCACTTCTAAGCACTTGTCTCACTTCAGAACACTTTATTCACTTCACACACTTCAGATCACTTTGCTCACTGTAAAATAGACGTGCAGAGCCTTAGTGCTATGGTTCACTGCGACATTAATTGATGAACTGCTTTTGCTACGTCAACATCATCCCTAATTTTTACTACCAATGTGATAATGTTGAAATGTTGGCAAACACATAATTCAAGAAGTGTTCTCAAAACTGAAAATTGCACCAATAGGTCTTACTTCCTCGACGCAGAAGCAAAGCTGCTGAATATAATAACATACCAATAAAAATAGGAGTATTCCTGCAAGCACTTTTCCCAACAAAATTTGTTAGGCAACATTCTGCAATTATATTAATACTAGTTTATACTTTTATCAGGGAATAGCCTTACGATGAATTATTTTAGGTGGAAAACAAAAAAATAACAAAACTTCAATTCATAACCTGCTAAACTAAAGTTACCGAACTCATTATTTTATACTGACAAATGCATTGGATGTCGTTTGTAAAAAAGTTATTCATACGAGCGCAAGGTACCGCTATCTAGTCTTCGGACCTGACATCTTCTGAATTCAGCATTTATAACAGTTATGTCACCAAAGTTGATTTTCTTCAGCCTAGTCACCGTTAGGCGGTTTTACGAGCAACCTGTGATCGACAATATTTTCTTGCAACGTTTTGAGGCCAAATTTCATTGGGATCGCAATTAGATTGAAGTTTAATATTTATACAGTAGGTGACAATTTCTTTTGTAATAGTATAGTTTAAGAACTGACAGGTTACAAATTGCAGGAAAAAGTACTAGCGTAAAACCACTCATATCAGTGCAAAATAGCCCCGAAATATTGGCATTATAAAGTTGACTATCATATGCTGCCGGAAAAATGTTAATGTTAAGTCTCAGTCTCAGTCTCTCTCAGTCTCTCTCTCTCTCTTTCCAGTTCATCCTTGCCGGGGTCATTATACTCAGCCCTACCGAATTTATGCGCAAACTTTCCCATTTGGATTTGCCCCCCCCCCCCCCCCCCAGGAATATTTTAACTTTTCAAAGTGGCTAGTATATATTACTCGGTTTCCCATAATAGACCGGGTGTGTGGAGAGCAGAGGAAGATAGGCCGGATTCGAATTAAGGGAAGTTTTTTAAAGTTTGCTCCCTAGACCTCCATCAAGCTTAAAGATATACTCCCAAGAACCCCCTTCGAGATAAATTTCTACATTTTTCGGTAGAGAATTGTCCCAGGACCCCTCTCCCACGGAGAGGGGTCAGCAAGGAATGGTCATCTAGGGCAATTGGTATCAATTGTCGGCTGGAAAAATACTGTAATGCAAATGCAATACCATTCCTTGATAACTGGACCCGTTTCTATGGTAAAAATCAGTTGTACGCACAGGACGGGGTTCATCTTTCTCGGCTAGGGGTGGCAAATTTAGCTAGGTCAATAGATAGGATTGTCGCGGGGTTTCGCTGAAAATAAAGCCTGAGAATATGAGTAAGAATAATTGTCTAGATAGGGTAAATTGCCGTACTGGTACATCAGATAGGAATAGAAAATATCAGTCACAGGATTTTAATTGTACTGCTAGTAGAAATATTAAAGGTGTAACAGAAGATGGGAATTCAGTTAGAAATAAAGGTAAATCCGATACCAGTAAAATAAATTCATTGCGATTATATTATACAAACTGTAGGAGTTTATGTAACAAAATGGATGAACTTAGAGCACTTGTTAGCAACGAAAATATAGACATTATAGCACTGACTGAAACATGGATTAATACAGAATCAAGACATTTTTTAGCAGAATTCCATATACCAGGATATAGTTTGTTTAAACGCGACCGAACAAGTAGGAGGGGCGGCGGAATAGCAGTGTTTGTCAGGAGTTCTTTAAAAAGCTGTATTAAATCAGGTATTAGACTAAATACTGATAACGAAAGTGTTTGGGTTGAGGTTAGCGAAGGTAGTGAGACCATAATTATTGGAGTTATTTATAGACCACCAAATATGAGTAGAAACGAAGGTACAGCTTTATGGCAGGAAGTGAAAATAGCATCAAGGTTTAGCAATGTGTGTATTATAGGGGATTTCAATTTTCCGAATATTGATTGGCAGCATCAAATCGGCGACTCAGATTCAACAGAGTTTATTGAGGCGGTACAGGATAGTTTTTTATTTCAATTCATAGACTCGCCTACTAGAGGTAATAATATCCTCGATTTAGTTCTCAGTAATAATGAACAAATGATAAATAATGTAGAGATAGGAGACCAACTAGGAAATAGTGATCATAAATCAATTTATTTTAACATACAATGGACAGGAAAGGCTAAAGAGAATACGACACTTATCCCAGATTTCAGAAAAGCCAATTATGGTGGATTAAGACGAGCCTTAAGAGTCGATCCTATGGTTAAACTATTAAGTGGACCCAGGTGCGCTAATGAACATACTCTCTCTCAGATACCTGTCTTAACTCAGGATAATTTGACAGCTACATATAATAATTTTATTTCTTCACTCCACAATGCGCAAAATAAATATATCCCCAAAAGAAAATTTAGATCAACACAGAACCAACCCAAATGGATGAATAATAGACTATTAGACCTTCTAGGAAAAAAGAGAGGAATATATCGAAAAATAAAGAAAGGCGAAATTCACCTACTTGCTTACTATCAGAATCTATCAAGAGAGGTTAAAAAATGTATAAGGACAGACAAAAGAAATTATGAAATCAGGATAGCCAATGACTCAAAAAATAACCCTAAGGCTTTTTACCAGCTATATAAATCTAAAGTTAGAGATAAAATAGGCCCCCTTAAAACTTCGATAGGAGAAATGACAGAAAGTGATTTAGAAATGTGCAGTACCTTAAATAGTCAGTTTCTATCCGTTTTCACTAATGAAAATTTGGCACAGATTCCAGAAGTCCGTAAGGTGTATAGAGATAGTATAGAAAATAGGTTAAGTACGGTTACTATAAGTAGAAATGATGTGCTTAAGGAAATTGACAGACTGAAACCTCAGAAATCGCCTGGTCCCGATGAGGTATATGCCAGAGTATTAAAAGAATGCAGAGATGAGTTAAGTTACCCATTAACATTTCTTTTTAACAATTCATTAGAAACAGGTATAGTTCCAGAAGCTTGGAAGCTTGCAAATGTAGTTCCGATTTTCAAAAAAGGTGATAAATCAATAGCATCCAATTACCGTCCCATTAGTCTCACTTCAATCATAGGAAAGCTACTAGAGTCAATTATTGCTAGGAAAATGAGAAACCACTTAGAAACATTTAACTTAATCAATTCTTCTCAGCATGGATTCACACAGGGACGTTCTTGCCTTACTAATTTGCTTAGTTTTTTCTCAGAGGTATATGAAGCAGTAGATAATGACAAGGCATACGATATAATATATTTAGATTTCAGTAAAGCTTTCGACAGAGTCCCTCATGAGAGATTGATGAGAAAGGTTGAGGCACATGGAATAGGTGGGGCGTTGTTGGGATGGATTAGGTCATGGCTAATTGGTAGGAAACAGAGAGTCAGCATAAATGGTACCAAGTCAGAGTGGGGAGCAGTCAAAAGTGGTGTCCCCCAGGGATCGGTATTAGGTCCCCTGTTGTTTCTTATATACATAAATGACCTAGATTTAGGTATAACTAGTAGGATAAGTAAATTCGCAGACGATACTAAAATGGGGAGATCAATTGATTCAGATAGCGATATAGAGTGCCTCCAAAGGGATCTAGATACCTTACATGAATGGTCAGTAAATTGGCAGATGAAGTTTAACATTGACAAATGCAAGGTATTAAAGATAGGGAAGATGCAAACAAATGTTAAATATAAACTAGCTAATTTAGAATTAGAAAATTCAGACTGCGAGAAAGATCTAGGTGTGTTTGTTAGCAATGATTTGAAGCCTAGAAAACAGTGTATAAGCGTTCGTAATAAGGCAAACAGGATTCTCGGGTTCATCTCTAGGAGTGTGAGTAACAGAACTGCTGATGTTATCTTAAAACTTTACTTGTCATTAGTGAGACCCCATATGGATTATGCTGTCCAATTTTGGTGTCCTTATTACAGAATGGACATAGATTCATTGGAGAGAGTACAGCGTAGAATGACAAAAATGATCCATAATACTAGAAATCTTCCGTATGAAGAAAGGTTGAAGAAATTAGGTTTACATTCGTTAGAGAGACGCAGAGTTAGAGGGGATATGATAGAGGTGTTCAAGTGGGTTAGTGGGATTAACAAAGGGGACATGACAAATGTACTAAAGCTCAGTGATAGCGAAAGAACTCGTACCAATGGTTTCAAATTAGATAAATTTCGTTTCAGAAAAGATATAGGCAAATATTGATTTGGTAACAGAGTTGTAGATGGGTGGAATGGACTACCAAGTGCTATAGTGGGATCTAAAACTGTAGGGAGCTTTAAGATAAAATTGGATAAGCATATGGACGAGAAGGGTTGGGTGTGAAGGGGGATCAGCCGGGTTGGGCCAATCAGCGCTCTGCAGACCCCCATAATCCTGCGTTAATCTCTAACCGTTTTGGTAGGATGATCCTCAGGGTATTAGAGTGTTGAGCCTATAATTGGGCTTTGTAATTGATTTGGGGTTGTGTGGGACAGGGATCTGCCTTGCTTAGGCCAATCGGCTTTCTGCAGACTCCCATTTTCTTATGTTCTTATGTTCTTATGTTCCTCCTAAATTACAGGTTTACTTGAAGGGCACGAAAGGTCTCAATTTTTACATAAATGGGATCAAGTCTTATAATCTTAAAATAAATGGAGCTAAATATGTGGAAGAAGGGGTTCCAGAAAAAAACCCTCTTAAGTGAAAATCTCCCCTTAACCTTTCCAAGATACGAGGAAACACTTATATATTTTATTCTGACTAACATCTGACTATATGCCATTTAGGAAGGATCTACAAGAATCAAAGGGGTAAACACTATCCTAATTATTTCCGATTTTAAAAATGCCTTCCTAGACTGCCTAAAATATTCTAATACTAGCCAAATAAAAAGTAAGAAGACGTCCTTGAATACTAAAATAGTTAAGAGAACCATTATATGTACCCTTATACCATGACACATTCTTTCGTTTAGTTCTGGCTATTATTAGACAATTATACCAAGTTTTGAAAGGGTATATTGGTATCAAAGGAAAAATGAGAAGGATATTGCCGCTTCGATTACTAGAGAACCATCCAAAGTAGAGAAATAATCGTATATTGCTAGCCAGAATAATCGTATATTGCTAGCCAGAATAATCGTATATTGCTAGCCAGAATAATCGTATATTGCTAGCCAGAATAATCGTATATTGTTAGCCAGAATAATCGTATATTGCTAGCCAGAATAATCGTATATTGCTAGCCAGAATAATCGTATATTGCTAGCCAGAATAATCGTATATTGCTAGCCAGAATAATCGTATATTGCTAGCCAGAATAATCGTATATTGCTAGCCAGAATAATCGTATATTGCTAGCCAGAATAATCGTATATTGCTAGCCAGAATAATCGTAATAGTTTTGGCCCCAATTCTGTTCCTCATTCATATCAATGATCTCATATCTACCACTCATAATCCAATACATTCCTACGCAGATGACTCAACACTCCACAGTTCCTTCACATTTAGCAATTCTTTCACCCAACCCGATCTTATAAATTCAAAAATAAACACTGCAATTTATCTGAACCAGGACCTTTCTAGAATTAATGGATGCGGACAAAAGCATCTAGTTTCCTTTAATGCACAGAAAACCAAGTACATTCAATTTTCTAACCGACAGAATCTCACTGACTCCCATATATTTTGTAATGATGTAAATATTCCCACTTCCCCTAGTATTGACATTCTCGGTGTAACATTAACTACTAACTTGAGCTGGACACATTATGTTAGAAGCATTGCTAAGAATGCCTCTAAAAAACTGGGACTCTTGTACAGAGTTCGAGAATTCTTCACTGACGAGCAGTTGGCCGTAATATATAAAAGTCATGTGCGTTCTCAGATGGATTACTGTTCACCTCTGTGGGGTGGAAGTGGAGTGGTTGCATTGAGGCAGTTGGACAAAATTCAAAATAAAGCTATTAGATTAATCAATAACCCTGCAATCACACAGGACCTTCCTACATTATCCATACGAAGAAACGTTGCATCCCTTGCATTATTCTACAGATATTTGCACAGCAATTGTTCCGAGAAACTTGCTTCAATTGTGCCGCCTCTCCACATCTTTCCCCGTAGAACTAGGGCAGCTGAGAGCACCCATGAATTTACACTTTCTCCTCCACAATGCAGAACTTCTGCTTATCAGAATTCATTTATTCACTTCACTTCCCTCGAATTGCTTTCCACATACTTACAATCTACAAATGTTTAAATCCAGTTGTTACAAACATTTTATGATGGAGGATGCCTTTAGGCACATGGACCTTTTTGTTTTATCTGTGTTTTTCCTTCCTCCGTTCATTGTCTCTTAAAAAAAAAAATAAAAAAAAATATTGCTAGTCAGAATAATCGTATATTGCTAGCCAGAATAATCGTATATTGCTAGCCAGAATAATCGTATATTGCTAGCCAGAATAATCGTATATTGCTAGCCAGAATAATCGTATAATGCTAGCCAGAATAATCGTATATTGCTAGCCAGAATAAAATGTAAGTGTCATCGTTTATATGGATTATTATATTTTGTCCACCAAACAATTTAACTTCTAAGCTCAATTAATGGAATCAACAAATACATGTGGCACTCCAAGAACTCGAACCTAGGATACTCACATCGAAATTCCGTGCACTTATGCATAACGCTATCAAGACAGCGAACGACGGTGATAGAATGGTGCTACGACGGTAACGACGTTGCAAGGATGTAACCGATGGTCCTTGTGCCTCGAAGGCACAAGGACGGTGTACCGATGAAAAACGGCAACCGACCGTCATTTCCAAATTTAAAACATTTTGAAATGTTGTCATGCTCCACCGATGTGCTGGGCCATGCTGGAACGCCGCTAGGCCGCCACCATGCCGTCTAGGCACGCCCTTCCAACACCCCCGTTTTGGTTTTCTATGTGTATGAAGGAGACAAATGGCAAAGCTGCCTGCAACATGTCTCCCCCAAAGTTGAAAGAGTGATAGTTGCTCGTTTAAGTATATTTTTTGTTTTGTGTATTGGAAAGAAGTGTGGTGTGCTTATTTAGTGTAGTGAAATGAATAGCAGGAGAAGGTGTTTGCGAGAGCTAGCTGGATTACTCTGTGTAGGTGAGACACAAACAGAAACAGTGAGGGAAGCCAGAGAAATGAAACAGGAGTTCCAGTAACTCCTTATCATATGCCTATGCGGGTCATCGGACCATAATTGTGCAGGTGTGAAGTACCCTTAGTAAAACTGTTCTGAGTATCCAAACTCTGATTACTAGACATAAATTTGAAAGAAACCAAATAAAAGGTAGCTCTTTATTATATGGCATTGACAAATTATCTGGTGTTAGGCAATCTGGCGGTGCAAGAACCATCACAGTTGGTAGTGGAAATCCGGCAGGTTCACTTTGTTAATTTTGGATATGAAAGTAACTTTGGTGTTTGTGTTCAATGTCGTGAAGGCAACTGTTAAGGAGGAGTAGTGCGTCAAAGGTTCTGGAGATGACAACACTCAATTCAGCAAAACAGCCATCTTCATAGAGGGATCGGGGTAATCTGGTTGAAATTAACCTTACCTGTTTTTACAGTTTCATAAAATTAACGCAGTTCTTCATTTAATTTTGGCTGCCATTAAGCAATTTTATGAATCGTAAGAAGAGCTGACATGGTACTTGATTTTTCCTTTCGATTCTCCAAGGACCTTCCCAAGCTGAATGCAATGGTTTAAAAAAGCCTAAATAATATTACGCTATCGTATTGGATGAGCTACCCACTTTGATAATATCAGTGATCAGTATTGGATGAGCTACCCACTTTGATAATATCAGTGATCAGTATTGGATGAGCTACCCACTTTGATAATATCAGTGATCAGTATTGGATGAGCTACCCACTTTGATAATATCAGTGATCAGTATTGGATGAGCTACCCACTTTGATAATATCAGTGATCAGTATTGGATGAGCTACCCACTTTGATAATATCAGTGATCAGTATTGGATGAGCTACCCACTTTGATAATATCAGTGATCAGTATTGCTCACTAAAGTTATAGTCGCCAAAATGACGATTTGTATATGTTGTGTTTGTTTACCTTGAATAAAGTCGATTGAATGAGTGAAAACAGGTGTTTATTCTGTAACACCAATAAATAAGAGGACTCCTTTGTACAGTTTGTTCCGGCTAACATTGGACAATTATATTCTTCTTAAGAATGACCTCCAGGGATACAAATAAAATCTTATCGCAATTATATTTTTCCTTCTCGCATATCTTTCGTAATTGGTAGATCATCCTCTAATGCTTTCCAGAATAAAATATACAATGAGTCATCATAGTCAGGTTAATACAGTATATTATTAAAACAGAAAACAGTATTTCACACACACACAAACATTTAATTCCCATATATTAATCCCAAATGAACTCTCATTCTAAATATAACAATAATGCATTAATTATTTCACACAATCCAACGTCACCGAGAAAATACAAATAATTTTAGTACATGAGCGGCGATATTTTAATCAGGTTCAATCTAAATTCCTGACGGAGTGTTTTCATTACCGAAGGAAATTGGAAGGGGAAATTAAAAGCAGGAACACACGACAGGTCTGGAAAATTGCATGAATACGAATGCTTGCAGGCAAATTATGAGGAGGAGGACTGGAGAGGGGTGGCTTTTATGGCTGTAGTCTTGGCTGTTTGGGTAGGATGGAGGATTTCTTTCGTTATATTCTGGCTAAAACTAGATGATTTCTTTGAGCTCGGGAATGAACACTAGATACTAAATGGAGCAACATCTATTAGGTTGACCTTATAGTTGTCTTTCTAAGCTCGATACAATCTTTCAATGATATCCAGAACACCAAAATGACAAGAGGCCTCA
Organism: Paralithodes platypus; assembly: GCA_032716605.1. NCBI lineage: Eukaryota > Metazoa > Arthropoda > Malacostraca > Decapoda > Lithodidae > Paralithodes > Paralithodes platypus. The sequence continues at coordinate 35,291,034 of CM064514.1, forward strand.
ACGTCTGAATGGGTTGATTTTTCACTACGAGGACGTGATTATATATTATATTTTTAACAAGAACCTATAGGATTAAGAATGTAAAAAAGAAGGTTCCTTGATTTCTGGAAAGGCCATTCCCAATTAACAATTAACCAATGGGAGTTAAACACAGGAAAACGCTCGAATTAAATATTCTTTGCACGCCTGGTGTGGACTGGGTAAACCGCTTTGTACGACCTAATTATTTGGTGCGGATTAGCCTTAGTGCATTAGTAGTAGCAAGGTGTTGAGTTTTTAAAGCCGTGGTGACGCCTGGTCTTTCATCTGAAAGTCTGTTTTTCGAATCCCACCAATAGATTTTCCTTACACGATATAGTGTTCTTTCTTGAAATATCATTCTTAAGCAGAAAAAATATCGGATGTTTGGCCATACTATATTTCTTAACTCAAAATGTGTGAGTCTGCAACCAGTGATCTTAACCTTTGAGGATTTAGACGCATTTTGATAGTATAGGCCTATTGTGAGTATGATTAGACTGTTATATAGCTTAGGAAAGATCAGTGGGAATTAAAGAGTGAAAACTATCTCAATTAACCCTCTGACTTCCATATACCCTTCATAATCAGAATACAATCGTCTAATGATGGCTAGAAAACAGAAAAAAGTGCATCATCGATCCTCAGAGGGTTAACTGATTGGCCATTAGAAATAACTAGTATGCAGCATGTGACTAAACCTGATTTGTCGTCAACAATTACTAGTCTTCAATCAGCGACCTCACCAACACAATAACTGGAATCACACCTAGAACTCCCAATATTAGGGCTATATCCACGTCTCTCTTCAAGACTTGGAGTCCCACTGTGGAGCTACCATAAAGTATCCAGATTGCAACTGCGAATAACACTAAATACATTGTTTCAGTGTGAGTCCCTTACCCAGTTGACATCTGTTGTTCACTTTTCATAATTTGTTAGTTATTGAAATATTATTTTTTTGAAGTATACATCTGAATATCTAAATTTAGTAGACTCTAGAATTTAGATAATCATAATTGTAGACTAAATATTGTTAATTAGGATCTATCACCATACTTGTGATAATTTCGGTAGAGGACGGGGAAAGGGAGTTGTTGAAGTGGCCTTAACCTTAGTCGACCTTTTATCTATACAATAACTAACATTACAAAATTATTTTGCTTAGCCTAAGAAAGCCCTTTGGGAATCCAAGGAGTAAAAACATTCTGAATTTACCCTCTGACAAACCCCAGGTACCTCTCAAACTGAATAAAATCGTTTAATAATGGCCAAAATATATTTAAGAAAGGCGTTGAAATCGAGTGTGAAGACGTAGATAAAAATACATGATGCTACTGGGATCTTGCCAAGAAAACTGACAGTATTAGATGATTATGCTCAGTTTAGGAAGGACCTCTAGGAATCAAAGGCATAACATCTCTCATATTTTATCCTCACACATGAATAGGCTCTTCTTAAGCTACATAAAATCGTCTAATGATGGCCAAGATAGAGTGAGGAATGCGTTAACCTCTAGTGTGAAGATGATACTAAAAGTGTGGCATCCTATTGGGGTCCTGCCTAGAGAACTGGCAGCTTTAACACGGCCGGAGTAGGAGCTCCTCTCAACAAAGAGTAGTATAGATCCTAGAGTCACAGAGATACACACAATTACACTCACTTTTAGTAATCATATTATAGGATAGAATTAACTAGCAACATTATATAAACAGAGATGCACAATTAGTATATTTTTGGAAATAATTACATTTCATATAATGAATTAACAACGTTGTATTGATTCTAGAGTAGTAAAGATGAACAATTACACTCGCCCTTTGAATTCATATAATTTTATAGATAATATAATTGAATCGATTCTAGAGTCTTAGCGATACAGAACTACAGTTGCTTATTAACAGCATATTAATTCATACAATTAAGTAACAAAATTGTATTGACGTTTGAGTGAGAGATGAACAATTGTAGATTTCCTTGAACGTCAGATTATTGACAGAGCTACCTAACGGCATTGTAAAGTTTATCAATATTTGCTCTTTGGAAATATAATATTGGCAGAAAGTATCTAACAAAATTGTGTGGTAGAAATCCTGGAGTTAGAAAGGATTTATTCTTTAGAAAATCCAATTAAATTAAATCACCATTAACTTTTTAAAACACCAACCTGTTAGCAAAACTATTTAGTTACAGTATAGAAATCCTTTAGTCAGAGATAGACAATCAAATTCGCATTCTGGAATCTTATTGTTAACAACAGTATATAGCAATATTTTGGCGATGTTAATCAATTCAGTAACGGTGATATCCTTTTCATTATATTCTGGCAACTATTAGACGATTTTATTAAGCTTTGGACGGACGTCTACCCATTAAAAGGCAAAACCATATAAATTAATCCTTTTAGGTAACTCATATCCTTCCTCAGCTTAAACAAATCGTGTAAATGTATCTTAAATAAAATACAAAAGACGTCGCCTGTACTGAATGGGTTAAGAGACCAATATACGATACAAATCCCTTCTTGGCTTCCATAGTTCTGACATAATTAGCTCTCAGCATGAAATAGACATAACAGACTAAGAGAAACGGACAATTGTCTCTTATCGAACGCTATGTTATTGATAGAATATACTAGTGCAATTTGAGAGCAACATTATTACCCTTTTGTAACAAAACTATTGGCAAAATAATCTATCAACATTGTATAGTAGATACCTTAGAGTAAAATATCAGTTTTTTAAACCATTTAGCAGACGGATTTAATTTCTTATTTCATCCAGGCAAAACGGTCTTATCAGTATTTACAGGCAGGTGTGATTTAGGCAGGCATAGACTCTTGTACTCTAGTGGAGGTACTTAAATTTGAATCAGTATTGTTACGACCGGGACTACGAATAAAACAAGGGCACTCAATGATTGGACTAGTAATAGGGCACTATGCAACAACGGTACGCTAGATCCAAATCCTCGAACTTATATGCCGGCGAACAAAACACCTATACCCTCCAGGGTTAATCTGCGATAGCGGGGTATCCTTAACTGGGCATAAATGTACTCTACTTCAGGCTAACCTGAACTGGTATAGCCTGATAACAAACAAGATGCAAGTTACGTTAAAATGCATAAAAAGTTATCTATGGAAAGATCAATTAAATCACTGCAAGATTTAATACAATAAAAAGATGCTTCAATACAGTTACTCTAAACAACAATAAACTCTTCACTCCTATCTGAAAGAAAGTGAAGTATAGTCCTACAGCATAGACCTGGAAACTTCTGAAGAAAGTCTGATGCTCACAAGATGCTCGTACTGATTTAGAACTATATAAAGGCAGGAGGCAGGACACCACACGTGTAAATCGAATACACTAAAAGATAGGACATATAATGTTAACTGACACGAGAATACTATAAATGCGCAACGGTAGCAATGCTCGACACTAAAAGAAGTACTTCCTCATCAACGAAACAGTCTGCTATGGTTGTGCGGCTCAGCAACAACCTAGACTAATAAATGCTGTGAATAATAATGCGCACATATCAAAGAGCTTATATTAAATACTAACAAGTGTCTACTCGATTAATAAAGTCTAGCTGGGATACTCTAGGTAAGGAACTGGGGTTGAGCAAGACAGGCTCGTAGCCTAGCGATGTCCTTAAGACTGCATCCTACGTTAATTGACTAGGGGGCTCTCTCGATAGATCCAGATCACAAGTATCTGGTTCTATCCTGGCGACCCTCTAAAGACAAGCAAAGAGGCAGCAAAGTGTGGAACTGGTACAGGCCAAAACCCTCAGTCAACACAATGCTGCACTCGCAAAGGACGCAACCGAAAAGACAACCCTGGCTACCACAGGACCGGTCACAGTCGTGTAGGTATAAGCAAACCGTACACACATCGGAGACAACGACTACAGTTAACTTATCCCAGTCTAGCATTAAATAAAAGAGCAGAAACACTAAATCAATAATGGAGATGCACAAAGTTCTTAACCTATACTAACTAAGAACCCTCAAACCTATTCTAAGTACATGTAAATATCTCTGAGGACGTCCCATGCAATACAATGGGCTGGCTATGAAAACCGTATGCAGAACCCAAGGGGAGTGTTGTGCAGTTAATAAAGGTTAGAGTATGGAAAGAGAGAATCGAGTGAGAGAAACAGTGATTAAGGTGGTGATCGGGAGAGAGTATGCAAAGGGATGTTAGAAGCATGCGCGCCAAGCTCCTGACGAGGACAGCTCCTGGGGACCCTCATGGAGGAGGTAAGTTACACAGGAGACCGCAAAGGCGCGATGGTCGGCCAATCACGGGCCGAGACGTCACAAGACCGCAGGCACCACATGACACAGCGATGGCGAGCGAGAGGCAGGAATGCACCCGTACATACAGACACTTACTACCTCCTCGCTCTGAAAGTCTTTCTCATTCACACACTGGTACTATTATCACTACTATTGATATAAAATATAACCCGTTGTCACAGACGAAAACAAAGACCACCACTGGACTGTCTGTGACAATGCGATTACTAGGAAAGAAAGAACAACATTCTCTGATAACTGTAGCCCATTTCGATGTCCCTGGCGAGCGCTAGTGGCTAACGAGAGGCGATTCTGCCAACGCTGGTAGACGTCACACCCCGCCCAAGATATGGGACGCTCAACATTAGGCGAGCACCATATCTGACAAGGCAGAATGCCGACAAGACCCGCCACACCTAGCCACTCCACCAGAAATGTAATGCAAAGCTCAATCTTAAATAAAATAACATTTTAGCATAAAGAAAATCTTACAACCCCTCCCAAACACAATAGTATAATTTAGCCTGCTATGCTCCCTGAGCGAGCTTCACAGAGCCCAGCCTACTAGGTGAAAGACAGGTTCAACTTAAGACTTTAGCTATAACATTCGCACCTTACAATTAACTATCAAAAAGAGAGAGTTTTTATGTGATTTTTGATTTAATTTTAATGTTGTTTTTGACGGCTGCTCTACAGGGGCAAGCCTGGTTTTTCTCCACTCAAACCCACACACCTGTGGTGATCTACGCCGGATCCTCCACCTCGACAAACAGTCTGCAATCACATTCTCACAACCGGCAATATGGCGAATGTCTAGATTGTATTCTTGCAACATGAGTGACCAACGTGTCAGCCTCATATTCCGGTTGTGGAATTGGTTCAGAAATTTAAGAGGGTGGTGGTCGGTGTAAATCACCACGACTGGCCCGTAGGCAGGAACATATACTTCAAAGTGCCTGAGCGCCAACACTATTGCCAGCAGTTCTTTCTCCACCACAGAATTGTTTTTCTGAGCGGAAATAAACTTCTTGGAAAAGAAACTGACTGGATGCTCCAAACCTTCCTCGTCTGTTTGCATTAAGATGGCACCAGCCCCTACACCGCTGGCATCTGTTGCCAGCTGGAACGGTCTTTCAAAGTCAGGGGCCTGGAGTATTGGGTGAGTGCATAGTAGGTGCTTGACCAGCGAAAAAGCCCTTTCACACTCAGGTGCCCACTTGAACTTTTTCTCTTTTGCTAGCAAATCTGTCAGGGGAGCTAACACAGTAGAATAACCCCGAATGAAGCGGCAATAGTAACCGATCATGCCCAAAAATCTCATGATCTGCCGCTTGGTGGACGGCCTGGGGAACTGGTTAATAGCCTGTATCTTGTTTTGGGGGGGCACACCTGGCCTAACCCGACCACAAACCCAAGATACTGCACAGTTGCCCGGACAAAGTCGCACTTGCCCAGATTGACCACCAAGCTGGCCTCACTGAGCTTCCGAAACAAGGCTTCTATGTGCTCACAGTGACTCTCAAAGTTGTCATCGTAGATTATAACGTCATCTAGGTAGACAGTGCAGTTAGGGATGTCAGCTACTAACTCATTCATAAGACTCTGGAAGGTTGCTGGGGCATTTTTAAGGCCATACGGCATCACATTGCAACGGTAGGTGTTCCCATTAACCACAAACTCGCATATCCCCTTCGCCCACTCAGACAAGGGCACCTGCCAGTAGCCTTTCACTAGGTCTACCTTAGTTAGAAACTGTGCCTTACCGATCTTGTCTACACTATCGTCAACACGGGGAAGGGGATAAGCATTGGTGGGAGTCTACCCGTTCAATCTCCGAAAGTCAATGCAGAAGCGAACCTTCCCGTCAGGCTTGGGCTGCAGAGTGACAGAAGATGTCCACCTAACTGCCCCCGTTCCAACATATACTCTAACTCCGCTCTGAGGGCTGGGAGTTTAATGGGTGGAATTCTGTAGGGTACTGATTTAAAGGGGGGGTGATCTCCCACGTCCACGTCATGCACCACTCGAGTTGTGAGGCCTGGATGCTCTGCAAACACAGTGGGGTATGAAGCAAACAGGCGCTGCACGGCTGCACGCTGTTGCTGAGGCAGGTGCACTAGAGCATCGTCAGCCACCTGTCTGGAGTTCCCCGCCCACTGGTCAGCAGAGACATGACACTCCCAGTTATCCTCCACCTGAGCTTCACTGTCCCTCAGTCCTCCTCCATGACCGCTGCAGGTCAACACAGGGACAGCGAGAGGCTCAGGGGGGCGCCTCACAAACTCTTTCACCAGATTCACATGGCACAGCTGATTCTTTTTACGCCTATCTGGAGTAGCCACAAGATAGTCTAGGTCAGAGATCTTCTTTACCACTTTATAAGGACCCTGCGTACTTAGCAGACAACGGATGACCTGGCAGAGGTAACAAAATGAACACCTCCTGCCCCACCTTAAACTCCCGGTGATTTGTCTTCTCATCGTACCTGTCCTTCATAAGTGCTTGCGACCCTACCAAATTCCTACCTGCCAACTCTAGGCTTCTCAGCATTCTCTCTCTACTCTCGAGGACATACTTTAACATGGAACATGGTTTTGCTGTGCCCTCCCAGATTTCTCTAACCATGTTGAGGGGGCCTCTGACCTGATGTCCGAAAACTAACTCATTGGGACTGAACCCTAGGCTTTCACCAGGTACCTCCCGAGCAGCGAATAATACATAGGGCAACCCAAGATCCCAATCCTTGCCATTCTCAACACAGTAACAACGCAGCATGCTTTTCAGAGTCGAGTGCCACCTCTCCAACACCCCTCGACTCTCTGGGTGATAGGCTGAAGAGACAACTGTACTGATACCGTGCTGCTGCATGGTCTGTTTGAAAAGGTTAGAAGTAAAGTTGGACCCTTGCTCTGACTGCAATTCCTGCGGGTACCCGTACCTAGAACAGTACAATAGCAAGTTACGAACAACAGTCTTAGCAGTACCATTTCGCATGGGGTATGCATCCGGATAACGAGTGGCAACATCCATGATTGTGAGGAGGAACTTGTTGCCTGCACTAGTAGGGGGTAGAGGGCCAACCATGTCGATTATAACCTTACTGAATGATGGCCCGATTACAGGAATAGGGTGTAACGGAGCCTTGGGAATACACTGGTTTGGTTTACCTACTGTCTGGCAGGTACTGCACATTGCCACCCATGACGCTACATGTGCCTTCATACCTGGCCACCAAAATTTTTTCGCCAATGCTGCTACCGTCTTACGTACACCCAAATGCCCTGCCAACGGTACATCATGCGCCAACCTCAGTAGGCTATTACGGCACACACTAGGCACTACCAACTGGTCAACCACTCTCGACCCACCCTCCCAACTCCGTCTGGGATCTAGAAAACGCCTGTACAATATGCCCTCCACACGAAAGAAGTCCCCCGGCTTTGCATCCCCGTCCTCATCAAGTTCAATCGCACCGTTACTACACTTCTGAAGCTCAGGATCATCTATCTGCAGCCGACAGATATCCGAAGGAGCCAATCTATCTAAGTGCTCCCGGAGCAACTTATGGCCTCCCCCGATACTGGACTGTTCGATCCTATCTTGCTTAAGTGTGTAACGTTGCTCTCTCGGAGTTTTCTTATGCCCTACCTCCTCACCAAGTGTGACAGGCTCTGGGGCCACTCCGGACCTAAACATTGGTGCTAATACTGACTCGCCAAGAAGAGCCGCTGGATCAAAACTCACAAAACTTCTCCCAACTCTAGCTTTCTCCTTCCGACCGTTCCTCCGCTGGTCTAGAGACTGAGGAATAGGCTGTGACACCTTAGATGCACGAGATCGGGTGACAACACACGCCATCTGCTGTAATTGATACCTCTTGACCAACTCCTGCCCCTCCCTACTCACGTCGGCCGCCCTCTCGGCAACGACTAAGGGTGGAACCTCAGAAGTAGGCACCGCAAAGTTGTTGCCGAGAAGAAGGTCGACGCCCTCTACTGGCAGTTTCTCTACGATTCCAACATCTATCTCTCGTGTCACACCATCAACCTCCAGCTCCACTCGAACCAACGGGTATGACCGTGTAGCATTAATACCCTGCACCACAACTACCCGTGCCGCATTTATAGGTTGGCCTGTAAAGTTTTTCATCAGAGTCTGGGATGCACCTGTATCACACAACAACTCCAACCCATGCTTGCAACCAGCCCAACTCACGCAGCCACGCCCTCTATGGTCGCAAAAAGCATCGCGGACAGGTTTCGAGCCTTCCGGACACTCCTTCACTGGCTGTGCCCCCGCATCTGACATATCACCCCGGGTAAACGCAGAAGACCTCAGAGACACCCCAATGTTGCTAGCCAAAGACACTACTGCTGCAGGTTGGTTACTAGGGCAGGAACGTGCAAAATGCCCCTTTTTATGACACTTAAAACACTCTACTTCACCCTTGGACTTCCTCTGAGGTGGGGAAGGGCCCTGACCTTTCTTAAACGGGATGGTTTTTGGGTTTGTGATCAAAATTAGTATCATTGCTCTTACTTTTGTTATTAAATGTTGCATCACTGACTCGGGGGTGTGGGGGGGGGTGGGGGGGGAGTGTTGCGCCCCTTGTTAACTGCATCGGTCCATTGTGCAGACCCGCACCCACGAATCAGCGATAATCTCAGGTCAGCCAACTCAGCTGCCTCTTGTAGAGTTTTAGGATGTTTCACTGAGGTTCAAAGTCAGGTTGCCGCCTGTGCATTTAAAAAATTGCTCTAGAAGGAATAACTGCTCAAGCTCTTCGAACGTAGTCACCTTCTCTGACCTCAGCCAATTTCTCAAAGCATCAGACAGTTCCCGGGCATGTTCTAGAAAAGTGCACTCACAACCATTCGTAACAACCCGAAACTTCAACCTATATGTCTCTGGTTGTAACTCGTACGCCCGCAGAACAGCTTCCTTCAATACCTCATAATCGATGCAAGACTCCAAGGGCAACGCATCATATGCCTTGAGTCCTTTGCCAACCAACCTAGAGGAAACAAGGGCTGCCCACTTAACCTCGGGCCATTGCTGCTCCCGGCACTTCTTCTCAAAATGCAGGAAAAACTCGGTGACACCCGACTCGTCAAATGCAGGGACTAACTTAAGAAGGTACGATAAAGACTGATCAAGACCTCGATTCCCAGAACCGAGACGCTGCCCTGTCGACTCCACCCGAGACTTCTCAAGCTCTATGTCTGCACAGTACTTCGTAGTCTCAACCTGAAGATCAGCCTCACGTATGGCCTTTCTCTCCGCAGCCTGAATCCTAAGGTCAGATTCCCGCTGCTGCTGCTGATGCCTGAGCTCAGCCTCATACTTTCGTTGCTCGAGCTCAGCCTCATGCTTTCGCTGCTCGAGTTTGGCGCGTTCGAGCTGAAACAACATCTCGGAAGACAAACCCTGAGGAGGGGGTGCTACTATTGGGGACCCACCCCGTGAATCACCTAGAGGCATATCCAACCGCCAGCGGGCATCGGCCTGCGGGAACATACCCGGTTCCAGAGCCCGAGGGGGCGCCATGATAGGAGTCGAGTGGAATGGGGGCTGGGCAGGTGGTGCCCCAGCTCCCGCTCCACCCGAAGCCCCATGCACCCCACCAAGCGCTCAGGCAACCAGCTCACCTCTCGACAAACTGCTAGTACCGGACAACCCTAAGACCGTGGCTACACACTGCAGTCCGTACCGGTCTAGCCCCGACACCCGATCCGCCGACACAGGCTCCTCCAAAAAAATCCGAGCATCCTCCTCATTGCTCACCACCCGAACGCCGTTAGACAACTCCACCTTCTCCACCTCCTCGCCTGCTTCCCGTACTGTGTCCTCACTGTGCACTGATCCGTCGTTCGACATAGTGTCCACCGGAAATCCTCAACGTTTATAAAAAAAAAAAAAAAGTACCTAAACTCTAATGTAGCACAATTCACTCAAAAAATGCTTGAAGAAAACTCAAGTGCTATACTACGTTGCCAAAAAAATTCCAACGTGTCCAAAATATTCCTCAAAATCAAATGTCCACTGCCAAATTGTGAGAAATAACAATCGACCCCCAAACGGTGATTACAAAAAAAATTCTCCACAAAAAAATCCTGCAATTATTTCTTAGTTCACTAAATCCTAGACTAAGGTCGCCATTTGTTATGACGACTTAGATAAGATACTAGGCAAGGTCGCCATTTGTTACGACCGGACCTACGAATAAAACAAGGGCATTCAATGATTGGACTAGTAATAGGGCACTATGCAACAACGGTACGCTAGATCCAAACCCTCGAACTTATATGCCGGGAAACAAAACACCTATACCCTCCAGGGTTAATCTGCGATAGCGGGGTATCCTTAACTGGGCATAAATGTACTCTACTTCAGGCTAACCTGAACTGGTATAGCCTGATAACAAACAAGATGCAAGTTACGTTAAAATGCATAAAAAGGAATCTATGGAAAGATCAATTAAATCACTGCAAGATTTAATACAATAAAAAGATGCTTCAATACAGTTACTCTAAACAACAATAAACTCTTCACTCCTATCTGAAAGAAAGTGAAGTATAGTCCTACAGCATAGACCTGGAAACTTCTGAAGAAAGTCCGATGCTCATAAGATGCTCGTACTGATTTAGAACTATATAAAGGCAGGAGGCAGGACACCACACGTGTAAATCGAATACACTAAAAGATAGGACATATAATGTTAACTGACACGAGAATACTATAAATGCGCAATTGTAGCAATGCTAGACACTAAAAGAAGTACTTCCTTATCAACGAAACAGTCTGCTATGGTTGTGCGGCTCAGCAACAACCTAGACTAATAAATGCTGTGAATAATATTGCGCACATATCAAAGAGCTTATATTAAATACTAACAAGTGTCTACTCGATTAATAAAGTCTAGCTGGGATACTCTAGGTAAGGAACTGGGGTTGAGCAAGACAGGCTCGTAGCCTAGCGATGTCCTTAAGACTGCATCCCTTAAGTTACGTTAATTGACTGGGGGGCTCTCTCGATAGATCCAGATCACAAGTATCTGGTTCTATCCTGGCGACCCTCTAAAGACAAGCAAAGCGGCAGCAAAGTGTGGAACTGGTACAGACCAAAACCCTCAGTCAACACAATGCTGCACTCGCAAAGGACGCAACCGAAAAGACATCCCAGGCTACCACAGGACCGGTCGAAGTCGTGTAGGTATAAGCAAACCGTACACACATCGGAGACAACGACTACAGTTACCTTATCCCAGTCTAGCATTAAATAAAAGAGCAGAGACACTAAATCAATAATGGAGACACACAAAGTTCTTAACCTATACTAACTAAGAACCCTCAAACCTATTCTAAGTACATGTAAATATCTCTGAGGATGGCGCATGCAATACAATGGGCCGGCTATGAAAACCGTATGCAGAACCCAGGGGAGTGTTGTGCATTTAATAAAGGTTAGAGTATGGAAAGAGAGAATCGAGTGAGAGAAACAGTGATAAAGGTGGTGATCGGGAGAGTATGCAAAGGGATGTTAGAAGCACGCGCGCCAAGCCTGTCCTGACGAGGACAGCTCCTGGGGACCCTCATGGAGGAGGTAAGTTACACAGGAGACCGCAAAGGCGCGATGGTCGGCCAATCACGGGCCGAGACGTCACAAGACAGCAGGCGCCACATGACACAGCAAGACACGCCGTCCAATGGCGAGCGAGAAGCAGGAATGCACCCGTACATACAGACACTTACTACCTCCTCGCTCTGAAAGTCATTCTCATTCACACGCTGGTACTATTATCACTACTGTTGATATAAAATATAACCAGTTGTTACAGACGAAAACAAAGACCACCACTGGACTGTCTGTGACAATGCAATTACTAGGAAAGAAAGAACAACATTCTCTGATAACTGTAGCCCATTTCGATGTCCCTGGCGAGCGCTAGTGGCTAACGAGAGGCGATTCTCCCAACGCTGGTAGACGTCACAGTATGTAGAGGCAGATTATATGGCTTTGTTCACATTGAATACTCTGAGAAATATATAGAGGACATTAAAGACAATACCAATAATGGCATTAAGGGGAGGGGGTGGGGGGGCTGTCACCGTTTTGTTTTTATTAACTTTCTCTTCTTATCTATCTTTCCCTGGCTTGTATCCATTCGGCCCCATTCAGCCAACTGTTTTAAGACGTCTATCCCCATCCAGGTGTCGATTTCTTCCTAGCGAGCGATAGCGAGTCAGCATTGTATGGAGAAATCCGGCTTTGCCGGAGAAATTTTTCTATCGAAAAATTTACAAATTTAGCTTGCTGTCAAAACAAAACCAAATATATATGTTGGCTCACTACCGCTCGCCAGGAAAATATTGACACCTGGACGGGGGTAAACGTCTAAAAAACAGTAGGCTGAGCCAAATGGGGCCGAATGGATACAAGCCAAAGAGAGAGAGAGAAAGAGAAAAAAAGCGAGGTGGGCTCCCTTAAGAGTAGTGAGGTACAATACAAAGATCATATATACAAGGTAGAACCTGCGGTATGAAAGAAGATACAATTGGTGTGGCGAGCAGTTCAGTTTATAAGAGTGCAAATGATGGATGTTGTATCAGAGTTAAAGTTACAGTAATCACTTATAGCTTCACCAGCAAAGGTGGAGTTGTCGGAGGTATTTAAGGTATAATTATTCATGGCAAGCTAACAAGAGATACCATGTGTATTGTATACAGATATATTTAATTCTGTAACTATAGGGGCCCTCAAGTGATGGTCGGTTATTACTCTACAATTTAGGCAAGATCAAAATCTTTGCCTGGCATGGTAGGGATTTGATCGTCAGGGTTGGCCAGTTCGGAGATAGGGGGAATAGGTAAAGGAGTTGTCCTCGGCTCTGCGGGAAGATTTAAGCATAGAGCATCTGGGCTCGACCGTTGTGGGTGGCGACTCCTTTTCGTATCTCGGCTGCAACTTCATTTGCGTTGAGAGTGGCCATTGGATGCTCCGGGTTGATCTTGGGAAGCACCAAGTTGTCCATTGGAAGTACTGTGACGGTCTTGGGAAGCACCGCAGGTTAGGTCTTGCATAGTACCCTTTAGGTCTTTCGAAGCATCTGTTCAGCCTTTGGAAGTGCCATGGCAGTCTTGGGAAGCACCGCAAGTTGGGTCTTTGGAAGCACCATTCAGACCTTGGGAAGCACCTGTGGCAAAACTTAAGTCTTGGGAAGCACCTTTATCTCAGCATTTGAAGGTGCTGAGGAGCTTAGAAGGAGAGAGGCTACCGAACAGTTTCCTCATCCGGTAGTGTCCATGGAATAGGGGCAAATTCTTCTAGGTGTGAGGCGGTGGATTTAGTTCTTTCTGTTCGGAAGTAGTCGGTGCTTTTTGAAAAAGTTATCTGTGGGCAGTAGGCAGGTAGCCCGAGTGGCGTGATGTCTCGAGGGGCAGAGCCTATGAGATCAGGTGGAGTGGAGCTCTCTCACAATTTGGTAGAGGACGGCATAGGGTGGTTATATCTTGCATTTCTGTTCCCAGCATCTCGAGATTGTTAGTGTTCCTTGTCATTGATGTCGTTAGTGGTACCTTGTTGATTCTGTCATTGTCGTGGCAGGTGTTGCAAGAGTCCGTTTCAGGGATGCAGGTTTGTGCAGGATAGAGTTCCTGTCTTACTCCATAGAAAATGGTGGATGGTAGACTTATCTATTTTCCTCTTCTCTGACTGGCTTCCTTATGAAGGCCATTCTCGTCGTTATAGCTGTTGTTGTGAGTGTTCGTCTCAGGGATGTGAGCATCACAATATATTTACCAACATTTGAGATTCAAAAGGAAGTTAGATAGACAATAATGATAGCTTTTTCTACGCCATATTGTAAGCAAAGTTATCTATCAAAAAAGTTTAATAATATTCACTGTATGGAACCATATCTAGGAGTAGAAATATCTAATAATATTATGAGCAAGACAGATGCACTCTGAAATTAGTGTATTTAATATCGAAAACAGATCGTAGCAAAGAAAGATTGTCTGTGTTGGTATACCTAGTGATTAATACAGCGATTATTTGTAACAGTTTCGTTACCAGCAACACAATAAAGAGATTGCCGTTTTAGATTGCAATTGCCTTTTCGAGAGTAACTAAACAAAAAATATGCAGTCGTCGTGCATATAAAACACGAACAATAATTTTTCGTTTCAGGTTTGAGTCGATATTGTACACACATTTTACAGAACATCTAGCTTACTCTAGGTAGTCCACATTATGCTTGATAATAATTATACATATAAAAAAGATTTCACAAATATTTTAATAGGGATTTTACACAGTGATGTAAATGCAAATAAATGTATATGCAAATCAGTTAATGTGTTCGGATTGAATGAAATGCTATTGAATATATAATTTACATGTGTAAAAAATAACACTCTTGAAAAGTGTACCAGGTGTGTTGCAGTCTACAGTATGTGTTATATATAGAATATAAAAATTATTCATTGTTCACATATTTCTGTTCCTTAAAACAAGCATTTTAGATAGAATGGTCAAGAAGAACTAAAATATTATACAGTAAAAGCGGTGGCAGATGAGCGCTTTTTCTGTCACATTTATCGGGCAATCATTGTTTGGCAGCTTCAAAATTTAAGTTTTATCAGAATTGTTGATGTTACTTCAGCTATTTATAAAAGCAGAAATGAGAAACGCAAACACATATTAACATTGCAATAGATAGATAAAGTCAGCATACAAGGTTTGCTCTACTGAAAATAGCTTGTGTAGCATACATTGTAGTCGCACTGGGCCAGGTGAAAATCTTGCCGGGTGTATACTGGAAAGACAAATCCTCGCCCAATATCAATCATCTAACAGCCTAAACCATAGAGTACAGAAGGATAGATTTGAAAGCGTGACGTCACACTGTTATTTTGCCTTGCGTCCTAGGGATTTGGTGGCAGGACTGTTGTAGGGCATACAACCAAAACACCTCAGTCGTTTTTCCTTATTAGATACTCCTTGACATCTGTGCACCTGTCTTGTCTGCAGTGTTACCAAAGTTAAGGGAAATTCCACAAAATGAGGGGGCACTAGATTAAAGAGGGAACATCTTTAAGAGTGATTTAATGTTGGTAAGAACACTTGTAAATTATTTAAAATAAATTAGATATATCAAAGCAAGAGGAAAATATTAGGAATACATATACATTATAAGAGATACTTATATATGATGTAAGCTGTATAACTACAAGCAACACAACAAGAATTAAAATGTCATTTTGAATATATATTATTATTTACATGTTATGTAGATGTTAATTTATAAAGTTGCACTAAAACAGGACATTTCACGAAATACGTACATAGGTTATACTTATGACACTAGGGATATTTTGGCCCAGCATGTTTGACGTTGGCAACTCCCCACTCTCACAACAACAATGGTGGGGGTATTAAGAGACGTGGCTGTGAACTTCATAATGACGACAATTTCACGATGATCTGGCCTTTACAGTAGCCTCTACTTATGTCTATTTAACTCTATCATGTCTATAGAGTCTCTGGATAGCGTAGAATTGATTATTAATAGCGTTATTAGTACAAGGTAGGGATTGTTACGAATTAATGGGGACCCTCCCGTCTTCCTTTGCGATCGTGCTGCCATCTCTCGAATGCACGGCTCGGTATTTTCAGATCTGTAGCGTCTTTCTTTCCTCTCTATCCAATCTGAACTCTATGGCCTAAACCAAAGCATAGAAGGAAGGAGGAGAAACTGGTTATTTCCTCACGCGAACTAGGGGTAGCAGCACTATCGTTTGGCATTATATTATAAGCAAAAGGCCCCAGTGGATATTCCTTATTAAATACTCCTTGATATCTGCACGCCTGGCTTGTCTGCAGTGTTACCACTGTTAGGGAAATTATTTAAAATAAAATAGATATATAAAAGCAAGAGGAAAACATTTGGTATACATATACAATATACAGGTACAAAAATACTTATACTGTATATGATGCAAGCTGTATAACTCCAAGCAACACAAGAAGGAAAATGTCATTTAGCATATATATTATTTGTTACATGTTATATAGATGTTAATTTGTAAAGTTGCACTATAACTGGACATTTACACAAAATACGTACTCAGGTTATACTTATGACATCTAAAGATATTTTGTCCCAGCCTGTTTGACGTTGGCAACTCCCCACTCTCACAACAACTATGGCGGGGATAGAGGACACTTGACGGTGAACCTCCTCATTAGGACGACAATTTCACGATGATCTGGCCTTTACAGTAGCCTCTACTTATGTCTATTGAACTCTGTCCTGTTTATAGTTTCTGGATAGCGTAGAATTGATTATTCATAGCTTTATTTGTACAAGGTAGGGATCATTAAGCATTAATTAATAGGGACCCTCCCATTTTCCTTTGCGATCGTGCTGCCATCTCTCGAACGCGGAATAACTATTTTCAGATTTGTGACTCCTCACTTTCGACTATCTATCTTTACTCTATAAACTAAACGAATCTCCTAAATGTAAATAATAAGAAAATATTTATTGAGCAGATTCGATTCAGTTCGGGATAGATTTGACACTGTAATGCCATTATTATTAAAGTTCTAGATTGTAGTCAAGAGCATAAATAGTAAATTACCCATTTGAATCGGTATCAAATGCAAACGAAACAGTAAACATGTTTCAGAACTTGGCTTTAAAGCTTTGAATATTCTAATTAATGTAACCTTACCTTACATATGCTCACGGCTGAACCTGACACCCTGTCTGTATGAGGACGCCTTTTAGCATAATATGGTGGCTAACCTTAAATGCTATTATTCAGCTTGAGAAAGACCTGTGCGATTCGGACGATTACCGGTAATTGAGATCTTTTTTACCCCATTGATTCCCATATAAAATTCTTAATCTGAATATAATTGTATACTAGTAGCCAGAAGAAAACAAATATCAAAGTATACTGAAAGGGTTGATAAAATATTTCCATCACATACAAATTCCAAAGCAAAAACAAAAGAACAAGCATATATTGAGATGTGAGCCATTTTTCGTAATACATGTTTCATCTTCGGGGGAAAAAAAACAAATATATGAAACATTTTGTAATTTGGGCATTTTATAGACATACCGGTAGCAAAAAATTGAGCATTCAGAAATGACCATGGCCAGCCAACAGATCAAATATCTTTATCCCTTCGCCTAATTTTTTCTTCGCAAAAGTTTTTTGTTTCGTAGGTTATGATCACTTGATTAGCGCCCTATTTATAGTTTGACACAGAATGTGAATGCTGTAACCTTAAGTGATATATTCGTAATCAAAATTACCGATACATTAGAACACCGTAAGGATAAGCATACAGTATATTATCTTGACTCTACAGTTGTAACTACACCAAATATTAGCATTATACATGATGTCAGAATTGGTTTTGTATGACCAGCCCCGTAAATAGCTGATGCAAGAAAGGTTATGATTATTTATTATCAACATCTGACAGGTAAATTGCCATGTCCCTATCTTCTATATGCAGGTATTACGAAGATTTTATAGCGAAATATGTTGCTATTTGTGAAAACTTGGCATGATAAAGGAATATTGTAGCTTCATAATTTGTCATTATGTATCGAAAAATCAGCTGTTATAGATTTAATATTCCGCCAGATACAAATAATAGACAATAGTGAAATAATATTTATCAAGCCATGCAATAATACAAGCATTATACGTTATTCTACTGTAGAATATAGTTTGTAAGACCAATCTTGAAAATAAAAGATAGACAAAATAGGCCAGTGTGTTCATCAGAATGTGGCAGGGTTTCCAATAAGGCCAGTTACCATATTCCCCAAGTCTGGAGGGGTTTATGTTGTACTTCCGCTACTGTGTTTTACCGGGACCTACCCACCCTAACCAAGGATATGAAAAAGTTATACAAAAGATATATGCAAATCATTGGGTATATTAAGGGGGGTCACCGGCTTTTTGTATCTTTCTCTCCTTTTCTGTCTTTCCCTGGCTTGTATCCATTGGGCCCCATTCAGCCAACTGTTTTAACCCTTTATCTGCGGGCTTACTTGCGCTACTTAGGGTATATTCAGGCACTCCTGAATGATTAATCAAGCATCTGCATTAAATTAACTGCATTCTGCCGAAAACTAGGCAAAAATAGCTTCAAAATGAGACCAGAACGAGCTTCGTAGGAGGCGGGGTTCACCCGCAGCGTTGCCATAGGCATTCGGGAAAACTCGCTAATTATATTAGCTCTCCCTCGCATGGCAACACTGTTGTGAGACACCCGCGCGCGAGACACAGTCTCCCTCAGTGAGCGGCTGGCTGCTCTGAGGGTCGGAGGGAGGTCCCTCACGCTCCCGCCCACTGACACTGCTTTTACAGGCTTTTAAAGCCTAGAAATTGCTGTAAATTGCTTATGCGTTCCAGAACGTCACCCGCAGGGAAAGGGTTAAGACATTTATCCCCATCCAGGTGTCTATTTTTTCCTGGCGAGCGATAGCGAGCCAGCATTGTTTAGAGAAATTCGGCTTCGCCGGGGACATTTTTCTATCGAAAAATTTACAAATTTAGCTTGCTGTCAAAACAAAAATATATTTATGCTGGCTCGCTACCGCTCGCCAGGAAAATATTGACATCTGGATGAGGGTAAACGTCGTAAAACAGTACCGGTAGGCTGAATGGGGCCGAATGGATACAAGCCAAAGAGAGAGGGAGAGAAAGAAAAAAAGTGAGGTGGGCTCCCTTAAGTGATTTATCATGTTATCCTTATGTTAAATGATTTCTTATTCCCAATATATGTTTACAAAGGTATATTATTTTGGATAATTTAATCAACTTTCTCAAACACATACTTTTTTACAGTGAACCTGGCCGAAACTAACCTACGTGCTAAGCTAGGATTGGTTAATTTAGGAGGATGCAAGCTGATGTTAGGTTAAGTTAGGTTCGGTTATGTTAGGCGAGTTAGATTCTAATAAGTCAGGTAAAGTTTGGTTAGGTTAGGATTGGTTATAGTGAGATTTGGAAAGAAATAATATGGGCTGTTGGTTCGATTTTACTGATGAAATCGATTATGTATATTTGGTTACTTGAGGCTGCGAATAATACAACATTGGACGCTATCCAATTTAAAATGGACGTTTTAAGACCATATTTAGGCAACATAAGGTGATGCTAGATTAGAAAAAGTTAGGTTATAGTAGTTAAGATAGTGAGGTGAGATGATGCTAGGTGGTTAGGTTAAGTGAGGTAAGGTGATGGTACGTTAGGTTAGATTAGGTAGGCTAGAATAGGATAGATTAGATTAAGGGGTAGGTAGTTGCTTCTTCTCACACATGTTTAGTCTCATTTGCCTTGACATTTTAAGACATTCGTTGCATTAGTTTGGCAATTTCAAGACCTTTCGCCCCATTTCTTTGTCGATATATAACCTTTCGTATCATTTAGGTGTCGATTTTTTCCTGGCAAGCGATAGCAAGCCTGTAATTCTAGGAACCGGCCTTCGGCTGGGACATTTCTCTACCGAAAAATCTAACACATTTATCTTAAATGGGGGGGGGGGGGTCAAGCCTTTTTGGAGGTCTAGCGAGGTTACTAAAAAAAAAAAAAGTAAATATACCAAACATTAAACACTAACCACTGAAGGGGGTAGTGCTTGGTTTTTGGTCTATATATTTATTTATATATTAGTTTATTTTTGAGTTTCCTCGCTAGACCTCCATCAAGCTTAGAAACATACCCCCTAGACCCCCTTTCAAGATAAATTTGTAAATTTTTCGGTAGAAAAATATTCCGGTCGAAGGCCAGTTCCCTTACTATCGCACGCCAGGAAAAAAATCGACACTTAAAGGGCACGAAAGGTTTCAATATTGACAACAAAAATGAGGCGAAAGGTCTCAAAATCACCAAACTAACGGAACGAACGTCTTAAAATCTCAAAACTAATATGCTAAACATAAGGGTAAACAAAGACCCCACCAAACTTTGGGAATATGACTGACCCGTCGTGGTAGCTCATGTACAATTCAACACTGGCCGTATGTATGAGTGGGAGGATAAACAATGGAGGCCTTATTTCCGATGCTTTGGGGGCGCTCCGGACATTTTTGGAACGCCCTACTTCTTGCGTCATACTCGGCCCTTCTTTATTCACGTGTCTATGGCTTACGTTGTCTGTCTCTCTGTCTGTTCTCTCTGTCTGTTCTCTCTGTCTGTTCTCTCTGTCTGTTCTCTCTGTCTGTTCTCTCTCTCTCTCTCTCTCTCTCTCTCTCTCTCTCTCTCTCTCTCTCTCTCTCTCTCTCTCTCTCTCTCTCTCTCTCTCTCTCTCTCTCTCTCTCTCTCTCTCTCTCTCTCTCTCTCTCTCTCTCTCTCTCTCTCTCTCTCTCTCGTTTCAAATATAAAAGAGCTAAGGACATTTGTTAAACTTTTTTCTTGCATCACCCTCCGCTATTCCCTGCATCACAATACTTCTTCATGCCTTACTCTTTCTTTTTCATTGATGCTGCCTTTACACGGTGACATTTTACAGTACAATAAGAGCTGACTTCCCCATGAAGCACGGATGGATCCATGCCACAAATCATGCCTCATACGCGAAGTTTTGAGAGGCCGGGGTTTCTCAATGCTTACCAACACGAATAGAAAGGTTATTGCCTTTCCAGCTTGCCTCTGTCGCAGCTAGAGGCATGTTTTGCTGCACAGTGTAAAGGCGGCTTTATGCTGACTTTTTTCTCTTTTTCACACGCATACACACTCTTTCTCTCACTTTTACACACACACACACACACATACACTTTCACAATCTCTCGCTATACTGTATATACACACACCCTCGCTCCTATACTTGCCTTCTCCTCCCTGTATATTATGATCAGTCTCTGCACGTTTCCCACTAAAGTTACCCTATTTACAACACTCTAAGTAAATTTCTGAACTGTTCCTCTACCCCAGCCTCTTTCTCCCTCTCTCTCTCTCTCTCTCTCTCTCTATCTCCCATCTACTTGTTTTGGGTTTCTTTTTGTCCGTTACTTTAACCATGATATTTAATTACTTTTTTTTTCCATTGGGCTTTTATTCTTCCACATTTTTGTATTTACAGAGGGCTTGTGGAACGTTCAGAATAGTTCCTTGCTAGGGCTCATTCTTCTTGTCTCTTTATGGTGCTTTCCCTTTTTCCTCTATTTATGTTCCATTCTTATTCATCGCCATATTCATTCCCTTCTGTATGCACCTTTTGCGTGGCTATCAAATCATATCACGATACTTCTCACATTCTTTAAATCTATTCTTCTATAGATCTTCTTCTTTACAGTTTTCTCTCACGTCCATCATATCTATTTCTCGTAATTCGTTAATTTATACACCCTTTGCAAGACTGAAGAGCATTTTGCTTAAACATTCAGCTATTCCTTGCGTCATATTGCTTCTTTCTTTGTCTCTCCATTCCTTACTCTTTATATGTCACTTACTATGTCATTCTCTCTGCTTTTGTATTCTACCCGTATTCTTATACCTTCTGCCTTCTCCCGTTTCATTCCTATTTCCCTTTATCTTCTACTGACCTTGCATTTCTTCTTTCATTAATATATTTACAGGTTCTACGATTGATTCAGAATAGCTGGCCCAATCTCTCTCGCTCTCACCATGCTTGTAGTCGTGCCATCCTCCTCGTAGCATTCAATCCCCGTATATATTTCAACGTTCGATCCTCCTCCAATATACTGTATACCCCAGGGAGTGTTCCATAAAGCGCCTCGGTGTGTATATATATGAGAGTTATTTGGGAACTGTCCGGCGGTGGGAACTCGACGAAACAATCAGCAGTTTTTCACCCCACTGCCATCCAAAGCGTCCCAGATTTCCGGTGGGGTATGGTAAAATGGTTTAAAAGATTATTGGATATATTGATAGTGATTTACCTGACTGGTCTTGATTGGGATGGATTTATTGCTATAAATATACCTTTATTTGGAGACATTATTATGGCCATTTTAATTACCTTTTTCGTACACCTTTTTCACAGCGCACCGTCCTATATTTCCGGTGGGCTCCTCTTCGGATTTACTCACCAATACAAACTACGATGCGATCAAAACTGACAGCAAAGGATAATGAAGGATTAACCCCTTCACTATTCGATGACTTTTTTTTTATTTATTTTTTAGTTTGGGTATTACTAGACTAGCATATGCAGCTTCCTCAGACTTCCTTAGTACATTCCTAAACAGAATATAGTCTTTTATTGAAAACTATAATATATTCAAGAATGTCTCCTGCTATATTGAATGGCTTAACACTTTTAGAGGATATTTTGTTCGTACTTGTCAAATTTCTTCGTATCTTTGGAAGTGATAACCTTTCAAATTAAGACATCCTTTTAGCTCAGCTTATAGGGACACTCCACAAAAATGTGCCATCAAATTATTTGCATTCATAAGGTTATAGTCGAGAAGCTAATTTGTTGCTGTCGCCTGCAGATATCTCCACCCGTCTTTCGCCCGCGACCCGCGACCCGTCTCTCGCCCGCGACCCGTCTCTCGCCCGCGACCCGTCTCTCGCCCGCGACCCGTCTCTCGCCCGCGACCCGTCTCTCGCCCGCGACCCGTCTCTCGCCCGCGACCCGTCTCTCGCCCGCGACCCGTCTCTCGCCCGCGACCCGTCTCTCGCCCGCGACCCGTCTCTCGCCCGCGACCCGTCTCTCGCCCGCGACCCGTCTCTCTCTCTCTCCACCCATCTCTCCCTCTCATCCAACCACTCCCTCTCCACCCACCTCTCTCAATCTCCCAACTTCTTTATTAACTTCTCTCTCTCTCTCTCAATCTCACTCTCTCAACCTCCCTCCTCCCTCTCTTTCAATCCTCTTTCCCTCTCACTTTCAAACCGCTCTCTCTCTCTCATTCACTCCTCTCTCGCTCTCTTTCACTTCTCTCTCTCTCGCTCTCACTTTCACTCCTCTCTCTCTCTCTCTCTCTCTCTCTTTCATTCCTTTCTTTCTCTCTCTCTCTCCCTTTCTTTCTTTCACTCCTCTCTCTCTCCCTCTCTCCACCCCTGACTTTAAGCTGAGAAATACGGTAGCCTGTGTTGCCGACCAGCGCCAAATATCAACCATTTTCCCCGAGAGCTTTAAAATGGGAGGAGCCGTTTTGGAAGTCAGGCTATAAGGGTTATTTTCGTAGCAGCATTTTTTTTATTATTATATTTTTGGTGTGAATTCTCTAAAATTTCTGTTCTGGTATCCGGTTGTTCCGCCAACGTTTCAGTTCGCCTCAAGGAATGTAATCAAGGCTTATAATTTAAATGATTTACTTAGTACTTACACTCACTTTTTCCTTTTCGCTTTTAATTACGGTAAAATTGCCTACAGGTATTTTGAGGTTGAGAATATATATATATATATATATATATATATATATATATATATATATATATATATATATATACTGTATATATACAGTATATATATATATATATATATATATACATATGCACATATATATAGTATGATGCCTCCTATTTTAATATGTAATTCATTAGGAAATATTTAGTTTTTAATTAAGATGATTTTGGCCCTTATGGAGATATGGAGAGTTTGGGAAAGCGGAGTTTTTCCAGTCAGACCTAAATCCACGTAAGCAGTGAAAAAAAAAAAACATACACTATTACTATATTGAAGGGTATTCTCTTAACCTACGTAGTACGAAATCTTATATAACCAATCCTAGTTGTTCATGATGGGGGTTGCCGCCCCCAGACCTCTACAGATCTCCCTCATCTGGGGGATGGAAATAAAGGTTACTTCAGCACGATTGAGGTGATTTTTGTTGTTTTTATTTCAGAAGCTAAATGGTGTTTCAGTATACTTTTTTTAGAATAATATTATAGTAAAAAACCTATAAAACGGTAATATATTATGGTCCCATTACCTCCCCCCAAAAAAAAACAAAAAAACAAAAACAAACAAAAAATATATATAATAAAGACTGATATAAAACAGGCTAACATGTATTTTAGGTCACGTACAGTACGTGTTTATTTTTTTTTATCATCCATTTTATCCATTATTTAGCAATGTTAAGAAATGCCCCTCGAAAACCATACTTTGTCATTAACCTAAGATAACAACCTAACCTAACCTAGACCCCCACTGGTCCTATCATTGATATGGAGGATGACTACTAAAAATAGTGGAAACGTGAAAAAAGTTCTCCTCTGATCCAAGATGAACACCTTGTGTTGCTTCCACCCTTATTTAACCCACAAAGTCTATTTTAAAAAATAATAATTTGCGGTGGTAAAGACATATTACACTGACTTTTTGCTATGTGGATGAGGAAGACAAAAGGCAGAGCTGCTTGTAAAGAGTGCCTCCCCAGTTGAAAGAGTGACAGGGCCATAATCGAGGAACGTTCGAGCCAAAATGCCTGGACACACGGCATTTGCAGCAATTTAAGTCATAGGATGAGGGGAAGATGGATTCAGAGCTCAGCTGTTGAATAGAATAAGGTTTGAGAATATTGTTTCACTCTTGGATTGGAGAGTTGCACAGAGTAGGGATGGGACAGCGTTGCAAGACGGGTGCTACGTACTCTACGTAGAGGAGATGGTATACACTGAGAGAGCTCTGAGGAACATTGATTATTGTAATAGCGGTAGAATAGCGAGAGCGATGCAACACTGTGGCGAAGAGAGAGAGAGATTGCAAAGAGTCAGTGAGTGGACGTTAATTAATTAGACGAAAGGCTTTCTTTTCTACTTTGTCGAGAAGTGGTGTGTGAGAGGATCCTCCCCACACATGCGAACAATACTCAATACATGGACGCACTGTGCTCCTGTACAGAGAAAGAAGCTGTGCAGGGATAAAGAACCCCCAGAGGCGGTTGAGCACACCAAGCTTCTGGGAACCTGTTTTAGCAAGGGTGGTAATATGTGGTCTTTCTAAGTGAGATCAGAAGAGAAAGAGATTCCTAGAATACTGAGAGAAGATGAAGGATTGATTTGTGTATTGTTGAAGTATAAGGGATAGTCCTGTGGGAGTTCTTTACGGGTAGATAAATGGAGAAATTGGGTTTTGGAAGGATTGAAAGTAACAAGATTTTCTCTGCCCCGAATGGAAATGGTTGATATGCCAGAATGTAAGACTGTGTTTTATTTCATCTTCGCGTGATTTTTTGAGTGCTTGCTTGTTGGGGGGTTCTGGAAAACTAGTTGAATAGTGTAAGGTAGAGTCATCAGCATAATTATGAATGGATAGAACTGGAGGTACAGTTGAGAAGATCATTAATGAATATTAGAAAGATAATTGGAGACTAATACTGTAAGACAAAGCATTAGAAAACACAGAATTATATACCATACGTGACCTAAAATACATAAATGCAGTCCATCCAGACTCGAGCGTCACCTGTTTCTCAGTGTAAATACACGACCGCTAGATATACCTAAAACTAGCCAACATAACGTAAGCTAATTGAACGACCAGTTAGACTTAAAACCAAGCGAAAACACACAAAATCGAGGCAAAAGTTAGCTAGGGTTTTCGTATGTTTCAAGTTATTAAAACTTCAAAATATATAAAAGGTACCGAAACTACCACAAAATTTATCTTAACATTTGAAGCCTATTTCATACTAAAAATATTTTAAAAATGATTGGAAAATATGTATCTTAGGTCACGTATGGGATGTAATTCTCTTTGTGTTTTCTATAGCTTTGTCTTATAGTATTAGTCACCGCAGTATATGTCTTTACCTCTGCAAATTTAATTATTTTTCATTAGACTTAGTGAGTTAACCCATACAGCCCCAGCGACGCGCCTGACGCGTCGGCGATGTATGTAACGCACAGCCCCAGAGACGCGCCTGGCGCGTCACCCTAATTGCGCCGACCGTAACCTCAGGTGTAGCCACTCAAGAGGGCTCAGATTTGTATGGGAACTGTGTACGTATCCCACGCAACCGTGCCGATGGTTGAAAACTCTCAAAGTCCACGTGCGTGCGCGTGAGCGCGCAATAACCTGTTTTTTTGGGTAATTGCCTTCAATTTTTTACTCTTGTAAAATACGTTTTCGGGGGCTCTGTAGGACCATTCTTTAAGCTTTTTGAGCGGTTTTTCGTGGTTTTTCCTTCATTCCTAACCCATTCGCTATTGTTTGTGGAATAAAACCATTTTTTGAAAACCGGCCGGGTTCTGGTGAACAAACATTACAAAACTAGCCGGGGCTGGACGGGTTAAATATTGGTAGAAGCAAAAATGGCGGCCATCTTGAATCCGTAAAGAGGGGCAAAGCCCCCTCTCAACCTATCCTGTATCCTAAAGCAAAATGTGTTTGTTATTTTTACTTTAAAATGACATACTGTACATCTGACTGTTTTAAGATTGTTGGATAATGGGGAAACAACAATTCCAGGGATTGTAACTAATTTCAAATATTGTTAAATGAAAAAAAAAAAAAAAAAAATAGTAGTAATTTCGGTAGTATTTCCCAAAGGTCTCATTAGGATTGCCGTGGGATACATCATTAGTGGAGGCCTCACTCCTCCCATGACTTAATGTAATTATCATCCATGTTTACAGTAGTAAGCTTAACTGGAGTTTTACCCATAATTTCCCTGATCTTCATAGCCTTCCTTACTATCTAATTTCTCACAGATTACATTACCAGTTATGATAAACAAGAGTCCATCCCACGCGATTCAGTACAAATGGACCGGCCAGTTGGGCAACAAACCTGGGAGATTAAAACATTAAGTGTCGAAATTATCACGGACAGCACTCTTCCAGGCGCCTCTAACATGATGCATTGTGCACATATTGGTAGGTGATGGACTAGTGTCAAGGATGAACATTGCGTTTCACAGGTAGGAGTACCAGACATTGAGTTGACTGCGGAAAAATTTAATATTACTCATTAAAAATAGCCGGACCTCAGCCCCCAACCTAATGTACACCCACAACTCAACCTAACCACCTAATCATAAAAGATAATTATAAATCACGAAACTCGCCGTCGCACCTTATTTTGTCCAAATTAGTATATTAACGTCATTCCTGCCGAGCTGATCTGTCATACCGCTCCCAGATCTTTAGTACAGTATTTAATTATCTACCTACATATCTGCATTTTTAATGGAATTGCAAATAATAATAGTTGCTACATATTGATGAGATCAAATTTGGTGGCTGCTTTTGCCGTAAACTACAATTAAACTCTAGACTGTACAACGATCAATTTAATTAATATTAAGTTATTTAATATGTTTTCCAGCCAATACAATGGTCCGAAACTGGATCATATACAAACAAAGAAAACAAAAAATATGTACCTATACTGAAAGCAAACTGAAATTTGAGCGAAAATCCCGAATTCCTCCATTCTTTTGCTAGTGGATTCAATCGTAACTAAATATCTTTTTGATATAGAAAACTGGGTAAAATTCTAGTGGTAGCTCCAACTCGATTTGGGTATTTAAATGATTTCCGTTCATCTGTTTATTTCCAGGAAGATCACACGATTTCATTAATTTCATTGAGAGGTGTTTGGTGTTGGGAGTGAAATAAATACATTAGGGACAATATGTGTTTTAGGTCACGTATTGGTCGGCAACCCATTTAGGGGAGATAACCTTATAAAAATCCGGGTGGATGGGACTCGTCAGCCTTGGTCTGTAACCTGTCTATGGGAGTAAGCCTCATACAAATATGTACTGCTACCTTAGGGTGAAGCAGGTTAGTGGATGGATTAGCCGCACACCACAGTAGAAAAATAGTGCTAAAAAATATATAAAAGGCCTCGGAGTCGGACGGACCCTAACATGAGTGGTCAATCCTGTAAGTCCTTCAGTAAACTGGCATGGGTTGTCCCTCGTACAGGGGATAGGTCCGCTTGGGGGCATTTTGTGTATGGCCACCCCCATTAAGGGGAGTAAGGCGTCTGGCAATAGATAGAGGTACATTTTTACCGTGTGACAGCCAAGAATTTCAACACATACCATATATATTTTTTTTTATTTTTTGTTATTTGATATACAGAGTTGTTCTACAGCAAGGATTGCAGGGAATTAGTATTTACCCATTATCTAACAATCTATGGGCTAAACACGGCCCACATTTGTGGGTAGGGCTATGAAGATCAGGGAAAATGTAGTGTTAAAGAGGATACAAAGGAAAAAATAAACTACTTAGCAGCAATTACCGTTTGCCGTGGGATACATAATTTTTAGAGAAGGGGGGGGGGGGCTCCCCCCCCCTCCCCAGGTGTGGAGGTCGAGTGGTGAGCACGCTCACATGTGAATCTGCAAGACCCGGGATCGAATCCCTGCCACGGCGGACATTTAGTGGGTGTGGTAGTACGTCCTAGCATGTTTCACATGCTCGCATCCAGTCAGGGGACATCCTGACGACGTATACAGACAAAACACACATAACAAAGCCACCTCAACAGCTTCCTCTCTCCCCAACACCCCTTCTCCCCTCTCTACACTCTACAGAAAAATAGGAAAAGTAGAATGTAGATACGAGGTGCCGTTGCAAAGGCTTATCCCTCAATACCTTCATCTGATCTGATCTGATCTTATTGACATTCTCATTTATTTTAACGGTAGGGGGTCAAACACTCTTATAATGCATTTCCGTCAGTACAGACAAATATGACAAATGTATTATGTGATTATGACACTTCCGTAGGCCACACAAAAATCTATGGGTCTCGCGGCTGTCACACCGTAAAATCTTACCCATATGGGATATAATTGTCTGTTTTCCATAGCTTTGTCTTACATTATCAGTCACTGCAATATGTGTCTTTATCGCCGCAAAATAAATTATTTGGTACCGTTCAACAAGACTACATCGGCCTTATTTACCATATTTGTTTTTTCTTTTTTCTTCAAGGCACAAAGTGTTTATAGTTGTTTTTCATAGTTTGAGTGGAGGATTTGCATTAACTTACCCATTGTCCATCAATCTGAAGATATGGCGTCAAATTGCGCCATTTATTGAGTGAATCTCGCTTTTACAGTAGAGGAGGGAAATTGTGGGGTAAATTGGTTACATGATGGGTTGAGGGGGGGGGGGGGGGGGTGCTGCTCCTCCTCATCCCCCATTGACTTATTGTCATCCTCATACTATGTTGATCTCTAAGGGGGAAAAAACAATTTGCCAGTTCTTTTTTCTGGTGAGTCACGCTCACGCCATTTATTGGGTTGCCGCACCCTACAAAACACGAAGAAGGGGGTCAAGTCGACGGAATGATTTGTTTACGGTCGGGACTGATTATTTTCAGAGTTATTTTTCGGTGAAATCAGTTTTTTTTTCAAGTTTTTGATAACTAAATTCCTCCATGCGGACTATAATGAGAAAAAAATATGACTAGTCTATTGGTCCCTATTTTCCCTGATATTTTTTTTCTAATAGCGCCGATGTAGTGTCCTTGAATTATATCAAGTGGGATAATTTACACCCCAGTCCTAATCTATATATATTAGCTTAATGTTATCCAGTATACAATATGCAGATATCGTATACTGAAGTAATAAATAAATTTCACAGACTGACAGTTTAATTTAGTCACCATTTATCTACCAGCCACCGAAATTATTGTATTTTAAAGTTATATAAATACGCTTAAAATTGAGTAACTTTCTTCCGGTTATCGAGTATTTCGCAGATTCGGAATAACTTAATTTTAAAGTCACTAATTTTCCCATGGATTTTATTTTTGGAATCTGTTAGTTTTCATTAATATATAGTGTTTGCATTTGATTACAAACCTCTGAAAAAACGTTTTCCCCATTATCTAACGCCTATGTATGTAACGCTAAACCCCAGCGACGCAATGGTTGCGTTCGCGTTAACTAATCTTGTCCTATGGCACCTAGAGGGTTCAGATTTGTATGGGAACTGCTTTAGTATCCCACGCAACAATACCGATGGCTGGAAACTCTTCAAGTCCAGCCGCGTGCGTGTGGGCACGCGCGGGAGTGATTTTCCAGCATTTTGCCTACCCTTCTCCCCATGTTAATTGTGACTTTCCGCCGCCCAGCAGGACCCGTAGATTACCTAGGTGAGCATTTTTTTTTGTTTGGTTTTTACTTAATTACTAACTCATCCCATGTGTTTTCAGGAAAAAAAATTACAACCTGCTTGTCCCACGTTGTATATGTAAGCTGGTGCTTAATGGGTTAGGACACGCCGCCCGATAGTGGGGAGTGTTATGAAGGTCAGGGAAAATGAAGTGTTAAATGCGAAAACTGTGATAATAGGGTATTTTAGCTAAACTTGGCTCAAGTTTTCTTGATTTACATACCCACAAAACCCGAAATTTCGAAAACCCGAGCCAAGTTTTGGTAAACGTTAGCTCGGATTTAGCTAGTATTAAGATACAAAAAAAAAATACTTTATTTCGATATTTTGCACGGGTTTTCTTGATTTACAAACTCATAAAACCCAATTTTTCGAAAACGCGAGCCAAATTTTGGCAAATGTTGGCTCTGATTTTGAGTTTTAAAAGTGGAAAAAGAGTAACGTAATTTAGAGATTTGCGTCAGGTAATTCCAAATTGCAAACCCATAAAACCCGATTTATCGAAAACGTAGCCGTTTTGAAAATCATAAATACCCAGTAAACTAGACCTAGTACATTGGATACAAGACTAACCCTCATCTAACACCTACGTGTCCATAGTACCTAGTACGTGGGATACAATAGTAACTCTTTTCTGTCAGGTAGTAAATGTTCCTAGTACTTATTTTATTTCACACCTACCAGCTGATCCCTTGTCATTAACCTAACCAAAGAACCTAACCTAACCAAGACCCACTACATGGGATACAAAACTAACCCTCACATAACACCTAGTATGTTCCTAGTACCTAGTGCATGAGATACAAAACTAACCTTCACCTAACACCTAGTATATGTTCCTAGTACGTGGGATACAAAACTAACCCTCACCTAACACCTAGTACACGTCCCTAGTACCTAGTAAGTGGGATACAAAACTAACTCTCACCTAACACCTAGTACATGTTCCTAGTACCTAGTACGTGGGATACAAAACTAACCCTCACCTAACACCTAGTACATGTTCCTAGTACCTAGTACGTGGGATACAAAACTAACTCTCACCTAACACCTAGTACATGTTCCTAGTACCTAGTACGTGGGATACAAAACTAACTCTCACCTAACACCTAGTATATGTACCTAGTACCTAGTACGTGGGATACAAAACTAACCCTCATTTAACACCTAGTAAGTAGCCTAGGGGAGGGGGGGGGGGGGATTTGTTATAGTTATGGTTTATAAGCTTTCTATAATAAAATTATTTCATGGAAATTCGGCCCCCGATAGTGGGAAGGGCTATGAAGAATAGGGAAATTGAGGGGTAAAACGCGTATAAAACGAATATATTGCATTTGTAAATAAAAGTTGGGTCAATATTTACGAGTCACACCACAGCTGGAATCTCATTTCTAAGGGTAGTTTTGGGTTCCTATCATTCTATGCTTCATTGCTATATACTTTTTATCCACCGGAAAATATATTTTGTTCTTGTTTTTTTTTTTTTTTTTTTTTTTTTTTTTTTTTTTTTTTTTTTTTTTTTTTTTTTTTTAGCATTAACCTAACCTAAAAACCTAACCTAACCTAACCTAAATGTATTTGGGGGCTATTAGGTTAGGTTAGGTTAGGTTTTTTGGTTAGGTTAATGCTAAAAAAAAAAAAAAAATCCAAGAAAAAAAAATATTTTCCGGTGGATAAAAAGTATATAGCAATGAAGCATAGAATGATAGGAATCCAAAACTACCGTTAAAAATGAGATCCCAGCTGTGGTGTGACTCGTAAATATTGACCAAAAGTTGGCTCGGGTTTGTGCATTTTCGAGACCCATGGGTATTCTGCAGAACAACAACTTCTCGATTACGGGATTCCTGTCTCATGATTTTTTTTTTTCGCTCTTACCTTACTCAGGGGACCTTAGTGATGTGCGGATAAGTGTTACTTTTCTTATTTTGTCAATTTGATTTTCACTCCCCTATAACATTATCAGAGTTATTTTTGTACAGCCAGTCCAGGACACTATGTGTACATTCTAACCTCCTTGGAGGCTCCTCCCCGATGTTTAGTAGGTTATCAGAGTGGAGCTTCGCCTACAAGAAGCCAGTACATTTTATTGGTACGGTAGCGTTCAAGGAGAGTAGTGCTGCCTTATTTTGCATGTTTTTATTTTTTTATTTTTCAAGGAATACAGTGTTTTATTGTTGTTTATCATGGTTTGAGTGGAGGATTTGTATTAGTTTACCCATTACTCAAACAATCTTAAGATAACCCCCCCCCCACTAGTGGGGAGGGCAATGAAGACAGGGAAAATGTGGGGTTAAAGACATAAAAAGGCGATAAGGAGGTATTTAAAACAAAACTTGGCTCGGGTTTTCATGAATTTGAAAGACATAACCCCAAAATGGAAAAACCCGAGCCAAGTTTTGACGAAAGTTGGCTCGGGTTTTCTGATGTGTCAGAGTCCCAAAACACAGTAAGCTAATTATGAAAGTTGGCTGGGGTTTTCATATATTTGAACCGCATAAAACCCCCAAATTGAAAAACTCAAGCCAATTTTTGGCGAAAGTTGGCTCGGGTTTTCCGATATTGCAAAGTCCGGTCAATATACAGGAGGCGCTACAATATAGGTAGCAAATTTGTAATGGTAGTTTTGGGTTCCTATCATCATATGCTTCATTTCTATATACTTTTTATCCCCGGGAAAAAACAAAAAAAATCTTGTGATTTTTCATTTATTTTCTTGGGATTTTTTTTTTTGGTCATTAACCTAACCAAAAAACCTAACCTACCCTAACCTAATAGCCCCCAAATACATTTAGGTTAGGTTAGGTTAGGTTTTTTGGTTAGGTTAATAAAAAAAAATAAAAAATCCAAGTAAAAATAAAAAAAACAAGATTTATTTTTTTTCCCCCAGGGATAAAAAGTATATAGAAATGAAGCATATGATGATTGGAACCCAAAACTACCATTAGAATTTTGCTACCTATATTGTAGCGCCTCCTGTATATTGACCCATATTTGTCGTCAAATGTTCACACAAAAAATCGTGACAATAAAATGAAGTTATACTGCAGAATCGTCTAGCAGTAGGACTTGTGTACCATTACTCATGTTTATAGCTTACCTTTATATCTGGGTTGCAAGAGTATCACCCACCAAGCTTGGTCCCGAACGAGAGCAGTTCTTCGCTGTTAACTCTTATCGAGGTTATCTCATTCAATGCAGGCTTCGATAAGCAATAAACACGAGGATAAACCCCACGGCAAAGCGTAGCTAGGCGTATGCAAGCTCCCTGCTTTCAAGTATCCACATTACAAATAAAGTTACGATTATTATCCACTGATAAGTTCACAAGATCGGGATCAATAACGGAATAAAGTAATTACCGTCTGTTCGCACTCAACTTCACACACTCACTAACATAATGCAGTTGGGCATTTTGTTCGGTGAAAATTCGATCTCGACGTTACTTTGAAACCTGTGTGATACTAAATGGAAGGTAAGCGAGATACTATAGTGATTTAAGTTGGTATAGCTCCTTCGAAGCTTCGTTATAATTGATTGAAGCATAGATAGATATTGACGTCGACAATACAGGCTGGGTCAATACAAATCTCTAGAAGTCAAGAAACAACATTTAGGCGTTAGGCATTAATTTTGTGTCACAATTATTAATAAAAAAATACGAAAATTATGCAACATTTTAGATCATAATGAGCAGTAATGAAAGTGGTCATGGTCGAAAATGCGTTGCTTTAGATATGAAACAACTTTTGATATATCTGAGAGGACTAGACGCTTTGGAGCTTTGGCTTCACAATAAATGGGAAACTAATACCGTTCCGGAAAAAACAATAATGAAGTTGTGCTTCTAGTAACAACATTGTAGATAATCTGCTAACTGATCTAAAGGCTAAATACAATGTAAGGTACACATCGCATTGTATTTATCCTTTAGATCAGTTAGCAGATTATCTACAATGTTGTTACTAGAAGCACTACTTCATTATTGTTGTTTGTGTACAGGACATTTTATGTCACTTTTGGTCCTCTGAAAATGTTAAAACTATCTTGGACTAATCCGAATTTCCTTATACTTAACATATTATATACATTTCTGAATCTGAAGTATATCAAAACCATTCAAAGAGCCTAAAAGGGCCAGCATGTGTGTACTAGAGTGTACTGTGTTGACTCATTAAAGTGAACTAACAAATCAAATAAACTAAATCACCCAGTCAGCTTCAAAGTCTCGACCCAGTATTCCGAAGCCTCATCCAGTATATAACTCAGTCACGGGGGTTCATCAATATTCGGGGCTGCATCTCAATATTTAAATGACATGTTCTGGATGCACCTCGCGCGATAATTAATGCAAGTCAATTATCACAGCTGCCATTCATTTTAACGCTTCCTTAGTTCTCCCCATCGGCATTCTTGTCAACATCAGGTGCTCGATTGTCTGTGTTCCGTCTTTTGTCGTTCGTTTTCAGTTTGTGGTTCTATTTATATAAAGAAAACGGCATCTCGTATTCAGGTCAACATGTCTACCAAATTTGCATAATAGATTTTCCTTTTGTGAGCGGTATTATATTGTAACTCCTTACAATAAATACAATTATTCATAATTTTCTTTACCTAAAAAAAGAAAATTTTCCTAAACATTATTTAGTTTTTGTCTCTAACTTCATAACCAGTTCACATTTCGAATATTAACCTCCGATCAATGTGCCGATTCCTATTTTTGCTTCAAGATAAGCATATGGAAGAAATATATATCGTTCTATTGGCTATAGCACAATATTACTAGCTCATATGATTCTTGCCATTAGTTTTCTCATTATACTATAACTAATTGTATCATATCTGTTTGACTTGTGTCCACCATGTTCATTTATGTTCTTATTATATATTGTCTTTCCTTTAAGCTTATGGTGGTCTATTATATTAACGTGACTATCAGTATGTACTGTACACATATCTTTTTCAGCATGTTTGGAGTTACTATATATTTTACATCATCTCCTTCAACTCATTGGGGAATTACTGTGGTAGGTTATTTATTTGTTATTGAGGGTTTTTAGTATATTTCCACTTTCAAGCACTCTATTTTTAGTTTGTTCCTTAGCTTCACTTCAAGTTAAATTGGTAAATTTTGCGGTATAACAATGTTCAAAACAAATAAACTTACTATCACAAATCGACACCTGAATAGGGCAAAATGTCTGATATAGTTAGAATCTATAAACTAATAGAGCGAACAGTGGGGTTAAAAAGAAAAAAACACACCCCGCATTTGTACGAGGAACTTGTCCTGCTTGGGTTAGGTTGGGTTAGATTAGTTAAATAATATAATAAAATATTAAAATGCAACCATAGGAGACTTTGTTTTGAGTCGAGAAAAGGTTCGGGCGAGTCCTCCAGTATTCAATTTGACAACACAACTCTGACGTCATACTAAAGAGCGAGGTGTGTGAGTAGAGATGGCGGTAACTCAAAGAAAATTAAGGGGGGTCACCATTTTGTTTTATCTTTCTCTCCTTTTCTCTTTTTCCCTGGCTTGTATCCATTCGGCCCCACTCAGCCAACTGTTTTAAGACGTTTATCCCCATCCAGGTGTCGATTTCTTTCTGGCGAGCCAGCATTGTATGAAGTACTCCGGCTTCGCCGGAGAATTTTTCTATCGAAAAATGTACAAATTTAGCTTGCTGTCAAAACAAAAATATATATCTTCTGGCTCGCTACCGCTCGCCTGGAAAATATTGACACCTGGATGGGGGTAAACTCTTAAAACAGTAGGCTGAAGGGGCCCGAATGGATACAAACCAAAGAGAGAGAGAGAGAGAAAGAGAACAAAAGCAAGGTGGGCTCCCTTAAATAAAGTGGGACAGATTACTGTTCTCACTTCTCCAGCTGCAATTTCCCCCGAGTGTTGAAACAATCGATGCCATAATTACCCCTTCTGTACCCGCGACGTCTTTTTAACTTTGTTCTAGCTATATTTAGACGATTTTGTTCAGCTAAGGAAGGACATCGAAACATGTTCATTGCTGGAGCCCCTTTTCAAGTTAATAACATCGTCTAATAGTAACCATAATGAAGTTAAATAGACGGCACCGGTACTGACAGGGTTAACCCCCTTATCCACCTCTAAAGACGATTAAGATGGCGAGATCATCATGGAATTGTTGTCCTTTATCCGTTTTTACACCGTGTTATTTTTCGTACGATAAGGGCAATGAAGGACCCCATGAAGCAAGGAGTGATGCATGCCACAAATCATGCCTCATATGTGAAATTGTTATGCCAGGTTTTTTACTAGGGTGTATTTGGACAATGGTAGGTTCTTACTCGAATGAAGAAACTAAAGCCAAATTACACATACACTTGGTTCGCACTGGTGGGGGAATTAGTATTACTCCTTTTTCACTCCTATTCTAACACTGTGTAGATCTGGAGATACGGGCACTGGTGGATGAAGTATTGGTTGCCGAGTCCTTTCTCTCAGTCCCGTCGAGCCGCTTAGGTGGTCCTGCCATGTGGTAAATGGGGTAGGGATACAGATGGACTAGTTGGTTTTGGGTCTTAAATAGTAGTTCCTTATGTCATGACACAGGGTGCATACCATCGGATGAATGCGAGCATAAACTTGGACATGTCTTAAGTTATGGCTGCTCGACTATCCTGACCTTTATACTAGTCGGTGATGAAGTTCTGTTCCGGTACTCTTGATGTAGAGTCTTTAATACAAAGTTGTTCGTGTCATGACAGAGTAACTAGGTATCAGGCTAACGTGAGGAATAAGTAAGATCATGACCTTACTAGCTCGCTCAATCTGCCTCTGACCGTTGTAAGAGTGTTCAAAGAACCCAAGGGTCGGTTATTAAGCCTATTTACAGCATATGTCCTTGACCATGGTGTTGGACAGATGCAGTATGGACTTCTATGTGCTAAGTGCCGATATTTGTACGGTATCTCACAAAGCCCGAACTATTATAGTTGTCTTGCCATGGCAAAGACTTCTTTAATAGCTGTGTAGGGTGCTGGATTGATTCTGGAAGTCAGTTTGTGGCATGCCCTCGGTGCTACTTCCAATGTCAAACTTGCAGCCTAAAAGAGATCCTAATGTTGTCCTAATGTCACTACACCATGGTGTGTAAGAACAAAAGTTCACTAGTAGGGAAAATAACTCTCAGACAATAAGGTAGTCAGCCATGGCATGAATACTCGAATGCAAGAGAGGGTAATTCTTAGGCTCAAAATCTTATATGTAAGTCAAGTGAGCCCTCAAATTGCTGACTCTACCTGGCTCTCGTCGAGATGGTCATGACGATTTCTGCTATGTCCCAGGGCTGGTACTTGGAGGTCAGAAGGTCATAGGTGCAGTGGGGGGGGGGGGGGGGGGTGATGAGGGGGATGAGGTAGCCCCCCTAGAAATTCCCGCGCCGGTGGTAGGACAGCTGCTTGGAAGAGCAGCGCATCTGCAGGGGGGAGATTTGTGTATGTTGTTCTTCGTTGGCTTGGCGGAATCGTATTTTCTTCTGTCTTTCTGCATGGTCGATTGTGATGCTGATTGTTTTTCTTGGGGTGGGTGGTAGATTGTGGTTGATGGTGGCAATTCTGGCTTCCTGAGTGTTGGTGTGGGGTGGGGCTAATTTCGATCTTAAGCGGCCATGTTGTTTCTCTTCTACCTTGGTCTTTCTATGTATTCTTGGTTGTGGTGTTTGCGGGGTGTTCACGTGTTGGGGCGAGTTTTTTTTCTCCTGTTGTTTTCCTTTCTTGTTCTTCTTTTCCTCCGCGTTCGTCCGGTGTGTGGTGGTTCTTGGTGTTTTTATATATAGTTTTCGTCTTGCTGGTCTTCTCGTTCTTTCTCGATGTTTTCTTCGATGAGGTATGTTCTGTTGTTCTTTTCTTTTCTCATGGTTTCCCCTTTTATCTCCAGGCTTCGTTTTTTATTCCGGCTGGTCTGCTGTGGCATGGTGGTTATTTTAATTTCGGGTATTTTAGAAATACTGAGAGGCAAGAGGTGATGCAAGGCTTACCAACACTGGCAGACAGGTCATTGTCTTCCAAGCATGCCTCTGTCGCATCTCGAGGCATGCAACATAAAAAGGTGATAACATATGCTAGGCTGCACAGTTTAAGGTCCTCGTGCAAATGCGGCTTTAGGAGCAGTAAAGGAACCAAACCATGAGGGAAGAGGGAGAGGAGGAGATATACCGCATGAGGCAGTCCTATTACTAAACCTTTCTGTATACGACACATTCTTTCCTTCTATATTGTCTATTATTGTGATATTCTATTAAACTTTGAAAGGATCTGTGGGAAGCATACTTGAACTAGAGTATATTCTTTAGATTGATTGAGGCCCTTCCTAAGCTGCAACATTATATTTCGTGTTAGGTAGAATAAATACAAATACATCATGTTATTGGATGTGAGGAGGATTTCAAAGTGCTCTGTAAAGCATTATGGGTAATTTGTCAGGTGGTTTGAGTGTCCATAATACTACACCCTAATAGAGGTACTGTATAACGGTAACAATCAACCAATTTAATTAAGAAACACCCCGTTCTTAACATTAATCCTCCATTACAAACCCCAATGCACTTGAATACATTAATGAAAACATATGGTCCTCCCGGGATTCGAACTTGGGACACCACACCCAGAACATGAGCATCTAAACCATTACACCACCAACACAATTAAAGGCTATGTATATGATCACGATTAATATCCATTTTCGAATTTTGGATATCAATCTAATCATGTACTCAGACCCAACTGCATTATGGACAGCCTAATGTTTTAGTGAGAGAAAAGAGCAATGAATGGTGCCAAGATCACTAGGACCGGCCTCGCTATAGACATTAGCTCCTGAACCTATATAAATTAATATACAAATAGAAAGGTATATCACTATCAATGTATCCAATGATTTTACATACTTTTCCATACCTTTATATATCCTTGATTTTCTACAGTGTGGAATAACTAACTTACCCAACTGTACAGATTATATGGATTTTTAAAAGTTAGGTGCTAAACTTGAAGAATGAAAAAGAGAAAACGTTGAGTACTAGCAGTATAAGTCATGGCTACAATAAGAGCAGGGGAGAGGTGAAAGAGCCAACAAATAAATCAACAGACTGGAGGCTTGTTTCGCGCTAAGGGTTCTATTCTTCATCCTACAACCGAATTTAGTTGACAATTTCTGGAGATGTATCGAGGAAAGTTCAATGAGAACAATATATTTTATATTTTCCTACCTGCGAATTTAAAGAGTATCAATTCTCCCTACCAACAATTCTCTTGAGACCTCTGGTGGACGCTTCTGAACTAGCACCAGGGCTACGACTGTAGACATCACTATACCCAACACCTAGGATATGCACAGTTTATCTCAAGTTTTGTGTGATTCTACACATTTTTATTATACAGTATACGACTACACTAAGTGCTTATATAG
This sequence comes from Paralithodes platypus, assembly GCA_032716605.1. NCBI lineage: Eukaryota > Metazoa > Arthropoda > Malacostraca > Decapoda > Lithodidae > Paralithodes > Paralithodes platypus. Next base: position 35,330,905 of record CM064514.1, read on the forward strand.
TATAGTAGTAAAGGGAAAGTCCATATGCAGCTGATAATGACTACAAACATAATTATAAGCTGATTAATTATCATTACATAATTGGCGCAAAACTACCTGCTGACTTTGTATTGTAAATATATGTTATTTATGAATATGGGTGATTTTAAAATTATATAAAACAACAGTATGCATAGACCAAAGTATGTGTCAGCTACAGATATTTCGACTAACTGTATATATTATAGGATTATTGAAGGAGAGGGAGGGTGGATAGCTCCGCGATGTCGCCCCTTTCCCACAATGCGCTGTGGTAAACCTTGTGTTCAGCGCCTCTATCGTCCACTGTAGGCATTTATTGGTAGGGAGAATTAAAAGGGCATTGGAATTAACTGAGGACTACTATGTTATGTTATTCCATCTTACAGTATATTTGCAAAGTTGCCGTCGAACTCTTAAAACCGATATACAGTATATAGTACCTAAGTGAAATATCTGGTCTTGTTGAACGAAAGCAGTATAAATTCATTGTTGCTATCGCATAAGATAGGGGTGTTATTAAGATGGATTTCATAAATCAATACTCAATTCAGTGCAGTTTCGTAGGCTAGGAATAGACAATGTTCCTCTACCATGATTAGGAATATGACCAAAAAGTGTATTAACCCCTTCTGTACCGGCGACGTGCTTTTCACTTTATTTTGGCTAATATTAGACGATTTTGTTCAGCTTAGGAAGGAAGTCTACAATCTATCCCTCCTAAACTATATAGAATCGTCTAAATGTAGCTGAAATCAAATACAAAAGTCGTCACCGTACAGAAGGGGCTAAAAGTGTGCAATTCTCATATGTGGAGAGCTTCAAGTAAAATAGACTACACTCCTAAATGGTTACAAACCAAAACAACAAGGTTAAATAAGCCTAATTTAACCTAACTAATTTAACCTAAACTAATTTACCTAAAGTAGTTAACCCTAACACAATCTAACAAAGCATAACCTATTTAACCAAAAAGTTATTTAAGTTTCTAGTTATGACTGTTTAATGTGGATTTACACGAGCTATACCCTGTTCCAAATAGGTAAGCCAAAAGTCATAAACCCAAGCCTCTGTGACTCAAAATGGGCAAGAGCCAATTTGCTCTAAATGTCCACACTATTCCCTGATTGACCCTTCCCAAATGGTAGAAATATTAGCTCAATTACTCTAGTCGTTTGTGAGTTATGAGGTTAATTGTTTTAGCCTACATATTTGGAACACCGTATACAGTATAGTTCCCCCGCAACTTTTATCCGCAACTCTTCTCTGGCAGCTTCTTTAATTAAGGGGGTAGTACTCACTTTTTATGGACCCCTTTCTCCCTCATGTTTACCATATTAGTTTTGAGGTTTTAAGACGTTCGTTCCGTTAGTTTGGCGATTTTGAGACCTTTTGCCAAATTTGTTTTTAATATTTAGACCTTTCGTGCCCTTTAGGTGTCGAGTTTTTTTCTGGCGAGCAATAGTGAGCCTCTAATTTTAGAAAGAACCGGCCTTCGGCCGGGAAATTTTCCTACAGAATTTTTTTTTTTTTTTTTTTAGGGGGTGTTTTTCTAAGCTTGATGGAAGTCTACCGAGTAAATTAAAAAATAAATAAATACATATATAGACAAAACACAAAGCACTACACTCTTAATTGGAATTATGTCACCTACAATAATCCACTTTTAGTCCAGCCGCCAATACCAAACGAATATAAAACCGAAATGATGCTAGAATATAGTTGCCGACCAAAGTTGTTGGAAAAGTCGCTGGTGTGAATTCGATTTAAGGGGGGGTCACCTGCTTTTTTTTCTCTGTATCTCCTTTTCTCTCTTTTTCTGGCTTGTATCCATTCGGCCCCATTCAACCAACTGTTTTTAGACGTTTATCACCATCCAGGTGTCAATTTCTTCCTGGCGATCGACAGCGAGCCATCATTGTAAGGAGAAATCCGGCTTCGCCAGAGACATTTTTCTATCAAAATGTTTACAAATTTAGCTTGCTGTCAAAACAAAAATATATATATGCTGGCTCGCTACCGCTCGCCAGGAAAATATTGACACCTGGATGGGGTTAAACGTCTTAAACCAGTAGGCTGAATGGGGCCCAATGGATACAAGCCAGATAAAGAGAGAAAAATGAGAGAACAAAAAGCAGGTGACCCGCTTATATAATGTGGCCTACTTCCATTTGGTCACTGCTAAATATATTTGTATGATCAATAATACAAACCTGTAACTCTTGACTTTCGATAACCTTACTCAACATCACGATTTATCTATATTAGCCTCTAAATTACGGCAATAAGACAGCACAGAACTATACTCTGTTTCTTTTCATCTGACGGTAAAGTGAATCCCTTATCAGCTAATTTCTCGATACTTAGTGGAATAATTTGAAACTACTATGTCGCTGCCTCATGTTAAGACGACGTTTTTATAATTAACACCATATTCCACTACAAAATCTGCAAAATAACTGAGAAATCTTGATGGGAACTTTGCAATTTATCGTCAGTTGAAAAGAAACCGAGTATAGTAATGATGGTCAGGTATACTTGTGACCGTTAAAATTACGGTATTATGTTGGCGATACTGCTGCCTATCCGGTGACCGTAAAATAACAAATAATTTTAACAGTAGCTACGTAATTTTTCCCTCATAATAATAAGAAGTTAGATGCATTTATATATATTAGTTAATTTGTGTTACTATATTTTAAGACTATATTTTCCACCATTACTGTTACTTATAATTCTGTTAATCTGTGGGAAAGTCTGTGGGTATCTCTTGATCGAGAAATGATGTAGTGGGTTTATTGATTTACTGTCATATCATTTGTCTTCAAAAATGTTGCTACACGAGTTCGTGTTATTAGTTTGTATTTATAGTGACATTTGTATTCAATACTCCATCTCCACTGGTCCTTCCTAAGTCGAATGACAATATATAAATATATATATATATAGTCGGCTTATTTCAGCTGATGGTAAATTAAATCTCGCACGCAACAACTGATTTCCAAATACTCGATGGTAAAGTTTGAAAGTAATGTACTACAAAACACGACTGCATGTATCTCTTTGCGTTATATTAAAGCCAATTTTTCATAATTAGCAACACATTTTCTACAAAACCTTTTTAATTGCTTTCTTATCAAGATGATGACATGGCAATTTACCGTCAGCTATCAGCAGGGGAAACCACAGACTTTAAATATTGTATGCAGGATGTTACTGGGCGGGAAGATTTATTTAAGGGAACCCACCTCGCTTTTTTTCTCTTTCTCTCCCTCTCTCTTTGGCTTGTATTCATTCGGCTCCATTCAGCCTACTGTATAAGACGTTTATCCCATCCAGGTGTCAATATATGTATTTATGTTTTGACAGCAAGCTAAATTTGTAAATTTTTCGATAGAAAAATGTCACCGGCGAGGCCGGATTTCTCCATACAATGCTGGCTCGCTATAGCTCGCCAGGACGAAATCGACACCTGGATGGGGATAAACGTCTTGAAATAGTTGGCTGAATGGGGCCGAATGGATACAAGCCAGGGAAAGAGAGAACAGGAGAGAAAGATAAAAAGAAAAAGCCGGTGACCCCGATTAACCCATTCAGTATTGGAGGACGCGATTCTTCCCTTTTTTGGCTATTATTAGACGATTTTATGAAGTTTAGGAAGGATTTCAAGGAACCAAATGGGTAAATACTATCTCAATGTACTGTAGGCTACCCTCCGAATTACAAAATTCCTTCCTAAACTGTCTAATAATAGCCAGAATATAATGAAAACACACATCATCGCATCCTAATTAGGTTAAAGGGGGTCATCTGCTTTTTTTTATATTTCTCTCCTTATCTCTCTTTTGTGACGCTTCTGCATAGTAGCCATGTAGCCATAGCCATGTAGACGCTGCCCAACCGTTTAGCCGGTGGCAGCCAGCCGGCAGGCTTTTCCTTAGTATATATCCTACGACAATGTAACTAATGTCTGGGATATTCTTATGTTGTTTCACAGCTTGAAGCTGCCCTTATTCTTAACCAACGCATCTTAGTATATTTTATTCTCGATAGTTGATTGTTTTATTATAATATATAAGATGTAATAGACGACCGGGAGAGAGAGACCGGTTTGGGACGTTGCTTCGCTTGCCAGCTTGGGACGAGCCTGAAGCGTTGCCATATGCATTTGATTGCAACGTTAGGCTTAGTTTCGACTCACGCACGGGGTAGAGGATTTTGACCCGGCAACTGTGTTGAGTGTTGCCAAGCATGGGATGTATTCTGCATGCCTAGGGCGGGGTCCAGACAGATTCAAGACTCAGAGCTCACCTCACTGTCGTACCCTTCGGACCCCCTTGATATCTATCCCTCTCCACCCCACTTAGAAACTTTCTCTCTTACTTTGTATACCTTCCTTCCACTACTTCACCAATCTATTTAATTATCCCATCCCCTTGATAGACCTTATATCTATTATTGTATTAACGACGAGCTCTCAGATAATTAGATAGGATTTTGGGCCTTATGCAGAGACGTAATTGTTAATGAGACCTAGGAAGCTTTTTTTGTTGTCTCATATTTGGTGGTTTCATGCTAGCTAGTGTGTTCTTGTGTCAGGTTGGCAGGGGCTAGACCGGAGGGGAGGCTTTTTGCGATCCTTTAAGTAAAGTCTGCTGGTGCGAGTCCTGTGGACCCGCACGACTTTACTAGGATACCCGTGGGAGTCTGGGGGCATTGTCTTGTCTGTGTCCCTGTGTGTCTAGTGTTGTGTTGTGTGAGGGCCTTTGCCTAGTCCACTCAGCACTGCGCTAGCACGTCTTGCTTTTGTTTTAGGGTCGCCAGGAGAGAGTCAGATACTTGCGATCGGAGTCTCTCAAGAGAGCACCCTTTCAATTAGAGTAATTTGGCGCACAGACTTGGGAACGTCCCTAGGCTAGAGCAGGTGGCTCAGCCCGGGTATCCGAAGCCTATATCCTTCCGGCTAGACCTCTGCCACCTGGCAGATTAACAGCTAGGGGTTTATTATTTCTGCATGCTTGTTACTGTGCCACAGTTTACCGTTTTTGTGAGCATTGTGAGTCAGGGTGTGGCTTAGAGACTCTGTCCGAGCAGGCTTGCCTGACTAAGAGTGAGAAGCACACCTGTATGTGGTTATGTTGCGAGTTGCTGCCTTTATTTAATTATACCTATGCCATTATACACTGTATGGCCTATCACTAGTATTTATTCCTGCTTATGAGTTAAGAGTTCTCTAAATCCGTAACGTACTTTCTTTGCTAAGCATCAGATCCTACAGTAGCCACATGCAGTTTAGAGACCCGCATCTTGTCTACCTGTACGATGTTTTGAGGACTGTTTGCTTTCACCTTCTTTCACACAGGGGTGATTAGTTGTATTAATTAACGTAACGTTAAATGTACTTTCTTCTAGTTTGTTATTAAATTGTTTCTGCAATTTAATTCCGTTATCTATCTTTTCCTTGAAGCTTTAAGTCAAATTAATTGTGTGATCTTTTATATAGCCTGCTTGACTATCAGCAGTCTATAGTGCGTGCACCCTGTAACCGAGTCATAGGATACCTTGTTGTCCAGGCAGGACTCTTGACGGTTTAGGGTGGTTTGTTGCCTGGGTTTATAGATAAGGGTTGGATCTAGCGTTTTCCGTTGTTGCTTGTTGCTGCATAGAAATAGAAAGAGCCCAGTGTTTATATATCCCAGGACGTAACAAATGGCGACCTTGCATAGGATTTACTGAACAGAGGAATATAGTGGTCATTTGTTTTGAGATTCCTTATGATTAGAGGAATACAGTGGACATAGTTTTTTTTTTGGAGCAACCAATATAACACATTAAAGACTTTAAATAACATTAGTATATACATACTTGCATAGGAGATAAGGCACATTCTATAACCGTGATAATTACTGCAGTACACAAACATGTCTAATACATCAGAACACAGTGATGGGTCAGGTCACGATACGGGCTCGGAGGGAGAAAGACCTGTGGAGTGGCTAGTCGATAGCGAGGAGGGTGCTAGAAGATTTTTAGAGGTGCCCCTTACCGCTGCCAGGGTGTTGAAGCTAAATAAGTATAACTTAAAGTGTGTGGCAGGTCTTCAGGGTCACCAGGGTTTAAGTGGCATGAGGAAAGATCAGCTGAGGACTTTGATATTGGGTTTAGAAGGGAGAGACCTGGGTGGAGAGGCGACTGGGGGCCCCGGTCCCCAGCCCCCCCTCCACTCTACCCCCATATCAAACGTCAGGGTGCCTGAATTTAGTACATACCCCCAAGTTGATGGTCAATGGCAGCGTGGAATTCAATCACAGGGACCCTCTCCATTAAATGCACCTTCCCTTCCTCAAGGGTTGACTCCAGATTTGTTGTTTCGGCTTGAGATGGCCAAGGTTGAGGCCGCTAGAGCTCAGGTTGAGGCCGCCGAAAGACAGGTTAGTGTGCAGGCTGAGGTTGCTAGAGCTCAGGCTGAGGCTGCAGAGAGAACAGCTATACGAGAGGCTGAACTGCAGGCAGAGTCTACTAGGTATCGGGCTGACAGGGAGCTGGAGAGATCTCGAGTGGAGGTAACAGGGCGAAATATTGGGGGAGGTAACAGACATCGGGACCAATCATTGTCGCACCTGCTTAAACTAGTTCCTGTGTTCGATGAATTAGGTGTGGCTGAGTTTTTTATGCGATTTGAGAAGAAGTGTCAGGAACACCAGTGGCCTCAGGAAAAGTGGGCAGCATTAGTTTCATCAAGACTCCTAGGAAAGGGGCTAAAAGCGTATGATGCACTACCTTTAGAGTCCTGTGTAGTTTATGATGAGCTAAAGAAGGCTGTGCTACGGGCCTATGAGTTACAACCAGAAACTTACCGCTTGAAGTTTCGGGGTGTTACTAAGGGCAAGGATAGTACCTTCCTAGAACACGCCCGGGACTTGTCTGATGCACTACGACATTGGCTGCGTTCTGAGAGGGCAGCTACTTTTGAGGAGTTGAGTGAGCTGGTTCTCTTGGAGCAGTTCTTTAAGTGCACAGGCGGGGACTTAACATTAGGGGAGGTGTGGTGGAGTGGTCATGCCACTGGATTGGTAATCCAATGGACCCGGGTTCAAATCCCGATATGTCAATGGGAAGATATTATTGGGATTGAATTTGTGCTGTACCTAGTATCAGTGCATTACCACAAAGCCCACCGAAATGCCAAAAAAATACCCTCATTGTTCCCTGATTAAATAACACTGTATGAATATTCCCATATTCAAAATATGTTACAGGGGGACAATGCCTAGTGAGTTCACTGCTCATTAGGTGGCGTTCTGAGAGTGAGGGTCTGAGTCTGGAGGATGAGACGGTGAAGCACTTGAGCGAAGCAACCGGCCGCTTCAGAGATGGAGCTGCTTCGAGCCATGATGGATGCTTCACATGTCTCACTCCCCAGGCTGGAACAAGACCTCACGGGCTTCACCGTGTTGAGCGGTGGAATGTACAGGCTCTCAGCCTATGCCCGAGAGGGAGTAGTTGGAATATAGAAAAAAAAAAAAAAAAAAAAAAAAATATAAAGGAAAAAAATCCTAGAACTCTCCAGGAGGCAGCAGAAATGGCTGCCCGCCGACTGTCATTAATTCGAGGGTGCGAAGCAGCAGCTAGGAGTGAGTCGGGTGCAAAGGATCGTACCCCTCCCCCTCCCAAGAATTTTGATACACATAAATACACAAAACCATGTAGCACTGACAATAAAACTGAACATAAACCAAATACCGTCCCGTATAAGAAGTCTAATGGTACCTCCCACTCCCAAGGGAAACCAAAGAGTAAAGAGTGCTTTGCATGTCACAAGGAGGGTCACTTTGCAAATGCTTGTCCGAACAAGCCACCAAACAAGGTTGTGTCATTGGCCCGCAGCATAGGGGTGTCGCCTATGTCTTCTGAGTTTGCCAAGGGTAGTTCGTCAGAGGGTGGGACACAGCCTGTGTTCAAGAGTCCGGAAGGCTCGAACCCTGTCCGCGACGTCTTTGGGGGTCATAGAGGGCATGGTTTTGTGAGGTGGGCTGGCGAAAGGCGAGGAGTTAAGCTATTGCGTGATACTGGGGCTTCTCAGACCTTGTTAAAGAACTTTACTGGTAGGCCGATTAACGCTGCTCGGGTGGTGGTAGTTCAGGGGATCAATGCTACGAAGTCCTACCTGCTGGTGCGGATGGAGCTGGAGGTGGGTGGTGTGGCGAAGGAGCTGGATGTAGGAATTGTAGAGAACTTGCCTGTTGGGGGCGTCGACCTCCTCCTCGGCAACGACTTTGCGGTGCCTGCTTCTAAGGTTTCACCCTTGGTCGTTGCCGAGAAGGCGGCCGACGTTAGTAGGGAGGAACAGGAGTGGGTTGAGAAGTGTAGCGTACAAACCATGGCGTGTGTTGTGACGCGTTCTCAGACATCCGGAGCCTTGCAGCCACCACCTCAGTCTATCAAACCGCGGAGGAAAGGTCACAAGAAAACGGGAAGTGTTGGTCAATTGGAGAGTTTTGAGCCAGCAGTGTTTCTTGGTGACTCATTATTGGCACCTATGTTAGAGTCTGGAGAGGCCCCGGGGCCTGTCACCGCTAGTGCAGGTGCAGGGCAGGAAGAGACTCTGCGACAGCATCGTTATGCGCAGCGTGAGGAAAGGATGGCTCAGCGGGACATTGGAGGTGGAAATAAATTATTTAAGATGAACTTGGATAATCTCGCACCTGCTGATATATGTTCCTTGCAGCTGGAAGATCCTGAAGTCAGGGCATGTGGTAATGGTGCTGTCGAACTGGAGAGCGATGGGGATGCGCAGCCTGGTGATTTTTTCTTGTCCGAGGGGATCTTGTATCGGAGACATCAGGATCCCAAGAAAAAGTGGGATGGCGGGTCAGGATTAGTGGACCAGTTAGTAGTACCGAGGGTGTGCCGTGAGAGCTTATTGAGATTAGCTCATGATGTGCCTTTGGCAGGGCACCTGGGGGCACGTAAGACGGAGGCAGCTCTGAGCAAGCTTTTCTGGTGGCCTGGGTTAAAGGCGAGTGTCATGTCATGGGTGTCACAGTGTCACACTTGTCAAGTTGTTGGGAAACCCAATCAGGTCATCCCGAGAGCCCCGTTACAACCCATCCCTGTCATTGGGCCGCCCTTCAGCAAAGTAGTTATCGATATGGTTGGCCCATTGCCCCCCACTAGTGCCGGCAATAAATTTTTACTAACTGTAATAGATGTAGCAACACGGTATCCAGATGCTTACCCCATGCGCAACGGGATGGCTAAGACTGTTGTCAAAAACCTACTTGTCTATTTCTCTCGTTATGGCTACCCTCAGGAGATCCAGCCTGATCAGGGATCCAATTTTACTTCTGCTCTGTTTAAGCTGACCATGCAGCAACATGGGATAGTGTCTGTGGTGCCATCTGCCTACCATCCCGAGAGTCAGGGAGTTTTGGAAAGGTGGCACTCGACTCTCAAGAGTATGTTGCGGTGTTATTGCATGGAAAATGGGAAGGACTGGGATCTAGGTCTCCCATACGTTTTATTTGCTGCGAGAGAAGTACCTGGGGAGAGCTTGGGATTTAGCCCGAACGAGTTGGTTTTTGGACACAGGGTCAGGGGGCCCCTCCACATAGTCAAGGAGATCTGGGAGGGAGTCACAAAGCCATGCTCGAAGCGCTTCTAAAGTATGTAGTTGAAAGCCGTGAGAGAATGCTAAAGAGCTTGGAGGTAGCAGGTCGGAACCTTAAGAGTTCACAAGCTCAGATGAAGGACAGATACGACCAGAAGGTGAAGCTGAGGGAGTTTGAAGTAGATCAGGAGGTACTGATACTACTGCCTCTGGTGGGACACCCCTTGTCTGCCAAGTATTCTGGTCCGTATCGGGTTGTAAGGAAGGTTTCTGATCTAGACTATTTAGTAGCTACTCCTGATCGTAAGAAAAGAACCAACTTTGCCATGTAAATCTGATGAAAGAGTATGTGAGGCGCCCCTCCGAGCCTCTCACTGTCCCGGTGTTGATCTGCAGCGATCGTGGTGGAGAAGGAGGAAGGGACAGTCAAGCTGCGGGGGAGGATAATTGGGATTGTCATGTTTCCGCAGATCAGTGGGCGGGGAATTCTAGACAAGTGGCTCACGAGTTGATATTGCATCTGCCTGAGCAACAGCGTGTAGCTGTGCAGCACTTGTTTGATTCAAACCCAGCTGTTTTCGCGGAGCATCCTGGCCTCACTACTCAAGCGGTGCACGATGTCGATGTTGGGGACCACCCGCCCTTTAAATCAGTGCCATACCGTGTTCCCCCTATTAAATTACCAGCACTTAGGGAAGAGCTGGATTATATGCTGAAACGTGGGCTGATTTCTGAGGGTGCAGTAAGGTGGACTTCCCCAGTCACACTGCAGCCCAAACCAGATGGCAAGGTGCGGTTTTGTATAGATTTCCGCAGGTTGAATGGTTTAACCCCCACAAATGCCTACCCTCTCCCTCGCGTGGACGACAGTGTGGATAAGATAGGAAAAGCCAAGTTCCTCACTAAGATAGACCTTGTTAAGGGTTATTGGCAAGTGCCCTTGTCTGAGCGAGCGTGAGAGGTGTGTGGGTTTGTGGTGGACGGTGCCACATATCGTTGCCATGTTATGCCATACGGGCTGAAAAATGCCCCTGCAACGTTTCAGAAATTAATGAACGACATTGTAGCCGACATTCCCAACTGTACGGTGTACCTAGATGATGTCATAATATACGACGCGGATTTTAACAGTCACTGTGCTCACATCGGACTGCTTTTTAATAAACTGAATGAAGCAGGTTTGGTGGTAAACCTGGGTAAGTGCGATTTTGTCAAAGCCACAGTTTTGTACCTGGGGTTCGAGGTGGGGATGGGTCAGGTGTGCCCTCCACAGACAAAGATCAAAGCCATCGATCAGGTTCCCCAGCCTACGACTAAGAAACAAATCATGCGGTTTCTAGGTATGATAGGCTATTATCGTCGCTTCATCAAAGGCTATTCGACTGTACTTGCACCTTTAACTGACTTATTATCTAAGGACAAGATGTTCCGGTGGTCTCCTGAGTGTGCAGAGGCGTTTTCCTTGGTGAAACACCTGTTATGTACCCACCCCATACTCAGGGCCCCGGACTTCAGCAGACCTTTTCAGCTGGCGACTGATACCAGTGGCGTAGGGGCTGGGGCTGTCTTGTTACAGACAGATGATGAAGGTATCGAACATCCAGTGAGTTTTTACAGTAAAAAATTCAATAGTGCACAAAGGAATTACTCTGTAATTGAAAAAGAACTCCTGGCGATAGTGCTGGTGCTCAGGCACTTCGATGTATATGTTCCTGCTTTCGGACCAGTCGTAGTGGTTTATACCGATCATCACCCTCTGAAATTCTTGAATCAGTTTCATAACCGGAATATGAGGCTGACCAGGTGGTCACTCATGCTTCAGGAGTATAATTTGGACATACGCCATATTGCCGGTTCTGATAACGTGATAGCGGATTGTCTATCAAGGGTGGATGATGTTGGTTAGACGGCCACAGGATTGAGGGTTGAGTGTGGAGGAAAATAGGCTGTCACTGTAGTTCAGCCGAAAAAACAAATTAAAAAAGCAAAAACCTTATAAAAACTCTTTATTTTTTATAACGTGTAGAATTTTGTATAAGATGTTGTAGCAGTATCTAAGTTGAATGTTTTCGCTTATTGTCGCTAAGTTAGTTGAACTTGCTCGGTGGAGCGCAACAGTCTTTATTTTTTTTATATATAGTGCCTTGTGTCGCAACAGTGTGTGGTACTATGAGAAGCTTTCTGTTAGATATGAAGAACTTAGTCAAGGGTCTTATATCTTGGGGGAGGTGTGACGCTTCTGCATAGAAGCCACGTGCGGGCATGTGCGTGCGTCGGCTGCCCAGCCGTTTAGAAACCGGCTGGTGGCAGCCAGCCGGCAGGCTTTTCCTTAGTATATATCCTACGACAATGTAACTAATGTCTGGGATATTCTTATGTTGTTTCACAGCTTGAAGCTGCCCTTATTCTTAACCAACGCATCTTAGTATATTTTATTCTCGATAGTTGATTGTTTCATTATAATATATAAGATGTAAGTCTAGTGAGGGCGGGAGGAGACGAGCGGGAGAGAGAGACCGGTTTGGGACGTTGCTTCGCTTGCCAGCTTGGGACGAGCCTGAAGCGTTGCCATATGCATTTGATTGCAACATTAGGCTTAGTTTCGACTCACGCACGGGGTAGAGGATTTTGACCCGGCAACTGTGTTGAGTGTTGCCAAGCATGGGATGTATTCTGCATGCCTAGGGCGGGGTCCAGACAGATTCAAGACTCAGAGCTCACCTCACTGTCGTACCCTTCGGACCCCCTTGATATCTATCCCTCTCCACCCCACTTAGAAACTTTCTCTCTTACTTTGTATACCTTCCTTCCACTACTTCACCAATCTATTTAATTATCCCATCCCCTTGATAGACCTTATATCTATTATTGTATTAACGACGAGCTCTCAGATAATTAGATAGGATTTTGGGCCTTATGCAGAGACGTAATTGTTAATGAGACCTAGGAAGCTTTTTTTGTTGTCTCATATTTGGTGATTTCATGCTTGCTAGTGTGTTCTTGTGTCAGGTTAGCAGGGGCTAGACCGGAGGGAGGCTTTTTGCGATCCTTTAAGTAAAGTCTGCTGGTGCGAGTCCTGTGGACCCGCACGACTTTACTAGGATACCCGTGGGAGTCTGGGGGCATTTTCTTGTCTGTGTCCCTGTGTGTCTAGTGTTGTGTTGTGTGAGGGCCCTTGCCTAGTCCACTCAGCACTGCGCTAGCACGTCTTGCTTTTGTTTTAGGGTCGCCAGGAGAGAGTCAGATACTTGCGATCTGAGTCTATCAAGAGATCACCCTTTCAATTAGAGTAATTTGGCGCACAGACTTGGGAACGTCCCTAGGCTAGAGCAGGTGGCTCAGCCCGGGTATCCGAAGCCTATATCCTTCCGGCTAGACCTCTGCCACCTGGCAGATTAACAGCTAGGGGTTTATTATTTCTGCATGCTTGTTATTGTGCCACAGTTTACCGTTTTTGTGAGCATTGTGAGTCAGGGTGTGGCTTAGAGACTCTGTCCGAGCAGGCTTGCCTGACTAAGAGTGAGAAGCACACCTGTATGTGGTTATGTTGCAAGTTGCTGCCTTTATTTAATTATACCTATGCCATTATACACTGTATGGCCTATCACTAGTATTTATTCCTGCTTATGAGTTAAGAGTTCTCTAAATCCGTAACGTACTTTCTTTGCTAAGCATCAGATCCTACATTAGCCGCATGCAGTTTAGAGACCCGCATCTTGTCTACCTGTACGATGTTTTGAGGACTGTTTGCTTTCACCTTCTTTCACGCAGGGGTGATTAGTTGTATTAATTAACGTAACGTTAAATGTACTTTCTTCTAGTTTGTTATTAAATTGTTTCTGCAATTTAATTCCGTTATCTATCTTTTCCTTGAAGCTTTAAGTCAACTTAATTGTGTGATCTTTTATATAGCCTGCTTGACTATCAGCAGTCTATAGTGTGTGCACCCTGTAACCGAGTCATAGGATACCTTGTTGTCCAGGCAGGACTCTTGACGGTTTAGGGTGGTTTGTTGCCTGGGTTTATAGATAAGGGTTGGATCTAGCGTTTTCCGTTGTTGCTTGTTGCCGCATACCTAGTCCAATAGAAAGAGCCCAGTGTTTATATATCCCAGGACGTAACACTTTCTCTGACTTGTATCCATTTGGCCCCATTCAGTCAACTGTATTAAGACGTTTATCCCCATCCAGGTGTCGATTTCTTCCTGGCGAGCGATAGCGAGCCAGCATTGTCTGGAGAAATCTGGCTTCGCCGGAGACATTTTTCTATCGAAAAATATAAAAATTTAGCTTGCTGTAAAACAAAAATATATATATGCTGGCTCGCTACCGCTCGCCAGGAAAATATTGACACCTGGATGGGGGTAAACGTCTTAAAACAGTAGGCTGAATGGGGCCGAATAGATACAAACCAAAGAGAGAGGGAGAGAAAGAGGAAAACAAAAGCGAGGTGGGCCCCCTTAAATAAGAGAATCTTGAGAAATAATCGTTATAATATTGGTTGTCAACTCTGCGAAGCAGAGTGGTATCGCACGCACAGATCCCGCCCGTATACTGTGCACCACAATTCAGCTTGTCCGTCGTCCGTCGTCGTCCGTCGTCCGTCCGGTAACTCCTCCTAGACCGTTCGATGGATTTTCACCAAATTTCACAGGTATATAAATTTGGTCAATGCGAAGGTCAGTCAAAAAGAAATTTTTAATTTAACTTAATGGTTAAGGTCAAAGGCCAAGGTTAAAAATAAGGTCAATATTTTGTGTGTTTTAGTTTTTACTCTAATGTCTTCATTTTCACTATACAAGTTACTGGTAACCTCGATATCTCATTGACCAAATTTTAGATAAATATTCTAAAAGGTTAGGTCAAAGGTCAAGGTCAAAGGTCAAAATAAGTTTTGTACTACTATTTGTTACAATAACTGTTAAATTCTCACTAGGCTTACCATGAATATTCGGAATACCTAGGCCAAGGTCATACAAGAAACTTAAATTCCATAGGAAAGGTCAAGGTTACAAGTCATGGTCAAATATAAGGTCAATATGCTAATTTCTTGACTTTTAATGCAAATCTCACAAAATTTGGTGAGATAGTTACACTTTAAATGAAAAAGAAAATAACACATTTTGAGACATATCATCAAGGTCAAGGTGAAGGTTAAAGGTCAAGGTCAACTATTCTATAGATATATATAAAACTAACTGATGGATTTAATGAAATTAGTCATGTTTATTTGATTTTCCTTGGCAATGTCAATGAAAAAAAATACTACTACAAAAAGGTCAAGGTCACAGGTCAAGGTCAAAGGTCAACTTATACTATATATTTTTAGTTCTTATTCAAATGTCTTCATTTTCACTATACAAGGTACTGGTAACCTTGATATCGTATTGCCCAAATTTTAGATAAATATACTGAAGAGTAAGGTCAAAGTTTAGGGTCAAAGGTCAAAATAGTTTTTTTACTAGTATTTCTTATGTTAACTCTTAGATTCTCACTAGGCTTACCACATATATTTGGAATACCTAGGCCAAGGTCATACAATAAACTATTCAATTCCATATGAAAGGTCAAGGTCACAGGTCAAGGTCGAATAAAAGGTCAATATGCTATCTTCTTTACTTTTCATGCAAACCACCAAATTCGGTGAGATAGTTGCATTTTAAGTGAAAGGGAAAACAATAAATGTTGAGACATAAAGGTCAAGATAAAGGTCAAAGGTCAAGGTCAACTATGCTATTCATATATATAAAACTAACTGACGGGTTTTAATGAAATTAGGCATGCTTATTTGATTTTCATGGGCAATGTCAATGCAAACAAAACTGTACTCTTGCATAAAGGTCAAAGGTCAACTTTTATTATTTATTAAACACAATTACTCAAATTTAAAAACAAAATTAGCTGTGTTATGGCTTAGTACTTAAATATCATATATATCAAATTTCACATACATATTGTAATTGTTAAGGTCAGAGGTCAAGGTCAAAACAACAGTATTTGTCATTTTCCCTAAGCTCCTCCTTGACTGTTTAAGGTATTGTCATCAAATTATACAGGCAAATTCAGTTGGTCAATGCGACGACCATCCAAATATATGTATTTTATTTTGTAGTCAAAGGTCAAAGGTCAAGGTCACAGTATATGATCAGTATTTGTAATCAATAAGTTTTTATACAAATTATACCATATTCACAATGCTAGCTAATACGAACATTGGTGTTAAGCTAACTAAATCCCTGATAAGAAATTCTAAGGTCGAAGGCCAAGGTCAAAGGTCAAGGCTAAAGGTCGAAATATGATTTTTACTAGTATTTCCTACTTAATGAAAGATTCTCATTCGGCATATCATGCATATTCGGAATGGCGATAGATCAAGGTCACAGGTCAACGTCAAATATAAGGTCAACTAGCAGGGGTACCCGACGTTGCCCGGGTTTAATTTCTACTACCATGATCACCATCATCAATCACTACTACCACAATCATCACAATACTACTACTACCATAATCACCGGCCTCGACCTCCCTGTGCCTCATTAAACGACGACCTCGATTTCGGCCGCTAAATGACCTTCGATTTTGGATCTGACCTCAACTGTACTCCCATTTTGGGGGGCTGCGAACAACTCTCGTTCTATACACCTTTTCGATCGGAGGCCTCCTTCTGCCCCAAACGGCATTTTTTTTTTCAATTTCGGCCTCGAAACGACCTCCGATCGTGGCCTCGCCCCCTCCATGACCTGACCCAGGTTAATTGACACCCACATGCAAAGTTTCAGCTCCCCAGGTCCAAAACTGAGGCCGCCTCTTAAGAACACACAGACAGACAAACAGACACACGAACTGATTTAATAATATAGATATGCTCATTTCTTTACTATTCATGTAAACTTCACAACATTTGTTGGGACAGTTTTGCTTAAAGGGAATATTAAAATTTAAAATTTTCAGATATCATGAAGGTCAAGATGAAGGGTAAAGGTCAAGATCAACTATTCTTATAATACCTCTGCAACTAACTGATGATCTTTAATGAAATTTGACAAACATATTTGATTTTCTAGATTACATCAAAGCAAACAAAAATATAATCCTACATAAAGGTCAAGGTCACAGGCGAAGGCCATAAGTTAACCTTCATCTTAAAAAAATACTAAATTTTCGATAAACTGACGACTGTTAGTTGCATTTTACTTAAATAACATATATTTCAATCATATATACAGTATTTATATATATATATACGGTATATATATATATATATATCGGTATATATATATATATATTTATATATATATTATAGTACTTAAGGTTATAGGTCAAGGCCAAAACACAAAAGAAGAGTGTTAATAATTTTGTTTAAACTCTTCCTAGACTGTTTAACACTCTGTGTACCGGTGTCGTATTTTGTATTGTAGTCTAGCTATAATTAGACAATATTGTGGAGCCTATGAAGGATCTGTGGTAGTAAAAAGGATTAATTTAGATAGTTGAAAACCTGCTAATTTTATGGAGGCCCTTCATAAACTAAATGAAATCGTCTTAATATCCAGCAAGAAATGAAACCGACAGAACTGTACTGAACGGGTTACGTATCGTCACCAAATTTTGCTGGCAAATTCGGTTGGTCAATGCAACGATTGTCTAAATGTTGTGCTTTTGTTATACAAAGGTCAAGGTGAATGGTGAAGGTCGCAGATTATGGTCACTATTTCTTTCTTATACATATTTTAAATTTGAATTACACCATATTCAAAATGCTACAAAATAGTGTTACGCTGACCTTATTATAGATAAATATTCCAATGGTTAAGATTCATTGTGATCATAAATGTAATTATATATACTGTAATTATATACTCCAAGGCGGACATGAACCACCAACTGTCAGGATGAGTGTCTTTGCTTTAATCCACTGCACGCAAATATCCTCTATCACGCCGTGGTATAGTGGATTAAAGTATGGGCACTTGTTCTGACTGTCGGTGGTTCATGTCCGGTTGTGAGTATAAAAAACATTTAGTAGCTTATGTGTATTTGCGATATATATATATATATATATATATATATATATATATATGTATAAGTAGGCAGTATGTTTTCATTGAGGCAAAATTTATTACAATCTTATTTTGACCCAGTGTTATACAACTAGTGTGTTTTGATTAAATTAGCGTAGTTCGATATGTAAGTGATATTTATATAGTTTTTTAATGCCTGAGAACACTCTCTTGTTCTTTTAAACAAATGTTAACTATTTATTTCATATTTGAAGAAACATGTAGTAATTCATATTTTTTACTTTTACAGATACAAATCTACTGAAAATGTGCAAAAAAAGCACGAAACGTTTAGTGAATAAATAATAGGACAAACAAAATGAAAGTTGACGTATTATTCAACACCTTATTGAAAATAATAATGAACTTTGGAAACTTAATATATAATTTGAATGATGAAATCAGACATACAGTGAGAAATATTGAAAAAAACAAGTAAAAAGTAAGTAAAAAACAAATCTGCCTTGGTCTTTAATATATATATATATATATATATATATATATATATATATATATATATAATATACTGTATATAAACCGATTTTACCTAAGAAATTCAATACTACTTGCAGAATTCTAGGTCGCAGAGTTACGTATGCATTTTTATTTTTTATTTTTTTTTAGGTGATGCGAAAACTGCACACCTACTTTATTCATATTCATTGTAATTAGAATAGTCGGCTACTACTAGAATATAATTGAACATCGCAATTGGATTAAGGGGGGTGACCTGCTTTTTGTTATTTCTGTCCTTTTCTCTCTTTCTCTGGCTTGTATCAATTCGGCCCCATTCAGCCAACTATTTTATGACGTTTATCCCCATTTAGGTGTCGATTTCTTCCTGGCGAGTGATAGCGAGCCAGCATTATATGAAGAAATCCGGCTTCGCCGGAGAAAATTTTCTATCGAAAAATGTACAAATTTAGCCTGCTGTCTAACAAAAATAAAAAATATGCTGGCTCGCTACAGCTCACCAGTAAGAAATTGACACCTGGATGGGGATAAACGTCTTAAAACAGTAGGCTGAATGGGGCCAAATGGATACAAGCCAGAGAAAGATAGAAAAGGACAGAACAAAAACAGGCCACCCCCTTAAAGTATTATTATTATTATTATTATTATATGAGATGCCTAAGTCTCCAACCAGGGTGCAGAAACACCATCAAGATGAATCCACACAAAACACCCGGAGGCACTGGAGAGAGACTACGGCAACTTAGGAACAAATAAAAACATATACTGTATACTGTACAAGTGTACATATACACATATTAAACACAGATAACATATTGTGCAGTGGAGGATATCAAGTATAAATATAATACAATAAAATAGAATAAAATAAGTTTAAAAATTAGAATTAATGCTGCAAAAAAGCATTAACTCTAGACTTAAAAATGGAGATATGAGCTGAATTGACTAGCTCATTTGGCAACTTATTCCACAAGTCAACCATGGCCGGCACAAAACACCGTGAAAACTGTGTAGTAGAAAAATTATCACGGCTCATGGCAAGATCATTAAGATTGCTTGTGAATCTAGTTGCACGAGCCCGGACATAGGGCCCAGGCAGAACCCCATGTAAGGGATGCTGAGGGTTGTTCAAAACTTTAAATAAAAGACTAAGGGCACCAACTTTACGTCGATGACACAGATCAAGAGACAAATGAGGTAGAATAAAACTGATGGAATTTAGCGACCTGTCAAGCAACTTGAGATGGCAGTCAGCTGCTGACAACCAGACAGGTGAGCAGTACTCGAAATGTGGCAAAATAAAAGCATAAAAAGACTTGATAACTGTGGCGTCACAAGCAAATGTTTTATAAACCTTGCGAAACAGACCAATTTTTGGGGAAATGGAAGAGGAGAAAGAACGAATATGCTTTTCAAAAGTAAGTTTGGGATCAAGAGTAACTCCTAACAAACGCAGAGTATCCACATTCTCAATTTGCTCGCCAGAAACTTGTAGATAAGGATGGGGAGGATCCAAGGTACAAGATCTGCTGATGATAATGGAGTGTGTTTTACTAGCATTAAGTTTCATGCCCCAAAGTTCACACCATGATGTAATTTTGGCTAAATCCCTATTCAGAGCAGTAGCAATTACGTGTCGATCTATTGGTGATGGAATTGACGCATATAAAGTTGTATCATCAGCATAGGAGATTAATTTATTTTCAAGCTCGGAACACAGGTCAGCAGTAAAAATAATAAAAAGCAAAGGCCCAAGGACACTGCCTTGTGGAACACCAGAAACAACAGTAACAGAAGGGGAATGACACCCATCAATGACCACAGACTGAGATCTTTTCGTCAAAAAATCTTCAAAGATCCTTAAAAAATTGCCACCAATACCGATGAGCTGTAACTTATACAGAAGTGCTTTATGGTTAACTAAATCAAAAGCAGAACTAAAGTCAATAGCCACGACACGAGACTCATGTCCCTGGTCCAATGAAGATTGCAAGTCATGGGTGAGTGTCAGAAGCGCATCACATGTACCCATTCCCTTACGAAAACCAAACTGTGAGTTTGGTTTCAAATTATGACTATTACAATAAGAGGAAAGGCGTCTGGACAAAAGCCTCTCATAGAGCTTGGATAGGATAGGTGTAATGGCGATAGGGCGATAGTCATTAGGAGATGATGAGGCAGTATTTCCCTTTGGAATAGGAGTGATAATAGCCTTACGCCAGCAAAGAGGAAAACTACCTGATTTCAAAAGCAACCTAAACACCACGGCCAATTTAGGTGCCAAGACCACTGCAACCTTTTTAAAAAAGAGAGGGAAAAACCCATCTGGGTCTGTGCCACCATAGGTATCAAGATCCAGCAAGTACCTTTTCAGTTCAGCTGATTTGAATGCCATTGAATTGAGGTTGGGTCTAGGGAAACATGTCAATGGCAAAGACAATTCCTGATTACTCTGCTTATTAATACAAATATTAGATAGAATATTGGCCTTCGATAATGGATCAAAAGAGATGGAGCCATCAGAATCACAAAGAGGAGGCATGGAGGAATCTATTCCAAATAAAGAGGATTTCAAAGTGGACCACCATTTATGAGGCTGTGTAGCTCCTGCCAGAACATCCTGAAGATGGGAGTTATAATCCCTCTCAGCACCATCATAAACACTCTGCGCAGCTGCCCTTTTAAAAACATAATTTTCCCAATGCAAGGGAGTTTGATTACGCCTCCATAGACGATATGCAGCCTGTTTGTCATCAAATGCATGCTTGCAGTCATCATTAAACCATGCTTTATCCCTGATACGAGACTTAATTGTTTTTGATGGAACTCTTTTGCGAAGGATACCAAGAAGGGAATTGTTGAGAGCTGAAACCGGGTCATGAGATCTTAGTATGTGATTCCACTCAATATTACAAACATCATTAAAAACGTTGCCCCAGTTAACCCGGGATCTAAGGTAGACTTTACGTGAGAGAGTAATATCAGGAACAGAAAAATCAAGATTAATTTTACACATGATGGCATTGTGGTCGGAAGTGCCAACAGGTACAAGAACGGAGGTTTCTATAACGCCAGGAATATCTGTTAGTACTAGATCAAGACAATTTCCAGACATGTGAGTAGATCCTTGGATTAGCTGTTCACAACCAGATAAGTTTGCAAAATCCAATGCAGCATGACTATTTCTATTAGTTGGAGAGACCGAGTTCAACCACTCTTGATGATGTGCATTGACATCACCAACAAAAATAAAGGATGATTTGACATCTACAGACTGTATTGAAGCCATGGCTGTTAAGAGGCAGTCATATAATATATGACTGATATATGACTAATATTTGCTGTTGAAAGGCAGTCATATATGTCATTGTTAACATCAGGATTTCTGTACAGGCTAAAAATGTAATGATTATGATACTTGCTGGAAACTTTAACTAACTGCATCTCATGGCATTTACAAATATATTTAGTTAAGTGCTGAGCATTATACCCAGATCTAATATAAAAGCTCATTCCACGAGCACGAGGAATAGAATCACGCCGAATAAGAACTGGTTTACCGAAGTTAGGTATAAGAAGTTCAGAATAATCTCTATAACCAGAGACAAGGGTTTCAGAACAAAAGACAATATCATAATCAACAGATGCCAATGTAAGATCCTTGGTGTTCTTATAGAGACCACGAATATTGGAATAAAATACACGACAACTTG
Organism: Paralithodes platypus; assembly: GCA_032716605.1. NCBI lineage: Eukaryota > Metazoa > Arthropoda > Malacostraca > Decapoda > Lithodidae > Paralithodes > Paralithodes platypus. The sequence goes on from CM064514.1 coordinate 35,352,779, forward strand.
TAACAGGTTGTCTGTGAGCAGCGGGATTAACTTATATATCACCGGACAAAAGTAGAAACAAAAACAGAAAAAGTTGAAAGCAATCCATACACAAATACATAAAGATGGATATAAACAGGTCGACCCAGACGGAGCCATCACATCTGGGTAAGGTATAAAACAAGCCCCAAAGACACCATATCCAGGGGGGAGCAGTAGCGGTGGATTTTATTTGTTTAGAAAAGACGAGAAACAGAAAAATAATGCCAAATCTCCTGAAAATCCACCAGACTCAAAAGTCTTCCTCATTGGCCTGCTAACCACCTTGGGGGAAAAAACAGGAGATTGCAGGAAAAGGAAGGAAAGTTGCTGTATAGCACCAAACAGCAGGGATGGATGAAAACGGACAATGGAAGACCTTGGTGCAGGCTATGGCAGCATCCTAAACATCCATCATGGTAAAATACCATAGGTTTGCTAGATGGCCGTTGACTAATATATAGTTCATCCGCCCTTTGACAGGTATTGCTTTTAGTCCTGCAGGGTGTCTAGCCACCCACCCTTCAAGTGAGAACCCGGAGGGGGAACCGGTTTAGTCGCCGACAATCCGACCATGAAACAGGTAGTATCAAGTAGCTTAAACTGTGTTATTCTGAGGAATCTTATGGCGGCACCTGATGCTAAAAGATAAATTTACATAACACAAATTACACAAGATTCTTAAATAAATGAATTCATAAATAAGTCAGCATGAAAACTACACAAATACTAGATAAAAAAAATGAATAAATGAACAAACAAGATAATTTTGAGCTGATAACAATGAAATCCGTAGTTATTGTACCATTATGTGTTGCAGGGTGTGGGCCAGAGCTTAGCCAGACTAACACCACGTGGGCTTAAGGGGGTTCTACTCGCTTTTTATGGACCTCCTTCTCCCTCGTGTTTAGCATATTAGTTTTGAGATTTTAAGACGTTCCTTCCATTAGTTTGGCGATTTTAATATCTTTCGCCCGTTTCGTTGTTAATTTCAAGACCTTTCGTGCCATTTAGGTGTCGATTTTTTCCTGGCGAGCGATAGCGATTCTGTAATTTTAAGAGGGACCGGCCTACGAAAAATGTACACATTTATCTTGAAGGGGGGTCTTGGGAGTGTTTTTTTAATAAATTAATTAATCAATTAATCAAGCACTACCCCCTTAAGACACTTAGCAGTAATTACACAACAACAACATATACTGCCAACATATACTGCCAACATATACTGCCAACATATACTGCCAACATATACTGCCAACATATACTGCCAACATATACTGCCAACATACACTGCCAACATATACTGCCAACATATACTGCCAACATACACTGCCAACATATACTGCCAACATATACTGCCAACATACACTGCCAACATATACTGCCAACATATACTGCCAACATATACTGCCAACATATACTGCCAACATATACTGCCAACATATACTGCCAACATATACTGCCAACATATACTGCCACATATACTGCCAACATATACTGCCAACATATACTGCCAACATATACTGCCAACATATACTGCCAACATATACTGCCAACATACACTGCCAACATATACTGCCAACATATACTGCCAACATATACTGCCAACATATACTGCCAACATATACTGCCAACATATACTGCCAACATACACTGCCAACATATACTGCCAACATATACTGCCAACATATACTGCCAACACTTAATACACTCACGATTACTATACTCGGGAATAATATCTTATCTTGCTAGATATAAATACAGTACTTTCCTTGCTTGCAGTCTTGAGATTTCTAATGAGTTTGTTAGCACATTTTAGTAATTATCTATGTTTATCTTTCTCTATGTTTTACTTTCTCCTACGTAGAAGCACACAAAACATTAAATGTAAAGAATAAGCCATATATGTTTCATGAAAATAAATCGTCAACAAACTGTCGGTTCCTTTAGAGAAGAGGTTTTGATAGCAATATATAGTCTATACATTATGAAATCTAGCCTCAGAAAGGGATGGAGAAAACGAGTTGTACAGTTTCACACTTATTTACCGGTTGGCATATCCAAAATGGGACAAAGAAATGCTCGATGACTCCATTCAATTTAGATCTAAGAAAGTTTGGAAGTCGGTATTTATAGACTCATAATGATGAATAGGGTACGGGAGAAATAAAGTAAGTGATGGGATTCGATCGTGGTAAAAAATGATGGGAAGGTTATTAGAAATAAAAGGAGAGTTGATAATATAGGAACCAGACAGAAATCCGCACCATCCGATAGGGATTAAAATCGCCAAACAAATGGACGGAATGTCCATAAATCTAAAATATAATGGGACTAAACACAAGGGAGAAAGGTGAACAGAAAAACGATCGTCTCCCCTTAACTGTACATTCAATCATTAACATTCGTGAGCCACATGTTTGTTTATTATGCTAGTATACCTTTATAAACGGAAATATATATGTAATAATACATTTTGTCATTAACTAAAAAACATTATGGGTTTCCAGAAGGTATGGAAAGGTTAATTAAAGTGTCCATTTTTTACTGGTAGTGATAACCCAATATAATATACAAATAAGAGATATATACAATAATGAGTCCATCTTACTTTATTTTACACGATAAGAAACACTGATAAAAGTCCAATAATTTTCAATTATTGATAGTACAGGTGCCGGACGTGGGTGAGGGGGTTAGGGGGTCGAACGGGGTTGGGGGGGTGAAAGGGGTTAGGGGGGGAGAGGGGGGTTACAGGGGTCGAAAGGGGTTAGGGAGATGAATGGGGTTAGGGGGGTGAAAGGGGTTAGGGGGGTCGAAGGAGGGTGAAGGAGGTTAGGGGGGTGAAAGGGGTTAGGGGGGTCGACGGGGGGTGAAGGGGGTTAGGGGTTCAAAGGAGGTTAGGAGTTGTGGTCTACAAAACAGCCCTCAGGAGACCCACTTGGCTAGGTAATGGTCCACGACACATCAAACCTCTCAAGGGGTGCTGGTGTTAGGTAGTTGTGGTGTGTATGGTGTACTTTGGTATTATTGCTGCATTGTGGTGTTAGGGTGTGGGTTATATTGTGGTGTTAGTGGTATATTGTGATGTGTTTAGTGTATTGTGGTGTTATTGGTATATTGTGGTAATTGTGGTGTGCTTAGTGTATTGTGGTGTGTGTAGTGTATTGTGGTGTTATTGGTATATTGTGGTATATTGTTATGTGTTTAGTGTATTGTGGTGTTATTGGTATATTGTGGTATTAGTGGTGTGTTTAGTGTATTGTGGTGTGTGTGTAGTGTATTGTGATGTGCGTGGTATATTGTGGTGATAGTGGTGTGTTTGGTGTATTGGGGTATTATTGGTGAATTGTAGTGTTAGTGGTGTGTGTGGTATTAGTGGTGTGTTTAGTGTATTGTGGTGTGTGTGGTATATTGTTGTATTAGTGGTGTGTTTAGTGTATTGTGGTGTGTGTAGTGTATTGTGATGTGCGTGGTATTAGTGGTGTGTTTAGTGTATTGGGGTGTGTGTAGTGTATTGTAATGTGCGTGGTATATTGTGGTGATAGTGGTGTGTATGGTGTATTGGAGGTGTGCATTGTGGTGTGTGTGGTATATTGTGGTGTTAGTGGTGTGGTTAGTGCATTTTGGTATGTGTGGTATAATGGTGTGTGTGTGGTATATTGTGGTGTGTGTGGTATATTGTGGTGTGTGTGTGGTATATTTTGGTGTGTGTGGTATATTGTGGTTTGTGTGGTATATTGTAGTGTGTGTGGTATATTGTGGTGTGTGTGGTATATTGTGGTGTGTGTGGTATATTGTGGTGTGTGTGTGGTATATTGTGGTGTGTGTGTGGTATATTGTGGTTTGTGTGGTATATTGTGGTGTGTGTGGAATATTGTGGTGTGTGTGGTATATTGTGGTGTATGTGATATATTGTGGTGTGCTTAATGTATTGTGGTGTGTGTGGTATACTGTGGGGTGATTAATGTATTGTGGTGTGTGGGGTATATTGTGGAGTGTGTGTGGGATATTGTGGTGTGTGGGGTATATTGTGGTTTGTGTGGTATATTGTGGTGTGTGTGATATATTGTGGTGTGTGTGGTGTTAGTGGTGTGTGTGATGTATCGTGGTGTGTGTGGTACATGTGGTGTATTGTGGTGTGTGTGGTGTTAGTGGTGTGTGTGATATATCGTGGTGTGTGTGGTACGAGGGGTGTATTGTGGTGTGTGTGGTATGTGTAGTGTATTGTGGTGTGTGTGATAGGTGTGGTGTATGTGGTACGTGTGGTATATTTTGGTGTGTGTGATACGTGTGGTGTGTGTGGTAAGTGTGGTGTATTATGGTGTGTGTGATGTATCGTGGTGAGTGTGGTACGCGTGGTGTATTGTGGTGAGTGTGGTACATGTGGTGTATTGGGGTGTATGTGGTGTATTGTGGTGTGTGTGGTACATGTGGTGTATTGGGGTGTGTGTAGTACGAGTAGTGTATTGTGGTGTATTGTGGTGTGTGTGGTGTATTGGGGTGTGTGTGGTGTATTGGGGTGTGTGTGGTGTATTGGGGTGTGTGTGGTGTATTGTGGTGTGTGTGGTACGTGTGGTGCATTGGGGTGTGTGTGGTACGTGTGGTGTGTGTGGTATGTGTGGTGTATTGTGGTGTTTGTGGTACATGTGGTACATTGTGGTGTGTGTGGTAAGTGTGGTGTATTGTGGTGTGTGTGGTACATGTGGTATATTGGGGTGTGTGTGGTACGTGTGGTATATTGTGGTGTGTGTGGTACGTGTGGTGAATTGTGGTGTGTGTGGTGTATTGTGGTGTGTGTGGTGTATTGTGGTGTGTGTGGTGTATTGTGGTGTGTGTGGTGTATTGTGGTGTGTGTGGTACGTGTGGTGTATTGTGGTGTGTGTGGTACATGTGGTGTATTGTGGTGTGTGTGGTGTATTGTGGTGTGTGTGTTGTATTGTGGTATGTGTGGTGTATTGTGGCATGTGTGGTGTATTGTGGTACGTGTGGTGTATTGTGGAGTGTGTGGTGTAGTGGGGTGTGTGTGGTGTATTGTGGTGTGTGTGGTACGTGTGGTTTATTGTGGTGTGTGTAGTGTATTGTGGTGTGTGTGGTATATTGTGGTGTGTGTGGTGTATTGTGGTGTGTGTGGTGTACTGTGGTGTGTGTGGTGTATTGTGGTGTACGGTGTATTGTGGTGTATGGTGTATTTTGGTGTGTGTGGTACGTGAGGTGTATTGTGGTGTGTGTGGTGTATCGTGGTGTGTGTGGTACGACTAGTGTATTGTGGTGTATTGTGGTGTGTGGTACATGTGGTGTATTGTGGTGTGTGTACTACGTGTGGTGTATTGTGGTGTGTGTGGTACATGTCGTGAATTGTGGTGTGTGTTGTACGTGTGGTGTATTGTGGTGTGCGTGATGTATCGTGGTGTGTGTGGTATGTGTGGTGTATTGTGGTGTGTGTGGTACGTGTGGTGTATTGTGATGTATTGTGGTGTGTGTGGTGTATTGTGGTGTGTGTGGTGTATTGTGGTGTGTGTGGTGTATTGTGGTGTATTGTGGTGTGTGTGGTGTATTGTGGTGTGTGTGGTACGTGTGGTGTATTGTGGTGTGTGTGGTGTTTTGTGGTGTGTGTGGTGTATTGTGGTGTGTGTGGTGTATTGTGGTGTGTGTGGTGTATTGTGGTATGTGTGGTGTATTGTGGAGTGTGTGGTGTATTGGGGTGTGTGTGGTGTATTGTGGTGTGTGTGGTACGTGTGGTGTATTGTGGTGTGTGTAGTGTATTGTGGTGTGTGTGGTATATTGTGGTGTGTGTGGTGTATTGTGGAGTCTGTGGTGTACTGTGGTGTGTGTGGTGTATTGTGGTGTGTGATGTGTGTGGTACGTGAGTTGTATTGTGGTGTGTGTGGTGTATTGTGGTGTGTGTGGTATGTGTGGTGTATTGTGGTGTTTGTGGTACGTGTGGTGCATTGTGGTGTGTGTGGTAAGTGTGGTGTATTGTGGTGTGTGTTATACGTGTGGTGTATTGTGGTATGTGTGGTGTATTGTGGTGTGTGTGGTGTATTGTGGTGTGAGTGGTACGTGTGGTGTATTGTGGTGTGTGTGGTACGTGTGGTGTATTGTAGTGTATTGTGGTGTGTCTGGTGTATTGTGGTGTGTGTGGTGTGTGTGGTGTATTGTGGTGTGTGTGGTGTATTGTGGCATGTGTGGTGTATTGTGGTATGTGTGGTGTATTGTGGAGTGTGTGGTGTATTGGGGTGTGTGTGGTGTATTGTGGTGTGTGTGGTACGTGTGGTGTATTGTGGCGTGTGTAGTGTATTGTGGTGTGTGTGGTATATTGTGGTGTGTGTGGTGTATTGTGGTGTGTGTGGTGTACTGTGGTGTGTGTGGTGTATTGTGGTGTATGGTGTATTGTGGAGTATGGTGTATTGTGGTGTGTGTTGTACATGAGGTGTATTGTGGTGTGTGTGGTGTATCGTGGTGAGTGTGGTACGACTAGTGTATTGTGGTGTATTGTGGTGTGTGGTACATGTGGTGTATTGTGGTGTGTGTGGAACGTGTGGTGTATTGTGGTGTGTGTGATACGTGTGGTGAATTGTGGTGTGTGTTGTACGTGTGGTGTATTGTGGTGTGCGTGATGTATCGTGGTGTGTGTGGTACGTGTGGTGTATTGTGGTGTGTGTGGTACGTGTGGTGTATTGTGATGTATTGTGGTGTGTGTGGTGTATTGTGGTGTGTGTTGTGTATTGTGGTGTGTGTGGTGTATTATGGTGTATTGTGGTGTATTGTGGTGTGTGTGGTACGTGTGGTGTGTGTGGTGTAGTGTGGTGTGTGTGGCGTGTGTGGTACGTGTGGTGTATTGTGATGTATTGTGGTGTGTGTGGTGTATTGTGGTGTGTGTGGTGTATTTTGGTGTGTGTGGTGTATTGTGGTGTGTGTGGTGTATTGTGGTACGTGTGGTGTATTGTGGAGTGTGTGGTGTATTGGAGTGTGTGTGGTGTATTGTGGTGTGTGTGGTACGTGTGGTGTATTGTAGTGTGTGTAGTGTATTGTGGTGTGTGTGGTATATTGTGGTGTGTGTGGTGTATTGTGGTGTATGTGGTGTACTGTGGTGTGTGTGGTGTATTGGGGTATGTGGTGTATTGTGGTGTGTGTGGTATGTGAGGTGTATTGTGGTGTGTGTGGTGTATTGTGCTGTGTGTGGTGTATTGTGGTATGTGTGGTGTATTGTGGTATGTGTGGTGTATTGTGGTGCATGTGATGTATCATGGTACGTGTGGTGTTTTGTGGTGTATTGTGGTACGTGTGGTGTATTGTGGTGTGTGTGGTGTGTATGGTGTATTGTGGTGTGTGTGGTACATGTGGTGTGTGTGGTACGTGTGGTGTATTTTGGTGTGTGTGATGTATCGAAGTGTGTGTGGTACATGTGGTGTATTGTGGTGTGTGTGGTACGTGTGGTGTACTATGGTATGTGTGGTAGGTATGGTGTTAGTGGTGTGTATGATGTATCGTGGTGTGTGTGGAACATGTGGTGTATTGAGGTGTGTAAGGTATGTGTGGTGTATTTTGGTGTATTGTGGTGTGTGTGGTGTGTGTGGTGTATTCTGGTGTGTGTGGTGCGTGTGGTGTATTGTGGTGTGTGTGGTACGTGTAGTGTATTTTGGTGTGTGTGATGTATCATGGTGTTAGTGGTGTGTGTGGTATGTGTGGTGTATTTGGGTGTGTGATGTATCATGGTGTGTGTGGTACGTATGGTGTAGTGTGGTGTGTTTGATGTTAGTGGTTTGTGTGATGTATCGTGGAGTTAGTGGTGTGTGTGGTGTATCGTGGTGTTAGTGTTGTGTGTGATGTATTGTGAAGTTAGTGGTGTGTGTGGTGTATTGTGGTGTTAGTGGTGTGTGTGATGTATCATGGAGTTAGTGGTGAATCGTGGAGTTAGTGGTGTATCGTGGTGTTAGTGGAGTATTGTGGTGTTAGTGGTGTGTGTTGTATATTGTGGTGTTTGTGGTGTGTGTGATGTATTGTGGTGTTAGTGTTGTGTGTGGTGTATCGTGAAGTTAGTGGTGTGTGAGGTGTATCTTGGTGTTAGTAATGTGTGTGGTGTTAGTGGTGTGTGTGGTGTATTGTGGTGTTAGTGGTTTGTATGATGTTAATGGTGTGTTTGGTGTAGTGTGGTGTTAGTGGTGTGTTTCGTGTAATGTGGTGTTAGTGATGTGTGTGGTGTATTGTGATGTTAATGATGTATGTGGTGTATTGTGGAGTTAGTGGTGTGTTTGATGTATCGTGGAGTTAGTGGTGTGTGTGATGTATCGTGGAGTTAGTGGTGTGTGTGGTGTATTGTGGAGTTAGTGGTGTGTTTGATGTATCGTGGAGTTAGTGGTGTGTTTGATGTATCGTGGAGTTAGTGGTGTGTGTGATGTATCGTGGAGTTAGTGGTGTGTGTGATGTATCGTGGAGTTAGTGGTTTATGTGGTGTATTGTGGAGTTAGTGGTGTGTTTGATGTATCATGGAGTTAGTGGTGTGTGTGATGTTTCGTGGAGTTAGTGGTGTGTGTGGTGTATTGTGGAGTTAGTGGTGTGTTTGATGTATCGTGGAGTTAGTGGTGTGTGTGATGTATTGTGGAGTTAGTGGTGTGTGTGGTGTATCGTGGTGTGTTTGATGTATCGTGGAGTTAGTGGTGTGTGTGATGTATCGTGGAGTTAGTGGTGTGTGTGATGTATCATGGAGTTAGTGGTGTGTGTGATGTATCGTGGAGTTAGTGGTGTATGTGATGTATCGTGGAGTTAGTGGTGTGTTTGATGTATCGTGGAGTTACTGGTGTGTGTGATGTATCGTGGAGTTAGTGGTGTGTGTGGTGTATCGTGGAGTTAGTGGTGTGTGTTGTGTATCGTGGAGTTAGTGGTGTGTGTGTGTATCGTGGAGTTAGTGGTGTGTGTGGTGTATCATGGTGTTAGTGGTGTATCGTGGTGTGTAGTGGTGTGTGTGGTGTATCGTGGAGTTAGTGGTGTGTGTGGTGTATCGTAGAGTTAGTGGTGTGTGTGGTGTATCGTGGAGTTAGTGGTGTGTGTGGTGTATCGTGGAGTTAGTGGTGTGTGTGGTGAATCGTGGTGTGTGTGGTGTATCGTGGAGTTAGTGGTGTATGTGGTGTATCGTGGTGTTAGTGGTGTATATGGTGTATTGTGGTGTGTGTGGTGTATCATGGAGTTAGTGGTGTGTGTTGTGTATCGTGGAGTTAGTGGTGTGTGTGGTGTATCGTGGAGTTAGTGGTGTGTGTGGTGTATCGTAGAGTTAGTGGTGTGTGTGTGGTGTATCATGGTATTAGTGGTGTGTGTGGTGTGTGTGATGTATCATGGAGATAGTAGTATGTGTGATGTATTGTGGTGTTAGTGGTGCATTGTGGTGTCAGTAGTACTAGAATTAACACTACCGGTAGTAATAGTGCCGGGATGTGGGTTACGGGGTGTGGCTGTAAAACAGCTCTCCGGAGACCTAGCCTCGGGTAGATAATAGCCCACCACACACCAAACATTCTCGAGGGTGTTGGTGTTAATGGGGTAAGGTTTATTTATAGGTTTATCTATTTATGTGTATATTATTGTTTTAGTTTCCTCCCTAGACCTCCATCAAGCTTGAAGAAATAACCCAAAGATCCCACTTCGAGATACATTTGTACATTTTTCGGTAGAAAAAAAATCCCGGCCAAAGGCCGATGCCTCCTATATTACAGGTTCGCTATCGCTCGCCAGGAAAAGATCGACACATAAATGGCACGAAAGAAATTGGATGAAAGGTCTTAAAATCGACAAACTAATGGGGCGAAAATCTTACAATATCAAAACTAATGGGACTACATATGAGGGAGAAGGGGGTTCAGAAAAAGTAACTACCTCCCTTAAACGTTTGTGGTGTACTGTGGTGTTGGTGATATTATTGTGGTGTTAATAGTGTGGTAGTGGTGGTGTTAGTGGTGGATTCTAAGGTTTAGTGGGGTACTATACTCAGTTTTAATTCAGCTGATGGTAAATTGAAGTCCTTGGTAAACGATTTACGATATTTAATGAAAAAATAGCAGTCAACTATGTCTCTGATTTGTACTAATGCCAAGTGTTTGTAATTAACAACACATGTCGCTATAGAATCTACGTAATAGCCGAGTAACCAAGATAGCAACGTAACAACATACCATCAGCTGGAAAAACGTAACTATAGTGATGTGACGTGGGGTTGCTGATGTATTTTGATGCTAGTGGTGGATTCTTGTATGTATTATGGATTGTATAATGTATCATAGTGCTGGTAATGGCTCGTAGTGTTGTTGGAGGTGTAATGGATGTTGACAAGATATAATGGAGTTTGTAGTGACTTATAGTGTCGGTATTGTATTCGGGTGTTGTTTCATATGTTGTGATTCTTATGTGGTACATGGTTCTACTGACCGAAGAAAACTAAACTAAACTGCACAGATAGTGTGGAGTCTACAAAACAACCCTCTGGAGATTGATTTGAGAAACTTAATACCCGGGGAGCTGATGTTATTAGTGTATAATGGTGTTAGTGATGTTGTACTGTTAGTGGTGAGTTATGGTGTTGGTGGTGCATAGTGGTGTGCAGTGGTGTATCGTGTACGAGAGTCATCTGTTCAGGTAGTGGAGTAGGAGGGAGGGGTGGTGTGGTGTATAAAACAACCCTCTGGAGACTGACTGGGGTAGGTTGATAGTCGATGGCAGACCAAGCTTTCCTTGGTGTATTGGTGTATTGTGGTGTTAATAGTGCTAGAGTCAACTGTAGAGGCAGTGGAGGGTGTGAGGGACAGTGGTGTGGTCTACAAAACAACCCTCTGGAACTTGGGTAGGTTGATAGTCACAACACAACAAGCTTTCTCTGGTGTAATGGTGTTATTGGTATATTGTGGTGTTAATGGTGCTAGAGTCAACTGTAAAGGTAGTGGAGGGTGTGAGAGACAGTGGTGTGGTCTACAAAACAGCCCTCTAGAGAGATTTTCACTCAAGGGTGTTTTTTTCTGGACCCCCTTCTCCCTCATGATTAGCCCCATTAGTTTTCTATTTTAAGAGGTTTGCCCCATTAGTTTTGCGATTTGTAGGCCTTTCGCCACATTTCTGTTAATTTTAAGGCCTTTTGTGCCATTTACTGTAGGTGTCGATTTTTCCTGGCGAGCGATAGCAAGCCTGTAATTTAGTAGGAATCGGCCTTCGGCCGGGAAATTTGTCTATCGAAAATTGTACACATTTATACTGAAGGGGGGGGGGGGGGGGAAGGGTCTTGGGGGTATTTTCTTAAGCTTGATGGAGGTCTTGAGAACTAACTAAAAACTTCCCCTAAACTTGGATAGGTTATTAGTCACCACACCAAGCTTTCCCTGGTGTATTGGTGTTGGTAGCGTATTGTGGTGTTAATGGTGCTAGAGTCAACTGTAAAGATAGGGGAAGGTGTGAGGGACAGTGGTGTGGTCTACAAAACAGCCCTCTACAGACTAACTTGGGTAGGTTAATAGTCACGTCGCACCAAGCTTTCCCTGGTGTTGGTGGTGTATTGTAATGTATGTGGTGTACTTTTGTGTTGATGGTTTATCTTGGAGTTGGAGTATTACATATTTGTTGGTGTATTTTTAGGGTTGGCCTTTCATTGTGATGTGTATTGTGATTATAATGGTGCATTCAGGAATTGATGGTGAACTATGGTTTTAATACTGCAGTCTGGGTTTGGCGCTGTATTAGTGTTAATTGTGCATTTTGTGGTTGGTGGCGCACTAGTATTTATGGTGCATTCTGTGGTTGGTGGCGCACTAGTATTAATGGTGCATTCTGTGGTTCGTGGTGTTAATGGTACATTCTGTTATTGGTGGTGTACGGCACTGTGTTAATGGTTAGTTTTGTGGTTGGTGGTGTATTATGGCGTTAATGGTGCATTCTGAGGTTGGTGGCATATTATGGTGTTATTGGTGCATTATGTGGTTCGTGGTGTGATTAGTGCATTCTGTGGTTGGTGATGTATTGTGGTGTTAATGGTGCATTCTGTGATTGGTGGTGTACTAGTGTTAATGGTGCAGACTGGGGTCGGTGGTGTATTTGTTAAATTAATGGTGCAGTACACTGCAAGTTGCGTCTCTTCTTGATTTAGGACATTTTAATGCAGATGGTTTTCTCTTAATTATTCACAAAATATCAAGCAGAGGTATGTTTCATGATTCTGTTACAACTAAAGTGTTAATAAATAGTAAATAAGGTACACCAGGGAATGAGCAAGCCCAAACATGCCTGCCAGAAAAAAGGCCCATATCCGGCAGGCAAGATGAGGTACTAAATACAGAAAAGCAAATAATGTTCAATTCTGTACTACTACTATTTTACTACTACTACATTGCTACTAAATTATAACTACCTTGATATTATTGGTACTACATTATTCCTAGTATTGTTACTACAACAACACTATTCCTAGTATTGTTACTACAACAACAAATAATACTACAATACTAAATCCTCAATGAAGCAGTTAGATGAAGTTTGGCTTTACTGCCCCATCTGTTGTCTCACATACGAACTTAATCAAACTCCTGTACTGAACTATGATACATGGTCAGTACCAGGAGAGACAGGCTGGGAAGTCCTGCAAAACGTATAAACTTAGTTTCTAGTACTGTCATATTGGTAGACTTAGACGAGGTAAACAAAAACATTATTATTAATACACCTCACGAATGGGGTTATATAAATAACTTGTGTTAAAATGTTTTTCTTATTATGTTTTAACTCAAGGCCATAATATGACAAACACCCATAAGTAGTACATGTAATGTTGAATGGGGAAGAAAAGGAGAATGCCCGTGAGCATAGTACAAATCTGTTAAGGAGGGATGGGTGTATTTATTTCATAATTTATGTATATTTTTATCATTTTTTAAATGTCCTCCCTAGACCTACATCAAGATTACAAAAAAAAAAAAAAAAAAACAAGACCCTCCTTCAAAATAAATTTGTACATTTTTCGATAGAAAAAATTCCCGGCCGAAAATCGATTCCTCTTGAATTACAGACTCGCCATCGCTCGTCAGGAAAAATGTGACACCTAAATGATGCGAAAAGTCATAATATTGACAAAGAAATGAGCGAAAGGTCTTCAAATCGCTAAGCTAATGGGCCGAACGTCATAAAATCGGAAAACAAATGGGGCTAAACATGAGGGAGAAGGGGAACCATAAAAACGACCCCTCTCCCCTTAAGGGCTGTATAGGTAGTACAAGAGAAAAGTGGATTTGAATTTGTGGACATATTATGTTGTATGATTAAGGATTGCACCTCGACTATTACCACATAAAGGATGACATGGAAGGTATAAAATAATTTACCAGTGAAAATACGCACCCCTATTTATGATAGTACTGAGAATATATACATGCAGTATTTATAAATATATAATTACCTTCCTATATTTTCTGCCTGTACAGGAATACCTTCATGTTGAAGAACATGGGAAATACACAAAAGTGTGTAAATTAGTTACCGTTTAAATATATTTACAACCTGCATTATAAAATAAAGTATTTCATATCATCCGGTTGGATGGCAAGGTTGATAAGGCACATACCGGTAACTGGCCAGCCAACCCCAAAGCAATCTGTGAATTAATGTCTCGGCCTGGAAGACCATAAAAATAACACTTGCACAATGCATCTGGTAGACTAAATTAAAACCGACCTTTCCCAATGGAGAATACATAGAAGTTGTAAACAAAATTAATTCTTATTTCAGCGTAATAATAAATAACGCAGGTTTACGGATTTCTGCATAATGAATGTATACTAGAAAATGAGTGTATAACAATGTATTATATTGTAATTACCTCCTTATTTCAGTTTACAAATATAGTTTTTATGATGAAAAACACGAGAGGCCCGCAAATGTTTACAATTGGAAAGAGAGAGAGAGAGAGAGAGATACTGTAGAGAAGGATCAAGTTAGGAGAGAGAGGCAACAACACAGTCCTGGGTGATGTACGCTCCCGTGTGCCTCATCAGTATAAATCACAAGAACAATCACATCTCCCTGCAGGCACCGTGCTTCAATCCATCTACAGGGAGTCATATGTCTACCTTCTTACACCTGCCGCCATTTTGTATACCTAGAGCTGTCGACCATCATCGCCTATCATATTGTATACCTCTATATTACACACCTTTAGTTGTAACCCATTATAACATTCCACCGACCACCATCTTGTATACCTAGAGCTGTAATTCACCATCGCCTTTCATGCTGTATACCTCTATATTACACACATTTATCTGTAACCCATCATATAATTCCACCTACCACCATCTTGTATCGTTGTAGCTGCAACCCATCATCACCTTTCATGTTGTATACCTCTATAATACACACCTTCCATTCTAACCCATCATAACATTACACCTGTCACCATCTGGTATACCTATAGCTGCAACCCATCATCACCTTTCATGTTGTATACCTCTATAATACACACCTTCCATTCTAACCCATCATAACATTACACCTGTCACCATCTTGTATACCTATAGCTGCAACCCATCATCACCTTTCATGTTGTATACCTATTATATACACCTTCCGTTTTCTGATTTATCAACCATATAATATAGCCTTCTCTGACAGTGAGTGACGTGTATACAGTATTACACAGTTGATGATATCACACATCAGAGTAGGCTATATTATACGGTCGATATATCGCAAATTAAGATACTTACAACAATATGTAAAATACCATCGTGTTCTGAACATATATATCTAGTGCATGCAAGTGTTTATAACTTTGGATCATTTCGGAAAATAATCGGATACCCGCCTAAATAATAAAAGTGAATGAACTATTATTTCACGTAATTTTTCTTATACTCATCATTATTCATATAAGTTTACTTGTATTACAACTTTACAAATATCAGTAGCTTCTACTATCTATTCTGCTTGTAATGAGGTAATATAAAAGGATATGTATGGAATGGTTATGAAGATATTGCTTGTCATAATAAAATATCCATTAGGCGGTTCACGCAGACTACCGCTTAGCTATACAAATACAGTATATCGAGAGGCAGCGTTGCTAATGTCTGGCAGGTGGGTAACCCAATTCTGCGCCACCCTGTATAATGAATCATACGTAATATCTAACCTACAGAACACTGTACACGTAAATCATTCTTAATGGATAAACTTTCATAATGAAAACCATAATATCTACGAATGTTTATAAATTATTGTATGACCCTTGTTCCAAATATTCAGAGCCATTAATAGCTACGACATAGCGAGAGTTCTAAACACTATATTGTAAAACTGTTTATTAAAACATTTTGTTTTGTTTTGCTTACTTACGATATCTTAATTTACTAATACCAAGACAAGTATCGTAAGTTATTTAATTCAGCTGTGAAGTGTTCCTCAGTATGTTCATGTAGATGCAGTGCTGTATATGTGTTTTCGGTACTCTGAGAATAAAGAGACCAGAGAACGAAAATATACAACATGGTTTCCAATACAATAAAAGCTGGCGTAATTCTCACTATAGATGCTTCCAGTGCCAGGTCACACTGCCAGCACTTACTGCTATCTCCCAGTCCAATCATTCATGTGTAACCCCAGTGCCAGGTTCCAGTGCCACCCTCAGTACCAGCCTTCAGTACCATCTCCCAGTGCCAGTCTAAGTTCGAGAATGGATAATAAGTCGTAGGCATGTGCATAAACCTTTTAACCGTCTTGGTGGTGTAATGGTTAAGGTGTCAAAAATATGTGTGTGATAACCCGGGTTCGAATCCTGGTGGATCGCACATGTGCTTTCATTAATTTCATTGGAGGTGTTTGGTGAAGTTAATAACAAATAGATTATATCCTCTAGTGTCAGTTTCCAGTGACAGCCTCCAACGCCCTCCTCCCTTACCAGCCACCAGTACCCTAGTACAGGTTTCCAGTGCCAGCCCCATGTGTCATCCCGTAGGTCTATCCCCCTGTACCTTCTCCTAGGTCTTTACCCCCAGTGCCCCAGCCCCCAGTACCAGTCCCCCAGCACAGGTTATATATTCCAGGCGGGGCGCGGGGAGTAATGAGGGGCGAGGGTCTAGTCACACGCGATTAGAATGACGAGTAGGTTGGTGGGGGCTGCTTTATGCTGCCCCACTCAGGACTTATATACCTGCTCTATTGTCTTATGGAGGGATGTGGTGGCTGTGATGGTGGTAATTTCTCTCTGTAGGTGGAAGTGAGTGGTGTCTGTGAAGGGTGTAATTTATCTCTCTGTGGTATAATATCTGTAACTGTAAAAAGGGTGTGCCATACCTGCGTGTATAACAATATGTGTGTGGAGTGAGAATTATCTGTATGTCGTCTATAATGTATGTTATATGGAGTATTATTGTCAGGGGTGATATTTGTATGTGAGAAGTTGTATCCTCTCTCCATATAAAGTGTGTGATTTCTTTGAATCTTCTATCATCTGTGGCAATGTAGTGTCTTTGTCAGGGGCGTGATCTACTTGTGTGTGAGCTGGTAACTTATTTATTGACAAATTAATCTGGCGGTGGCTGCTTTATGTTGGCCCACTGAGGACTTACATCTGTGTGCTGTCTATTGTCTGTGAGTATTGTGGGGTCTCTTTAAGTGGTGTGATTTGTCTCTGCATGTGAGGTAAGTGATATTCGTTTATCAGGGGAGGGATATATTTATTCGTCGTCTATTATCTGCGGAATGTGTAGCGTCTTTGTCATGGGTACGAATTATGTATCTGAGCTAGTAATATATTTGAAGTTGGGAGGATCTGCTTAATGCTGACCCCCTTAGGGCTTACACCTGTATGGTGTCTATTAGCTGTGGGTAATATGATGTCTCTACGAGGGGTGTGATTTATCTGTGTGTTAGATGGTATCACTATTTATGCAGTATACTTTCTTTCAGCTAGGGTCTAAATCATTATAGTCCACTGACAAATTGCCTGTGTATATTCTACAATCTTGTGGAGGAATGTGTGTCTGTAAGGGCTGTGATTGTATTCGTGTGAGCTGGTAACTTGTTAAAGGAACTGGTGTAGACTAACTGATTAATGCTGGCTCACTGAATACTTATGCCTGGGTATATTATAGTATCATATGAAGGGATGCGGTGTTTGTGTATGGAATAATTTGTCACTGTGGTATCTTAGCTGTAAGGGGTGTGCTTTATCTACGTGCTCACTGCTATCTGTGTCGAGGGTGACTTATCTGTGTAGTCTATTTTCTTGTGGGGGAAGCAGTGGGTGTCTTTGTCAGGGGTGTGATTTGTCTTTGTACGAGCTGTTGTCTTATTTGTGAGGGGAGTGATGTATGTGCCGTTTATTATCCACGGAGACTGTAGTGTTTTTGACAGAGGTGTGATTTGTGTGTGTATGTATGTGACTTGGTATCTTAGCTATGGACACGTAGAGCTAGTGAGGGATGCCTTATGTTGGTTCATTAAGGGGGGAGGGTTTATTTATGGATCGATTTATTTATCTATTTATATTTTTGTTATTTTCCTCCCTAAACCTCCACCAAGCTTAAAAAAACATCCCCTAGATCCACCTTCTAGATCATTTTGTATATGTATCGGTAGAAAAATGTCCACGGCCGAAGGCCGGTTCCTACTATATTACAGTCTTGATATCGCTCACCAGGAATAAAATCAACACCTAAATGGCACGAGAGGTCTTAATATTGACAAAGAAATGGGGCGAAAAGTCTTTAAATCGCCAAATTAATGGAAAGAACGTCTTAAATTCAGGAGATTAATGGGGTTAACATTGGGGAGAAGGGAGTCCAGAAAATCGACCATCTCCCCTTAATAGCTTATACCTGTGTGTGCTCCAGTATGTTCCGGAGGGATGAAGAGGGTGGATTGTCTCTGTGTATGAGGTAGCAGGCATCATATTTTTAAGGCGTGTAATTAATCTCGGTGTCGTTCATTAGTTGTAGGGGGTGTGGTGTGTGTTTGTGTGTGTGTGTGTGTGTGTGTGTGTGTGTGTGTGTGTGTGTGTGTGTGTGTGTGTGTGTGTGTGTGTGTGTGTGTGTGTGTGTGTATTGCCATGCGGTGGTGTGTTTAAAGGTGCAAAATTAACTAAATATGTAAGTTTGCAGGCGACTTGTAGCTTGGGCCGACAGTTTAGGTGTACATACATCTTTAAAGTACTTAAGTTAGTTTAGGCTAGGTAAGTTAGGTTATATCTCTGAGAGAGAGAGAGAGAGAGAGAGAGAGAGAGAGAGAGAGAGAGAGAGAGAGAGAGAGAGAGAGAGAGAGAGAGAGAGAGAGAGAGAGAGAGAGAGAGATGGTAGCTTATTTGTGGTGTCTGAGAGGAGTATAATTTGTATATATGTTTGTGTCCTGGTAACTTATTTGTGGAGGATATGGTGTCTGTTAGAGGGGTGTGATTTGTATGTGTGAGCTGGTACCTTATTAATCTTGTAAGGTAGGGTTAGGGGGAGAATAAACAGGTGAGGAAGAGTGTTCGCAGAGACTAGGGTGAAGAGTTGTGTAAAAAGGAAGAAGTAAAAGTCCAGACCAGACCAGATGGCTGGAGTAAAGTAGGAAAGAAGAGCAATTGGACAGGGGAAGAACAAGCAGAGAAGTGAGAAGTACAGTAGAAGACTGAAAGTTCTCGGGCTCAACCAAGTTGCTACATTATAGAAGTGGAAGTGGTGGAGCTGCTTTCTGCCGGCCTAGTAAGGACCTATATCTACATATCCTATTATCTTGTGATATGTGTATGTGTCTTATATTATCGGGAGGAGGATGTGATCTCTCAGGGAGGTCAGGTGTGGTAAATTTGTCTGTGTGTAAACTGGTATCATATTTGTGATGTACAATATATCTGCAAGGGGCATAATATATACCCAATGTGTGAGATGGAATATTATGTTCGTAAACTGAAGAGATGTGATTTGCTTTTACGTGAGTGAGTAGCATATATTTCGGGATATATTGTAGTCCAGTCAAATTGTAACTGAACCTGCCACAAATTGCAACATTAATTATTTCACCTGTATTGACTTGTGTAAACCCACAAATATAACATATCAAAAGTCCTCAATAATCCGGATAGTGGAAAGTCCTCCAAATAGCATAATTATGTTAATTAGTCCAATCAAAATGTAACTGGACCTGGAAATAATTGCAACATAAATTATTTCACCAGTATTGGCTTCGGGAAACCCCCAAATACAACATATCAAAAGTCCTCATAAATCCGGATAAGGGAAAGTCCTCAAAATTGCATATTGATGTTAATTGCTATCGCCATGAGCCGAAAATTGAAAACCAGCATAACTTTACAACCAAGTGTCCTAACATAATAAAAGTGGGGTCTATACCCATGTTTTCATGGCCAAGAAATCCAATGTACATACAATTAACCTCCCTCGGGTATTACATAATATGGATTATGCAAATCAGCAGCAGCAAATACCCAAACATCTAAATTTGTTCCGTTACAAAATCAGGACTTGTTGTGATACAATAAAGTGCACCTACAGGAAACATGGACTTGATTACACAGCTGCATGTTGTGACTGTAAAGGATAGAACTGTTCACATCCTTCAAACCACCTCGACAAACTGGACTTTGCTGAGTGAAGCAAGCAATACTGCCAACATGGTACTTGAGTTCCTATTAATTTCCTAAATATATTTTTTGGGGGTAAAGTGCTGATGTGGAAAATTTTTGTATGCTCTATTGGAATGTAGGTATTTTTGGTTTCACCTTTTGATACACTGACCCTGAAAACAAAGATATAGACACTTATTTTACTGAGATTGCATTATTGGTCACCTGTTGATTAACATAATACTTGTTATGTAATGCATATGGTAGGTTACTCTAATGATCATTGAATTCCCTGGCGTTGAAAATATGGGTATAGCCACCTATTTTACTGAGTTTGCACCATTGGTTGCAAGGTTACAAAATTTTCTATTTTGGGGGGCATTTGCTGCTGCTGATTTGCATAATCCATGTTATGTAATACCCGAGGGAGGTTAATTGTATGTACATTGGATTCCTTGGCCATGAAAACATGGGTATTGCATATGTTGGGTCTGGCTGCTTCCAGACGATCCCCAGGTACTTATCAAAGAGGTGGGATAAGTCAAACACTGGGTAAAAGTTAATAGGTTCTTGTATTCAGGAGTGAAGTGGGTACAGTGTACAGGGAGACCTTTGGTAGGCTAGTCTCTCTCTCGATCTGATCATAACATACCCCTAGCGGGCAGATCATGAAATACCCATAGTTACCATGTGCAGTCAATACAGTACAATTATATAAGTGAGTGCACATGATTACTATGGTACATGTTTAATATAAGGAGGTATGCATATAGATAATATTAGTGTTACATACAGATACTTAAGAATGCTGTTGCCTCAATAAATCATATACATACAGGTATAGACCCCACTTTTATTATGTTAGGACACTTGGTTGTAAAGTTATGCTGGTTTTCAATTTTCGGCTCATGGCGATAGCAATTAACATCAATATGCAATTTTGAGGACTTTCCCTTATCCGGATTTATGAGGACTTTTCATATGTTGTATTTGGGGGTTTCCCGAAGCCAATACTGGTGAAATAATTTATGTTGCAATTATTTCCAGGTCCAGTTACATTTTGATTGGACTAATTAACATAATTATGCTATTTTGAGGACTTTCCACTATCCGGATTATTGAGGACTTTTGATATGTTATATTTGTGGGTTTCCACAAGTCAATACAGGTGAAATAATTAATGTTGCAATTTGTGCCAGGTTCAGCCTATATTTCTAGTAGATTGACTGGACTATTGTAGCTTCTGCCGCTGATGGGAACACCACGGGAAGAAGCGCTGCACTAGAATAAAGGAATCTCTATCGTGGAAGTCCGAAGTTGAAATTTTGTTATGCATGATATGAAAAGGTGTGCTTCTGTTCAATGGCTCGAGAGTGTTAATTTTGGCAATGAGACACTAGAGATGGTGGACAAACTTTGCTACTTGAGTAATGCCATCTCTGCCAGTGGTGGAACCAAAACCACCACTATCACCAGAATTAAATGTGGCTGAGGAAAATTCAGAGCACTGTTTCCACTAATTACCATAAGAAGACTCCCTCTCCCCTTGAAGGGAAAGGTGTACGCTTCATGTTTTAGAAACGCAATGACATATGCTTCAGAAACGTGGCCTGTCAAACCAGATGATATCAAGAGAATGGAACGTAACATGATGAAAATGGTGAGATGGATGTGTGGGGCCAAACTGCAAGATAGAATATCTAGTGAAGAGCTGAGGACTCGGTTAGGTATCAAGAGCATCAGTGATGAGATGCTTACAAGCAGGCTTGGATGATTTAGACATGTGGAGAGGATGGCTGAACTTGGTTGGGTGAAAGATGTTCGTGAACGTGGAGGGAGCTGCACCAAGGGGCAGACCAAGAAAGACAAGGGATCAGACCTTATGGTCTGATCTTGAAATAAAAACCCTAACAAGTGAGGCAGCTGTGAACAGGGCTGCCTGGAACATTGTCATTAGGATGCGAGACCGGAACCACACTTCGTGTGAAGCACTCGGTCTTTAAATGTATGTATGTACAGTACATATACACTTTTACAGTATATATATATATATGTACAGTATATATATATATATATATATATATATATATATATATATATATATATATATATACATATATATACATATATATATATATATATACAGTACATATATTAGTACTGTAGTAGGTTGGCCGCTAGGGTACCGGATCTTGAGAATAAATAAGAGGACCAGAGCAAACATCAACTCCATTTTCATTGTTTATTGGTTAAACTTTTGACAATATTTCGAACAATTCTTTGTTCATCATCACTTGAAACACCAACGATCCTACAAAACAAACATGATATCTGTTAAAACTTTGTATTGAATACATGGATCTATTTAAACAAGTTTAATGTGACAATTCTACATAATACTTTACTTAAAACTGCTATAAATATAAGTTAATCATTGAAAACAATACAAGATTTACATGAATATTACATAATCCTAACTTCATAAACCTGAACATGTAATACACATTAAAATTCAACATACCATTTTGACCTGCACCTTACGACTATTCCTGGAGAACTAACTAGTATTAACTGACTATAGTACATTATATATAGCAAGGGATCCTATTAGCCCCAAGCTATCAACTACCTGAGTTCTGAGTTTAGGTTCAGTTTGAGTTTTTCTATGAACTATTTCTCCCCAATGAAAGTATCGTTCTTGTTTCTGAATTTAGCCAATATCTTAAAACCTTTTTCATTAAATCTATGGTCCAATTCTAAAGAGTGATTCCTTACTGCTGTTTTGTAGGATCGTTGGTGTTTCACCTGATGATGAACAAAGAATTGTTCGAAATATTGTCAAAAGCTTAACCAATAAACAATGAAAATGGAGTTGATGTTTGATCTCGTCATCTTATTTATTCTCTCTCCCTCTCTCTCTCTCTCTTATTTTCGTAAAAAACGTTCCTGTTTAACAAACCTCTTAGACTTCTTCCACGATATCCTCAACCTCTACGATGAGAGTAAAGCTGTAGATATTATATACCTTGATTTTCAAAAGGCCTTTGACAAAGTTCCCCACAAACGTTTACTGCTAAAACTAAAAGCGCATGGAATACAAGACGGTGTGTTGAAATGGATAGAAAATTGGCTCAGCGACAGAAAGCAAAGAGTAGTCATAAACGGTAAGGCATCTAAATGGACCAATGTAAGTAGCGGGGTACCCCCGGGATTGGTACTAGGACCAATTCTCTTTCTAATTTACATCAACGACATAGATGAGGGTCTCACCTGTACAATCTCAAAATTTGCTGACGATACAAAAATTGCAAATAGCGTACTCTCAAAAGAACAAGTTGACGATATGCAACACAATCTAGATAAATTGTCATGTTGGGCCCAAATTTGGCAAATGAGTTTCAATGCGGATAAATGTAAAGTACTACATATCGGATACCTAAATGAGAAAGCAAACTATTCGATGAATGGCACTCAGCTTAAGAATGTAAACAGAGAAACCAATCTGAGAGTAACAATATCGAGTAACCTAAAACCGAGTCAACAATGTTCAGAAGTTGTTAAGAAGGCAAACAAAATAATTGGCTTTATAGGCAGGTCATTTGAGCATAAATCCAAAGAAGTTATCCTAACCCTTTACAATTCCTTAGTCCGCCCTCTTCTGGAATACTGCGTTCAATCCTGGTGCCCTTATTACCAAAAAGATATAAACAAGCTAGAACGAGTTCAACGTAGAGTTACCAAAATGATACCTAGCCTAAAGAACAAACCATACGAAGAGCGTCTTAGAGAATTAAATCTATTTCCTTTAACCCAGCGCAGATTAAGAGGTGACTTAATTCAAGTGTTCAAAATCATCAAAGGCATCGACAATATGAACTGTAGTAAGTACTTCACTATCGACCAATCTAATTACACGCGGGGAAACGGTTGCAAAATTATTGGTAAACTCTTTTAACTCACACGAATCTAAGAATTTCTCTTCAATCGAGTTGTCAACTTGTGGAATGGGCTTCCCCGAAACGTTATAGACTGCATCACCGTTGATTCATTTAAACTCCGCCTAGACAAATATCTCACATCAAACCCGCAACTGACTGCGTTTGTAAATGAATAACTTTATTTTATCCCCCCCTCAGTTACTAACCCATCTGTCCCCTACTAACTTCCTAATCCTGCCACGGACATTAGTTCCAGGGCAGTAATTCGCTTTCCAATGTTCCCTTACCCACTCTAAACCACTGTTTGGACACTTGATCCTCAGTGTTTTGGAGGACAAGCAACCTAGAAGGGTCACTAGATATGTTGTTGCTTGATTTCCTTTGTACTCCTTTGTACTCTTATATATATATATATATATATATATATATATATATATATACAGAGTGATTCATGATTGCATGCATTAAGGGGAGATGGGTCATTTTTCTAGATCCCCTTCTCCCTCATGTTTAGGCCCATTCGTTTTCAGATTTTAAGATGTTTGCCCAATTAGTTTGTCGATTTTAAGGCCTTGCGCCCTATTTCCTTGTCAACATTAAGACCTTTCGTGCTATTTAGGTGTCCATTGTTTTCCTGGCGAACGGCAGTGAGCCTGTAATTGTGGAAGAACCGGCCTTCGGCCGGCACATTTTTCTACCGAAAAATTAACAAATTAATCTAGAAGGGGGATCTAATGGATGTTTTTTTTAAGTTTGATGGAGGTCTAGGGAGGAATCTAGAAAAATAATTGATATATGAAAACAATTGACCAAAAAGTGAACTATCCCCCCTTAAATTGGAGGACGACCTCCTTGGATAATTTTAAACAACAATTGTTTCAATGATAAAATGTCGAATTATACATAGTTTGACTGTTACATTACATTTACGATGTTGTATTAATGAGGGTGGAAAGTGAAGGGAAACACACATAGATTGTTGTACACATTTATTCACATATCTCGACAGTGTGCTCCTCTATGCTACAGGCTAAAGAAAATGTTCAAAGTGGTCCCCATATGCCTGCAACACACTGTACTCCTGTACTCAAGACGCGTGAAAAATATCCTCGGAAATCTAAGCAGGTTTCCCTTCACTTTCCACCCTCATTAATACAACATCGTAAATGTACTGTAACAGCCAAACTTTGTATAATTCGACATTTTACCATAGATACATTGTTGTTTAAAATTATCCAAGGAGGTCGTTCTCCAATTTAATGCATGCAATCCTGAATCACCCTGTATATATTTTTGTTTTGTATTGTTCCCTCCACCAACCAACTTTACTTCTAAACTCAAGTAATGAAATCAACAAATACATGTGACAGTCTAGGGATTCGAACCTAGGATGCTCATACCGAAATTCAGTGTATTTATCCATTGCGCTACGAAGCCAGTTAAAGATTGGTGGACAAGCCTACGATTTATTATGCAGTTTCGAATCCTGCATATCAATCTAAGCATGTACACGATTCCAACTGCGCTATCATAGGCTATGGATAGATGGATGGAAGGAGTAATTAATGGGGCCTTAACCCTAAGGAAGGCCTCTCTATAAACTACCCCTGAACCTGAATGAATTATTATGTTCCCTCCACCAACCGACTTTACTTCTAAACTTAATTAATGAAATCAACAAATACATGTGGCAGTATGTATGTATGTATGTATGTGTACCAAATGCTACCAAATTAGTACTGTATTTGATATATCAGCTGGGGGCAGGTTGATGCTGGCCCTACTGTGTGTCTTATATTCTTTTACGAGTGATTTGGTATTTGAAGGGCATGACTCCTTTGTGTGAGGTGGTATCTTATCTTGTTGTGAGGGATATGATTAGTATGCATGAGCTAGTGTATTACCTTTGTGGGGTGTGAACTTTTTCTCTCTGAAGGATGCGATTAATCTAGGCTGAGAGGTCGTCTAAATGGTGAAGTGTATTAAGAGTATGCCTACTGTATGTGCATTCTGTTAACAAGTATTTGTGAAATGTGAGATATATGTGAGGGATGTGACTTATCTGTGTGAAAACTGGTGACTATTCAGTGTGATGTGAAATTCCTTTTTGTGATCTATTAACTAATATCGTTGTGAAATGTTAGATCTCTGAGGGATGTGATTTGCTATTTGTAAAGTGGTATGTTATCTGTGTGAGACGTGTTGTGTTTGTAACTGGTAAGGATTGCCTGCGTGAGTTCGTGATTAATGTAGGAGCTGTATATGACCTAGTAATTTATATAAGTGTGTATGGCACGGACTCTCTCTATGGGAAACCATGGTAAGTAATCTGTATCATACGTTATCTTTTTATGAGGGATGTGATTTGCAAATAGTGTTAGGTGGTTATGTATATGTGTATGATGTGCTATAGCACAGACATGTGTGATACCTTATGTGATATGATTAATGTAGGTGATGTGTGATTGCTATATGAGAGATGTGATTCGTCTGTGTGTGAGGTAGTAATTAACTAGCATGGTATATGCTGTGTTCATGTGTCTTCTAGCACCTCGCATGAGCGGGATATAGCCTCTCTGTGATGGATTTGTATGTCCGTATGCTGTCTGATAATTACTCAGTTATACGATAGCCCTGTATGTAGCCTCCTAACTAATGTGTGCGAATTTGTTCCGAACTTCAATACAAAATGTCTTCTAGCACTATTTCGAAAGCAAAAACATTCGAAAACAGTTGCTCCTAATCATTGCATCAAGTTTGTCAGCTGAATGCCCACATTCCTCTGCCTCCTTACACCATCTTGTGACCCACCTCCTCTGACCTACTTCTGCGCTCATCCTGGCCCTGCTACTCCTGTCCCATACCTCTCTCGCTCTCGTTCTCACTCTCTCTTGTGCTTTCGCGCTCTCTCTCTCCCTCTCTTAACATGACAATCTTGAAGCTTGACGATATAAACATTCATTGTTGTGCAATTTTCGTTTATAAATCTGTAAATAACATTATACATAATAATATATTTCAAAATAGAGTAAACAACCGGTATAGCCTACGAAACAGTTCACTGCTAGAAATCCCATTCATGGCATCAATCCAATTCCAAAATTCAATCAAATATCACGGTGTGAAGATCTGGAATAGATTGCCTCACGAAATAAGATACAAAAATAACATAATAGGATTTAAGAGATCACTAAAAAAACATCTCTTGGATAAATACAAATAATATCTGAGAAAACAAAGCACAATCAATGTACAATATGTAGCACCAACTTGTTAGCAATTGCAAACTAACGATTGTAATATAATTATGGGTGTTTATATAATTGTTCATGAAATGGTGACAGTATATTGTTTAGGTATTGAATTTATATATTTTTGGATGCATAAACACTTTTGTATATGTATGAATCTCTAGATATTCTACAGTACATGTGAAAACGTGCATGTAAATGTACCGGTATGTGATTATGTAAACATGCTTGAGTGAACAGATAAGCAAATGCTTATGTCTTTGAATTGTGTGAAAGCATGGTAGTGAATATATGTGTACACGTGTAAATATATATTGATATGTGTGTGAATTTGTGGGGAAAATTATATGTTAATATGAATGAAGAGTAATATCACTAACTGGTATATGTGTATAAGTGCATATTTATGTAAGTGTATCTTTGTGTTTGAATCTATGTACAGGCTTCGGGTGTGTACGGTACGGTATGTTGATGAGTGTGCATAATTGCGTATTTATGTGTACATGCTTGTGTAGCTCTGAATATATGTGCAGTGCATGTATATGTGGGTGTGTGTGTGGGTATTATATGTGCAATATGTTTATGTACCGTATTAGCCAAAATAGGAGTGCAAATTTTGTGTGAGATTCAACTCGAGGCAAAACATGAATGTGCCTTTTTAAGAGAGTTTACTCTCATAAGGCTCAGCCTTTTAACAATACGAAATATGTATTTTTTTTTACAATGTATAAATATTTGTTTTGGCTAAATACAAATATTTCAATTTCAATTTCAATTTCAATTTCTCTCTCTCTCTCTCTGTGCCTTCCCAGCTGCTTTTTAAATACTTGCCCCACTTACACAACCCTCCCACTGCTCGTTGCTTCGGTTTTATTTATAACACTCCTGACTCACTTGTCCTTCTGTTCATATAATTTATTTCCTTTTTCTCTCTCCACTATTCCTCCATCCTTCCATCTAATTTCCTTACCTTCCCTCCAACACCATTTATCACTTCCACCTATCTCGTGTCTCCCTTTCCTCCCTCTCCCTGCGTCCCATTCTTGGTTTCTTCATTATTCCTCCGTCCATCTATCTAACTTCCTTTCCCCCCCCCTCCACCCTCATTTATCACTTTTACCCCTCTCTTTTCTCCCCTTACCCCTTTGCTGTCTTGCCTCCCTAGCCTTACCCCCCCCCCCTCCACCCCTGTCCTCCCTTACCAATCCCCTGCCAAATGATCCCCACTACCACCACCTTGCCTCCCAGTTCATTTTTCTCCCGTACCCTTCTTCCCCCCTTTTGTCCCTCTTTCACTATGTACCCCATTTGCTCATCCGAGTGCCCCCTTCCCATATACTGTACTTCCCTCTCCTACTATGTTTCTTTTGTTTCCCCTCACCCCCCTTTCCCATACCTTGTCCATTTCTACCTTCTACCACAATTTCCCCCTGTGTATGTTCTTAGCCTCTTTTGCTTCTTGCACGTCCTGTCTATCCCCTCCTCTTCGCCACTTCTTATGTGTTATGTCCTTGCGGCCCCTGATGCCCATACCCACCCTTACCATTTGGCGTTCCTCGCCAACTTCCTCTACACCCTCGTATTTCACTAGCGGGCCACTTTTAGGAACTCTCAGCATAGTATCTCATCTTATTTTTCCTTACACACACACACACACACACACTGATAGTTCGTTTCAGAGGCTGAGGGTAAATACATAATGTTCTTGAGCTTTCATGAATATCATGGGAAAGTTTGTAGTCATTGGATTATTTGTTCATCCTTAGGGTCGACAGAATTTAACTGGTTAAGGTTTATCACCCCCATGATATGAGCATGTGTGGTAATACTGACAGGTTTATAACTGTCTGTTTTTAACCGATGTGGATAACAGGCAAAATGCTAAGACGTAAATATTCAAACCTATTATATTAGCCAAATAATTATAATGATTACCCTGCCATGGGTATGCAGAGCTCACGAATATTGAAATGACTCTTGCGTAGTTATGTGTACGGCCGTGTCTTTGTTCCCAAAATATGTCATGAAAGAATAAGCAGATTTTGGCTGAACCTGGTCAGTACCTTCACTTGGTACCCGAATAGATGGGGGGAGAGGTATCCTGACCATGATTCGAACCCACTCACTCCAGATCATTTTGAGAGTTGGGCCCCGTATCCAGTCGACCAAATCCGTTCATGGTCGAGTGGATACGGTGCCCAACTCTCCTAAAATTATCTGGCGTGAGTGGGTTCGAAACAGAGGGATGGGTGTGGGGGGGGGGGGGGGGATGGATACAGTTATACCTGCATCATATCCAAGTCCTTTGTACAGTCGGCTAAATACGTGGTCTCGACACCAAGTATACTTTGATCAATAATTGGTATGAGCAATATATGAACCTGATTTATTCATTTCGAGTGAGATATGCAAATATTTTCCAACCCTTACCCACCCTATTCAACACCTGGCCGACATTAATACAGCACAGAGCGAGCCAAACATAATGACAGCTGAGACATGACTTATTAGCGCTACTGTACTCTATTCTCCGCCCACCCACGCACACTCCTCCTACCTTACACCTTCCTGTAAACTGGGCCAAGAGGGCGCTGAACCCATGGACACCTTTAAGGTAAGTGTGGCAGTTTTTTTGGTATATTAATTCATTTATTTATTAGTTTCCTCACTAGACCTCAATCAAGCTTAGAAAAACAACCCCTTTACCCCCCTTCAAGATAAACTTGTACATTTCTCGGTAGAAAAATGTCCCGGCCGAAGGCCGGATCGTCTTAAAATTACAGGTTCGCTATCGCTCGCCAGAATAAAATCGACACCTAATTGGCAGGAAAGGTCTTAAAATTGATAACAAAATGGGGCGATAGGTAATAATATTGTCAAACTAATGGACCATACATCTTAAAATCTCGAAACTAATTGGGCTAAACACGAGGGAGAAAGGGGTCCTGGTTTTCTTCATTTCCGCTCCCTTCCGCTTAGATTAAGGTAAGGCTGAGCTTACATTTAGGATCAAGTTAGGATAGTTAGAAATGGGCGAATCATTTCGGTATGTAAGCGACTAAAAAAAAGAAAAAAAAAAAACCCGCCTAAATTAATTAAGTTTGTACAAATAATATAGAGGCGTGCCTGGAGAAGTTTGACAAGAACGAAAGAATATTTCTGATTGGGAATATGAATGGTAAGGTGGGTGATAGGAAAGTTGAGGGAGTGGTGGGAGGGTGGGGGGTACCATCAGAGGTGAATGGGAATGGTAGTGCACTTGTGGACGTATGTGTGGGGAGGAGGCTGTGGATAGCCAACACCTTCTTCCGACACAGAATGATCCACAGGTACACGTGGAAACGGATGTTGACGATGAAGGATACGACAGTGGTGGAACGAAAGTCATTGATTGATTATGTATGTGTGGATGAACGAATGAAGAAATCTGTGATGGATGCTAGGGTGTATAGGGGTATTGGAGGGGGTCTGTCTGATCATTATGTAGTGGTAGCTAAGGTTAGGATACAAACAAAGTGGGTGAGGAGAGCGGGAGGGAGGCGAGAGGAGGGTGGAATGGTGAGGAGGGTGGAGAGGATGCAGGAGGAGGAAGTCAGGGAGGAGTACAGGAGAGCAGTGGAAAGACGACTAGGTGGGTTCGACCTGGAAGTTATGGAGGAAGTGGAGGAGATGAACAAGGTGTTTAAGGATGAGATCTGTGCAGCATGTGAGGAGGTGTGTGGAGTGAGGAGAAGAGGGAGGGGAGTGAAAGGTACAGCATGGTGGACAGAAGAGGTAAGAATAGCTGTGGAGAAAAGAAGAAAGCATATAGAGAGTGGATGGGTAGTAGAGAGAATGAAGATTCCGAGAGACAGAAATGAGCGAGGTACGTGGAGAGTAAGAGGGTGGTGAAGAGAGTAGTGAAGGAAAGTAAGAGAAGAGTAGATGAGGAATTTGGAAGGAATCTGAGTGTAAAATGGAGGGAGAGTAAGAAACTGTTCTGGAAAGAAGTCAAGAAAGTTAGGGAAGGTAGCAAGGGAAACACTAAGGGTGTGAAAGATAAGAATGGGAGAATGCTAGCCGAGAAGCAAGAGAGAGTCGAAAGATGGAGGGAGTACTTCAGTGAGTTGCTAAATGTAAGGAATGAAGAGCCAGCAAACATAGCTGGATATGGTATGGGAGGGAGAAGAAGAGAAGTAGTGGAGGAGGAGGTGGGGATCAGGAGGTCAGAAGTGTGGGAAGCCATGAAAAGAGTGAAGTTGGGGAAAGCACCAGGAACAAATGGAGTGTGTGGGGAAATGTTGAGGTATGGTGGTGAGATAGTGATAGAATGGGTATGGAAAATGTGCAACCTAGCATGGGAGAAGGGGAGTGCACCCGATGACTGGAAGACTGGCATAATAGTCCCCCTATATAAGGGCAAAGGGGAAAGAGGAGTGTGTGGTAACCACCGAGGAAAATGTCTTCTAAGCATAGTAGGGAAGGTATACCGTAGGGTAGTGATTGAGAGAGTGAGAGTGAGAACGGAGAAATGGATAGGCGACGAGCAGGGAGGTTTTAGGAAGGGAAGAGGATGTGTAGATCGGATTTTTACCCTGAATTGTGTTGTGGAGAAGTATCTGGAGAAGAAACAAAAGGTGTATGTTGCCTTTATGGACTTGGAGAAGGCCTATGACAGAGTGGATAGAGAAGGTTTGTGGAAAGTACTTAAAATATACGGAGTAGAGGGCAAGTTGCTGAAAGCAGTGAAGAGCATGTATGAGGGTGCAAAGGCGGCAGTACGTGTGGAGAGTGAGCAGAGCGAGTTCTTTGACCTGAATGTTGGTTTGAAACAGGGGTGTGTGATGTCCCCGTGGTTGTTTACTGTATATATGGATGGAGTCATGAAAGAAATACTATCAAGAGCAGTGGATGTTGGTGTATCGCTGAAAAGGGAGGGAATTGAGTGGAAGCTACCTATACTGCTGTTTGCGGATGATACAGTTCTGATGAGTGATAATGAATGGGAGTTGCAGGGTCTGGTAAATGAGTTTGGAACAGTGTGCGAAAAACGGAATTTGAAGGTAAATACGGGGAAGAGCAAGGTTATGGTCTTCGAAAGGGGTGAAGTCACAGAGTGTGAGGTGAAGCTGAACGGTCAGGCTATGGAGATCGTCAACTCTTTTAAGTATCTGGGCAGTGTGTTGAGTAAAGATGGGACTATGGATGAAGAGGTGCGGGAGAGGGTACAACAGGGGAAGAGGGTTGTAGGAACGCTAAAAGCAGTAACAAGAAATAGGGTGGTCAGTATGGAAGTGAAGAAGTCCTTGCATGACAGTGTGGTAATCCCGACACTGACTTACGGAAGCGAAGCATGGACGTTGGTTGAGAGACTCAGACCAAGAGTGAGAGCAGTGGAAATGAATTACTTAAGGAGTGCGTGCGGAGTTACATGGAGGGATAGACAGACTAATGAGGAAGTAAGAAGGAGGTGTGGTGTGGAGGTAGATGTGCTGGAAAGTGTGAAAAGGAACAACTTGAGATGGTTCGGCCATATGGAACGTATGGAAAGCGAGAGAATGACTAAGAGGGTGTACGAGAGCGAGGTGGAGGGACAGAGGGGGAGAGGTAGACCGAATATGAGGTGGAAGGATGGAGTGAGGAACTACATGACCGAAGGCGGTGCTGGTTGGGGGGAGGGGCGTCGATTGACTGGGGACAGAGGTGCATGGGGGCGGTTCGTTCGTGGCCACCCCTTCGGGGATCACGGCGTCAGGCAATAGATAGATAGATAGATAGACACATAATATGTTACTTGGAACACTAGGCTATATTGACTATTCGCTTTCCTAAATTAGTTCTCAGTTCAGTATACTCAGTTCGATATGGGATGAACAAATAAGAACAAATATACGAAAAGAGGCGCCAGCAGAGAAGTTACTTCCGTGCATGGATGAAATGCTGGCTTTCTCAGGTCTGCACTGTTGTGTCTTTGGGGTACATGGTCCTCCTCGTTAAAGAGGACAATGGTGCGACGACCTAGATTTCGAGATGTGTGTGGCAGAGGGTCGCATTGCTGAGCAGCTTGGTTGAGTTTAGAGAGGTAGAATGGGATACAATATACGGAAGTAAAATAAGCTAGGTAGGACCCCTTTTTGTAATATATAAAATAGAAGGAAACATGCTAGCATTATTGAAATATTTATGGAAATAGAGTGATGCAGGCAATGGTATCTCTTCTGTAAATGTAAAATGGCTTACTTTAAGAATGAGAATGAAGTGGGATCTTCTATTTTTTATGGCAACAATTCTTACCACATGTTCAGGAATATGGCTGGGAGAGAGGATGGTGTGGGGGTGGGGTAGTGGGGAAAAGAAGGACAGCGGGGAAGGGAACAAGAGGCAGGGAAGCGGACGAAAAGGGAGAGAAGATAGGGGAAGGCAAGGAGAAGAAGGAGATAAGGGAAAGTGGAGGAGGGGGGGAAAGAGAAAGAGAGAATAGGGAAAGGAGGCAAAGGGGAATTGGGGGCAGCAGAGAAGGGGAGGGGCAGAGAGGGAGAAAAACAAGAGGAGCATATAGGGGAAAAAGGAGGAACAGAGGGGAAGGTGGGCAGAGAGCAAGGGGAAGAGACAGAGGGAAACTGGGGGGAAAGAGGGGAAGGAGAAGGATCAGGGTGTGGGGAAAAGAGGGGAAGGAGGAAGGCACAAGGGGGAGGAAAAGAGGGTGAGGGGAGAAAGGTCACAAGGAGGGGGGAGGAGAAGAGAAGAAGAAAGGTAAAATTATCTTGGGTGGGTGGGGGGATGAAGATGAGAAGGAGGGGGAAGTGGAGGAGGAAGGGGAGGGAGGAAGAGGTTAAAAGGACAACGGAAAGGAAGAGAGGCAGGGGACAAATGGAAGGAGAGGGAGGAGAGAAGGGGAGTAGGGATGGGAAGGAACAAGAGGGGAGGGGAAGGAAGAGGGAGCGGAGGAAGGGGAAATAGGTGAGAAGGAAGAGAGGGAGGAGAGGGGAAGGAATACAGGGAGAAGGAGAGGGAGGAGGCATAGGTGGGAACGAAGAGGGGAAGGAGGAGGCAGAGGTGGGCAGGAAGAAGGGGAGGAGGCAAAGGTGACAAGGAAGAGGGGAAGGAGGAAGGCGAGAGAAGGAAAGGGGGGAAGGAAGAGGGGAAGGAGGAAGGGGAGAGAAGGAGAGGGGAAGGCGGAGGTTAGAGGGGAAAGGGAGAGAAGGATAGGGGGGAGGGGGGAGGAGGAAGAGGGGAAGGGAGAAGGGGATGAGGGGGGCAAGTGGATAATTATAGAGTCGGAGTTATCGCCTCTAAGTTTCTCCAGCCCCATTGTGTTATATGGCCGGAGGGGGGCGGGGGCGGATTTATTGTACGGGGGGCCATTGTGTACAGGTAGGAGGCGGTCTTCTGATAATTCATTAGCGAGTAAGTGGTGGAGGGGTGGAGGAAAGGTGGTGGTAATGGTGGAGGGGTGGTGGACGGGAGGTGGAGGAGTAGTGGAAGAGTAGTGGAGGGGTGGATGAAGGACAAAGGGGAAATATGGTGGAGGGGTGATGTTGGAGGTGTGGTGGAATGGTAATGGTGGGGTGATGGAAAGGTAGTGGGATGATAGTGGATGGAAGGGTGGCGGGGATAGACCGGTGGTGGAAGAGTAGTGAAAGGATGGTAGTAGAAGAGTAGTGGAAAGGTAGTAGAAGGGTGGTGAAGAGGTGGTGTGGCAGGGGGGTGGAGGGTCAGTGGAAGGGTAGTAGATTATTGGAAAGGTAGTAGATTGGTGGAGCAGGGGTGGTGGAGGGTTTTGGAAGAGTATTGGTGGGTTTTGGAAGGGTGGTGGAAAATGGTGGAGGGTTGGTGAAAGTTGTGCACCCCAATTTCTCATAAAGGGCTATACAATTGTTGTAAATTCATATAACTGCGAACAACTCGTCATAATTATAGACTCTACATACATACGGTACCGTTCTGATGTTATGTTTGTCTTTATGGAACTATTGCATTGGTATAGATATGTAAGAGGGTAGCCTACTTAGTAATAAATAGGCTGCTAGGGTAAAGAGTAATTAGACTATACCTTATTCACAAACGACGAGAGTAATCAAGCAATACATTTTACTATCTGGGAAGGGTCAGCCAGGGAATAGGTATGAACATTTAGAGCCCATTTGCTCTAGCCTTCTTTGAGTTACAGGGGTTAGGGTTCACGACTTCTGGCTACTCACTTGGAACAGGGTATAGGTTGACTGTCGGTGTTGGAATATACGAACCAGTGTTGCCATTTTAGCTACTTTTCCGCTAAATCTAGGGGTACTTGCTTCGATCTAGCCGCAAATTTCTACATCTAGCAACAGGAATTCTAGTGACATCTGGGAATTTTAGCCATTTTAGAGCATATTTCTACATCTAGCAACAGGAATTCTAGTGACATCTCGGAATTTTAGCCATTTTAGAGCGTTAATATGACGGGTATAATATAGAGATTGTGGCATTATTCTAGCGATTCTCGGTATTTATTTACTATCTAGCGGACTTGATTTGCTAACCCTGATAGGAAGTAGCACAAACTAATAAAACACATAACAAAGCCACTCCAACAGCTTCCTCTCTCTCCAACAACCCTTCTCCCCTCTCTACACTCTTCAGAACAATAGGAAAAGTAGAATGTAGATACGAGGTGCCGTTGTAAAGGCTTATCCCTCAATACCTTCACCTGACCTGACCCACCTCGCCGGGATGCAACAATTCTCGTACGACTCTGCCACTCATAATGTTGCTCTGGCATAATTATAGAGCACACAAGGTTATTATCCTAATTTGGGTGAAGCAAGTTGGCAGTTAAGAGATATTCCTGGAGTAATTAGCTCTCAAATTGCCTGCCAAGCTTTAAAAAGTATTAACCTCATAACATTTTAAAGAAAACTGGTGCAGGAGGGGAATTAGAACCGTTTAGTTATTAAGTGTTATCTATTAGAATACAATATAGTAAAACAATTTTTAAATAGTGTTCATTTAAGGGGGTAGTCGTTATTTTGTGGTCTATTTATGGATTATTTATTTAGTTCATAGTAACCTCGCTAGACCGCCAACAAACTAGAAACAAAACAAAAAACATCCTAGACCTCAATTAAAGATAAATTTGTATTTTTTTTTCTGTTGAAAAATGGGCCGGCCGAAGGCCGGTTCTTACTAGAATAATTACAGGCTCGATGTCGCTCACCAGGGGAAAAACGACACCTAAAGGGCACGAAAGGTCTTTATATTGACAAAGAAATAGGGGGAAAAGACTTAAAATCGTTAAAGTAAAGGAACAAATGACTTAAGAGGTTTAATTGCCTTCGTGGGAGGTTCTACCCTCCTTGATTGGCGAATCTGGGGGCATTCTTAATCAGGTATAATTGTTATCTCCTGCGTCAGTAGCCATGCAGCCTCTTCCTGAGCTACATGATCTTCCTTCATGCTGTCATGCTTCGTTTTCGTAGTCCTGTGATCATCCCCTTGAACCATATTTCCATCTTTGACACCATTTTTATTGTGGGTAGTTGAACTTTGGAAACTGCCAGGGTAGTGACTCCTGAGTGGTCGTTGTCAGGACGGTGCCTCCGTGATGGTTGGCTGCGGGCCGGACAAAGCAATGTAACAGGTAACCTGAGGTCTCAAATTTAAAAAAATTTCAAACTGATCTGTGTTAGCCTGGTCCCCCACCTTCACAGACCCAATCAATGAATCACAGTTGAAACATCAATACAGTCTTCTCCATAAACATACTCAACCTTTAAACAATATATATACTGTATATATATATACTGTATATATATATATATATATACTGTATATACTGTATATATAGTATAATATCATACACTAGGTTTTGCCCAGCTGGACAAATCCTACTGTATGTTATTGGATAACCTTTACAAGCCCCTGCATTGACCTACACCAGTTACAAATAGCGATAGTGTACTACGTTATTGATTCATGACACACTGACATTCAAACCACTGTCGATACATTGTAAAGAATCAGTGACATATATCAGGTAAATGAAATCAAGTTGGGTATATTAATAATGTCCTACCTCTGATTATTATTTTGGTATAACATTCTATCCTTACATTAAGGGGGATCACCGGCTTTTATTATCTTTCTCTCCTTTTCTCTCTTTCCCAGGCTTGTATCCATTCAGCCCCATTCAGCCAACTGTTTTAAGACGTTTATCCCCATCCAGGTGTCGATTTCTTCCTGGCGAGAGATAGCGAGCCAGCATTGCATGGAGAAATCCGGCTTCGTCAGAGACATTTTTCTATCGAATATTGTACAACTTTAGCTTGCTGTCAAAACAAAAATATATATATGCTGGCTCGCTCCAGCTCACCAGGAAAATATTGACACCTGGATGGGGGTAAACGTCTTAAAACAGTAGGCTGAATGGGGCCGAATGGATACAAGCCAATGAGAGAGGGAGAGAAAGATAAAAACAAGCGAGGTGGGCTCATTTAATTGGGCTTATAGCTACCAATATTTGTTAAGGATAAACCACTATTATCACTTGATTAAAAACTAAAAGCTAATAGGACTAAACATGAGGGAGAAAAAGCAAATATCTCCCCCTTAATACACTGTATATATTTCAAATTAATCTTCTCAACTGAGGTGTATGCATTGCATATCCTGCACGCTGCCTGTAGTTTTAACCATTAGGATTCATTTTCATACAATTAGGTTCGCCGTGGCATAGTCAGTAGAGCGTCGGCTGCTGATCAAAGGGTCGGCGGATCAAGCCCGCACTGTCAAAATGTTATTGGTAGATGTCAAGCCCGGGCAACTTGACCTAGCGAATGCGATTCGTGACAAACGTCTAATGTTCATGTTCATTCTTGGGAAATACGGCGTCTGGCAAAAACAAAAGTTCGAGTGGATTGCAACGTGGGGAGTGGGGGCGGGGTAATTTTCCAATGATAACTACAAATAGTTAGCTTCAAATGAGATTGATGATTTGTTTTTAATCCTTTCATTCATTCAAAATAAATGGTGGACACAAGAATACTTTTAATACCCTGCATCTGACAGTAACAAACTGGATTAGTACGATACATAGTTGCACTGCGTTTACCGGTGGAGTTAATCTACGTACCCAAGACCAACAGTACTATTTGTCTTGTACGTACCTTTGACCCTTTGCAGTCTGCGGTGAATGAGCTTCAGGGGGGTCACCGGCTTGTTTTATCTTTCTCTCCTTTTCTCTCTTTCCCTGGGTTGTATCCATTCAGCCCCATTCAGCCAACTGTTTTAAGACGTTTATCCCCATCCAGGTGTCGATTTCTTCCTGGCGAGCGATAGCAAGCCAGCATTGTATGGAGAAATCCGTCTTTTTAATTTTTATTTTATATAGAGATAACCAAACTTGAAATGAAGGAGGAAGAACATGACTTTTGCGTGTGACTGTAGGCCTAAATACTGAATAACTAAGTATTTTATCGAATTCATGATTACGGACTTAAAACCTTTTCGTTTCTTTTCAATGATATATTTTCTGATTAGATCCTACGCAATTTATTGTGTTACCTTGTGGAATATAATTTGAATTCCATGGTATACTGTATACTTCAGATACAGTTACAAAGTACCTCTACCTCTACCTTTCTGAATAATTATCGGATTTCCAGCCCCCTACGACCTGTCAAAAGCAAGAATATGATCAACTTCAGTTTCATTATTGTAAGAAATCAAACGAAAAACATGGTTGAAAAAGGTGGGCCGGTAAAGCTTTGTGCCCAGGGACGTGGCTTAGCATATATTTAGTTTAGAAATATATAAATTCTAAATTTAACAATCCATGCATCTTATTAGAGCCAAATAACTAGCGCAACACCGGGATTACTTATCCTGATCACGAAACTATTGTCTAAATAATAGTAAATTGATTCGTGTTTCGATCATTGTGTGAATGTTCTCCACCCAAAGCGGTCGCGGTCAGACGACATACAATTGTTGATATGAGGATCGCATATATATACCCCTTGAGGATAAATGATGCATTTTGACAGTTTATTCTGGCTATCATTAGACGATTTTGTACTGCTTAGGAAGGATATATAGGCATTATATAGGTAAATACTATCTCAATTAACCCTCTGACTTCCATATACCCTTCCTAATCTGAATAAAATAGACTAATAATAGCCAGAATGAACTATTAACTATTAACGCTTTCAGTCTTACCTCTAAAGTTACCAGCCCTCGAAGACGGTAGATTCCCTGGCCATCACTGCTTTGGGAAGTACAGTAGGTGTTTGATCTCTTGCTCCCCCATCCTGACAACAGAATAATAGTACTGGGATAATTAAGGGGCTAGTGCTTCATTTGTTGGGCTACTTATTAATTAATTTATTTTATTTTGAGTTCCTCGTTATAGTGGGGCAGATAACTGGAATAATCGTTCATTTCTGGAAACAAGCACCAAAATTGGCACACATACTCCTTGGGAATTGCTCTTTTGATAAAACCCATTAGCCACCTAAAAATTCAAGATGACGGCCATTTTTCAAGATGGCCGCCATTGAATATACAGAAACATTGCATTTCGCAATAAAATCGCAAAGACTTGTCCTATTTGAATGATCTTGGTGTCAAATCATACATTTTTCACTATGTAGAATCCGAATTTGGAACCATGGACTTACTCACTAGCTTCCTTGTACCATAATATCAGTCCCGGAATCATAATTAGGGTAAAAAGTGCCCATATCATAGGCACCATCAGTCCGATATATTATTGGATGTACATGTAGGCAGTAGGCCTATACTTGTTTGTCACTTATTGTCTTGCTGCCTGGATGAGTATACTACAACGCTTCTAAACCTCGCATCTGCAGCTGCACAGTGCCGTGCAGGTCAGACCAAAGCAGTAGCATTTGCATCGACCGCAGCATTCCGACTTGCATCCACACTTGGTCAGCTGCTGGCAACTCTCTGCAATGGGTGGGAGCTCTGTCCAAACGATCTGCCACAGATCTCCTTTCTTGGTCCAGCCTCAGTTGGCAGGAGTCTGCGTTTCTGGTTGACGTACTGTTGACTGACTCCAGATGCAGCCCACCTGGTAGGCAGCATGCTTCACATGCTGCTTCAGTGCTGCTCGGGTTGGAGGAATGGCTTCGTACGGCCTCTGCTTCCGAGCAAACATGTCCAACCTCACATCATCGACACCTTCAGCTGTGCTGGATCTGTCGTACATCATGACCACGAACTTCTCCAAGGTCTCCAGGTCTTCATCATCAACTACCGGTGGGTACTGGCTGAGTTTGCTGAAAACACCGGAAGCCTCATCACAAACATCCCAGGTTTGCCAAGCAGACTTCTTCCCTTTGCCACGGAATGCTGAAACGACATCGCAGCCAGTGAAGGCATGGAAGAAGAGCATCCCTTTGCTCTTTTCTGCAAGAGTGCAACACAAGTCATGTACAGGAACCCACCTCAGGTTCTGTCCTTGGCCAAAGGCAACCCACAACTGCTGCAGACCTAGCTTCTGAAGTGCCTGCAGAACACTGACTGCGATGCCGACAACATCTGTGTCGCTGGCTTTGACCACGATGACTTTGCTACCTGCTTCTGTTGCATGCCTGGCATGCACAAAGATCCGCGTGTCAGCTTCTTCATGACTGCACGGTGCCACCCCAGCCAGATTGATAGTGCGGTTGCTGACAGCATCTTCTTCCTTGATCACAATGACCACATTTGGTGTGGCCACACGTGCAATCTTATCAGCCAGAAAGTTGAACAGCTCGGCTTTGTTGTCATTTTCTCTCAGGAAGTTTCGCCAGTTTGAGGGAATTTTGCCCTTCCCTGTCACCCTGCGTCTCACCCCGCATCCTCGCTTTGATCTAGTTTCAGCTTTCAGACTAGATGACCAGTAGACATCAAACACAATGTCTGTTCTCTTGTACTTGGTAGAGTATGCTTGTATTCTAGGAAGGACATCGAGCATTACGTACTCTTCGAACGTCTTTGAACTCCGTGGGGGCAGACTGTTCACCAACGCTGCACCATCAATGATGATGGTGTCGGCGTCTGGCTCTGCCTCAGGGGTTGTAACTTGGCTCTGAAAAATGGTAGTGAGGTGGGATTTCTGACAGGTGTGGAGCTTTCCACCATCACTGAGGGCAGCAGGATGTGACTGGTTCTCATGATGGAAGAACTCCTTCAAGTCACACTCTCTGCTCTGGCATGATATGAACAGCTTGGAGAACAGTTGACAGTCTTCCTTCAGCACTTTTTGCTTTGAAGAGTCAACAGAGGCTGGTACCTGTCGGAAAAAGTCAACCCTGTTCTTCTTAATTGGTTCATAGAAGGTGGATTCTTCTTCCCCTTCCAGTCCCTTCATAAACTCCTGGAAACGGACCTTGCCTTCTCAAGGTGTATGCCAATCAGCTCGGCAGTAGTGTGGTGAACAATATCCTTTGTATCAAGCGAAAGCAGGTCCCGACTCTCCTCCTGGAAAGGATTGCATATATCTGTCATGGCTTGTGAGAGCTTTTCTACTTTCTCAAGGAACACTCTTTGTGCTCGTTCTGTCTCCTCATGGTGGCTGGTGTGTTCAGTACCCTCTTTGGTCCCACATGCTGCCTCATACTGTGCAACCAAGTGGCTGACTTGAGGACCAGCTATCATCCATCTTCTCAGTGCTGATGGGTCTTCAGTCACGCCGATCACACCCGCGTCTGCCTTGATAACAGCGTTGGCCTGCTCGTTAGCTTGGTCAATAGCCATTGCTGAGAACTGTCGGCTCGATTTGTGTACAACAAAGTTTCCACTCTGGAACTCCTGAGCCAGCTGAGGATGCTTCTGTTCCAGGGTCACCATGTCTCTGTAGTGGATCGGAAGCAACTGTGCATAGTTTACATTGTTGTTGGCATAGAAGTACTGTATCAGCTCAGCCAGTGACTGACAGTACAGGAAGAAGTTGGCTTCCCTGAATGATCGGATCAACAAGAGGATCACCAGTTCCATTGACAGCACCATATACCAGAAATGAAACTGGGGACTTTGCAGTTTGCGATGCTTACACCAAGCTTCGAAGCTAGGCACCTCTTCGGGTTGTTCATCTGTCTCTTTCGAGTAGTCCGTGTGGGCTGCCTTCAGAAGCTTGTACAGACTGCATGCTGTTATCTGGTGCATCTGTCGTGTCCTAGTGATGCTCGAAGCTGTCAGAAATGAATTTGCTGTCCCAGGAGATGCTATCCCTGCCTCCAAAAGGGCTCCTGTCCAACCACTGTCCTGGAGTAGAGTTCCAATGGACTTCAGTGCCGCCATCTCAATATGCAAGCCTCCGAACATTATGACGAACTTGTCCTCACCGTAGATTTCAGGCCAGTGCCACTGGACCTGCTTGGCTACTGCATATATTGGCTGGTCAGCAGCAATGACTGGCACCTGACCGGGGTTCAGAAATGCCACTATCTCCTTGATCTTGTCCATCACATGCTTGACTGTAGCAACCGAGTGGGCCTGATCTCGCAGCAGAGACAGCATTTGGGACACTAAACTAAATATTTAGCTGCACTAAACTAATTATTCAGCCGATACTGAACCCCATGCTGAGTTTCACAGCAGCGGTGCCACCAGTGTGCCCTGACTGTGCGTTGACATCCGCTCTGTTGAGCTACTACTCTACACCTTCCGCTACAAGTCTCTCAACGTCCCCCCCACCGCATCGTGTC
This sequence comes from Paralithodes platypus, assembly GCA_032716605.1. Classification (NCBI taxonomy): domain Eukaryota; kingdom Metazoa; phylum Arthropoda; class Malacostraca; order Decapoda; family Lithodidae; genus Paralithodes; species Paralithodes platypus. The sequence continues at coordinate 35,395,242 of CM064514.1, forward strand.
ATGTCCAGTTTGGAAGCCTTGTACAGGAAGATGCTACACATACTAAACCTCTAACACTACTACGATATACACTACCATGCATTTTAGCCGAGTCAGACGTAACATGAACCTCTAATTTAGCAGAATATCAGGATTCCGGGACTAATATTATGGTACAAGGAAGCGAGTGAGTAAGTCCATGGTTCCAAATTCGGATTCTACATAGTGAAAAATGTATGATTTGACACCAAGATCATTCAAATAGGACAAGTCTTTGCGATTTTATTGCGAAATGCAATATTTCTGTATATTCAATGGCGGCCATCTTGAAAAATGACCGCCATCTTGAATTTTTAGGTGACTAACGGGTTTTATCAAAAGAGCAATCCCCAAGGAGTATGTGTGCCAAATTTGGTGCTTGTTTCCGGAAATGAACGATTCTCCTGAAATTTGCAGTTATCTGCTCCACTATTAGACCTCCATCAAGCATTAAAAAACACCCACTATAAAGATATATTTCTACATTTTTCGGCAGAAAAATGTCCCGGCCTTAGGCCGGTTCCTTAAAAATTTACAGGCTCGCTATCGCTCGCCAGGAAAAATCGACACCTAACCGGCACGAAAGGTCTTAATATTGACAAAGTAATGGGGCAAATGGTCTAAAATTCGCCAAACTAGTCAACGAACTTCCTAAAATAGCAAAACTAATGGGTCTAAACATAAGGGAGAAGGGGGTCCATAAAAAGCGAGTACCTCCCCCTTAACTGAAAACAATGGTCACTGGAGAGAGATGTGTCTGGTCACTGTGGAAGGCAGAGGGAGAACCGAGACAGACTTAACCCCCTTTGATATCTAGTGGGCCTTCTACACCTGAATACAATCGTCTCCTAACAGCAAAAGTAAAATGTATAAAAATATATAAATTAAATAAATAAATAAATAAATACCGGTATAATGACGTAACTTTGGACAGGGACATAATTTCGGACATTCTGGAAAAAAATATAATGAACGGCATTTATGGGACAAATACATGATGTTATGGACAAACGAGTAAGTCTGCGGTGTTCTTCCATAATGCAGACCCGTTCTTCCATAACTGTACCTTACATACTTTTATCCAGAAATGTCTTAAGTATAGCCCCGTGACCGAAGTTAGGCCATTTTACGGTACTAAAAACAGCGTCCCTCGTTAAAAAAAAAAATAAAAATGTACATGCAAACTTGTAACATTCCCTGGCAGTCAATCCTTAAGCTCGGTTCACATATGCACGAATTAACGTCACGTCCGTCCCCGACCAAAAAAATAGGCAGGACGGCATCAATCTGGAGGCCCCATGTGGCCATGATGGCCACTAAGGCCGTTCCAACGTTTTTTCCCGCCGTTCTCATCCCGTTAAGCTCTGTTCACACATGCACGAATTAACGTCCTGTCCGTCCCCGACCCCTTAATTCGCCGTGCTTAAGCGGCGTCATTTTTGTGCAGCATAAAATGGTCCGTGTGGGTCGGGGCAACTGCCAGAAAACGTGTTATGTCGGGGACACCCACAGGACACACACGGACACACACGGGAGCAGTCGTCGTCTAGCCGCAGCCTGGCGGCATCTAGACGACGACTGCTTCCGTGTGTGTCCGTGTGTGTCCCGTGGGTGTCCCGGCAAAAAAACGTTGGAATGGCCCTAGTGGCCATCGTGGCCACATTGATGCCGTCCTGCCTATTTTCTTGGTCGGGAACGGACGTGACGTTAATTCGTGCATGTGTGAGCCGAGCTTTAATCGTCGTCTAAACGCCGCCAGTCGTCGTCTAGACGCCGCCAGGCTGCGTCTAGACGACAACTGCTCCCGTGTGTGTCCGTGTGTGTCCTGTGGGTTTCCCGGACATAACACGTTTTCTGGCAGTTGCCCCGACCCACACGGACCATTTTATGCTGCACAAAACGGACGCTGCCTAGGCACGGCGAATTAAGGGGTAGGGGACGGACGGGACGTTAATTCGTGCATGTGTGAACCGAGCTTTCTTATTAGACAATTCTTACTTTATCAAATCACCCCTTTAAAGGTTAGTAGACTTGCTCCTGAATGCTCTAATTTTATTCGTTTGCCTGTGTGTTGTGAAGCGCATGTATAAGGGTAATTTGCAATATTCTGTTAACACCCTCTGTACCGGCAACGCTTTTTATATCTAATCTAGCTATACTGTATATAGAAGATTATGTGTAGTTTAAGAAAGATATGTAATAGTATAAAGGGTTAAGTGAGATAGTTCGAAGCCTTTTGATTACTGAAGGCTCTTTTGAAATTAAATATAATCGTCTAATAGTAGCCAGAAAGATGTTACAAATATGTCACCGGTATAGAAGGGGTAAATGTTACACGTATAAATACTCTCCTCGCTATTGTATCTAATACCAAAATTTTAATGACTATAATTCTTAAAATATTTGTTCGGTATTTATGAGCAGTGCCACAATGCAAAGACAAATGCTTGGGGAGGAGGAAAGAACAGAGGAGAAAGGATAGTAGAAAGGAGAGGAGAGGAGAGGAGAGGAGAGGAGAGGAGAGGAGAGGAGAGGAGAGGAGAGGAGAGAGGAGAGGAGAGGAGAGGAGAGGAGAGGAGAGGAGAGGAGAGGAGAGGAGAGGAGAGGAGAGGAGAGGAGAGGAGAGGAGAACGGTGAGGAAAGCAGAGTGGAGTGGAGAGGAGATGAATGGTGAGGAAAAAGAGAGGAAAGTGGAGAGGAGATTGAAGTGGAGAGGAGATTGGAGAGGAGAGGAGAGTGGAGAGGAGAGTGGAGAGAAGATTGGAGAGAAGATTGGAGGGAAGAGGAGAGAAGAAGAGAGTGGAGGGGAGAGAAGATTAGAGAGAAGAGGAGAGTGGAAAGGAGAAAAAAGGAGAGGAGAGTAGAGAGGAGAGGACAGGAGAGTTGAAAGGAGAGGAGGGGGCAGAGGACACGATAGTGGAGAAGAGAGAACAGGAAAGTGGAGAGGAGAGGAGAGGACAGTGGAGAGAAGTTTGAGAGGAGAGAAGTTTATAAATTATTGAATGCTTAGTGAGTCATATTAATTAAATGACAATATTTAATAACATTGTAATGATGATTTTATTGAAATTATATTATATAATTTTCTTTGCTAGCCACGTCCCTCATTACAGCAGAAGACAAGATTTTACTGGTCAGTAAAAACATATAATTTATAAACCATTCACTATGACGAAAAAGAAATCTGGAACTACTATATAAGGGTAGACAATTCTCGACCATATAGCTCGTAAGAGTAATGTTTGCATCTCGTTTGAGGAAGGACATTCTTATTTTTTTCCTTAAATACACATACCGTTAGTTTACACACTATTAATGGATCTTTTTGATAGGTCCTCCAATATAACGACCATATTATATAATTTGACCATCGTGACTCCCTCTATCTTGATGAAGAAATAGGTAGATATAATATTTTTTGTCTATGTGTATGAAGGAGACAAAAGGCAGGTTGCCTGTAACGAGTGTCTACCCCAAAGCCAAACGAGTGACAGAGAGCCAAATTCAAGGGACGTTGTGGTCAAAATGCCTGGACACACAAAGTTTAAAGCAGTTTAAGTCATAGGATGAAGGAAATATTGTTTGAGGGAGAGAGTTCCAGAGTTCACTAGTTGGGTAGAAGATAGACTGAGAAAATTTGCCAATTCTTGGATTGGAGAGTTGGACAGAATAGGAATGGGACTGTGTTGAAAGGCGGGTGCCTGAATGAGAGCAAACTTCCAGCAAGAAGGAAATACGTTAGAGGAAAGGCAGAGACGAAAAAATTTGCCTAGGCAGGGAGTCAACACGGAAGAACAGTTTTTGAGTACAACAGGAGGAACACCATTCGGTCCGTACGCCTTCTTGGAGAGAGAGCAGAAGGTACATCCACAGAAGAGATTATGATCTTAGGCATAGGTAAGTGAGTGGGGGGTGGAGAGGGAGGAATAGCACCGGAATCATCCAATATAATTTTCTTTATCCAATTATTATTAACCCCTTTTACCTCAGCAATATCTTACCCACGCGCTTAACCCTTTGAATGCAATGATGTATCTTTTTTATTCTGGTTAACACTAACCGATTTAACTTAGCTTCTAGTCTATTCACTACAACTAGGTCAAAAATCTTAATATAAAACCTCTTATAACTCATATATAATTAAAACAATTGACTTGATATTTTTACCAATTAGAAAGTGTCAACCAGAGAATATGTGAGGATATTTACAGCCCTTTTTCAGTTATAAGAAGCTAATGGGGAAAGATTTCTGGCCCAATTATAGTGAACATATTAAAGGAAAAAAAGTATCACAGGGGTAAATATTAACCCTTCCTCCCTCCCCACACCCCTACAGGTTTTTTCTAAACTGAATGCAACTATCTAGTGATAACCAGATTTAATGAAAGGAGTGATAGCTGTGAAAGGTTTTTGTTTACATTGAATGTATAGTTTGCCGCACATAGTCTATTCCGTTAGGGTCGTGATATGGCAGCGCTTCACCCACTTCCCCAACCCCCCTCCCTCACTCCTACACCTATTGGTAGGAGGTGGAGTGAGGGAGGGGGGTTGGGGTAGTGGGTGCAGCTCTGCCAAATCACGACCCCAACGGAATAGAATATGTGCGGCAAACTGTACTAGTCTGGGTCTTATCATCTATAATTAATATCAATGGACTGCCTGTGTTTATCATTTATCTCCCTGAATCATATTGTGACTCTTAAACCCTTTCAATACCTGCCGTTTTAACTTTATGCTGGCTACTATTAGACGATTGTATTGTTTAAAAACGGCCTCCAGCAATTAACAGGCTTTGAACTATCTCACTTAACCCTCTTTACTACCACAGATCCTTCGTAAGCTGCATAAACTCATCTGAACATAGCTAGAATATAATTTATAAGACGTCGCCGGTACAGAAGGGGTTAATCATAATTTAGTTGCCTCAAGACATATTATTAGGAATAGCAAGAAGCTAAAGGAACCAATTCGGCGATTTTGACTACGAATAATAAAACACGCATTTTTTAAGCCTGGCCCGTCACACTATTGTATAGGAATGATTTATATGAAGAGTGATCTATTTTGAACTATAGTAAAAGATACAGTCTGTAAATTCTGTAGATGATTAAAAAAGTCTACATGTATCATCGTTTGCAGAGATAAGTGATATACATTTCTGTTGAATAGTTCTGACATACTGTAGTATTATTTTGAAACACCCCTCTCCTCTACATACCCCGAGGTGATGTTCTCCCTCAATTAACGTTCAATGTCTAAAATTTATCACAGTGTTGTGTACCTGTTACTTACTTGTTCAGGACGTTGTACCCTAACTTGTGATGCGTTTACCTATTGAGCTGCTACTCCCTAATTAAAGATAATTTGTATATATACTGTAGATGGCTATTTGAAATATCAGACCATTGTAGTATATATATGCCCAATATTGTTTAAAATTACGTATTCGATTAATGCAAAAAAATTTCACATAAACAATTTTCGCGACGAAATGGTATCAGAGTCTGGGTTTTAGATGATGTTGATGGAGTTAGTAATTACATTTTGCTGTACTCTGCTTGATCAAGATTATGTAAGATTTAAAATGCCGTCAAAATGGAAGCAACAATGTTCGAATAATTCCGATACCAGTCTGTGAACGTGGAAAAACTGAGGAGTGGGTGGGGTGTGTAGACCTAGAAAGACGTAGGCTTAGCTTATACGATCTGATCTCAAGAGAGAGAGGCTAAGCTGTTATCTTTCTTGTTCTCTCTCTCTCTCTCTCTCTCTCTCTCTCTCTCTCTCTCTCTCTCTCTCTCTCTCTCTCTCTCTCTCTCAATAACAGGATACTGAATATTCAGAGTATAGGAGACATTTCCTTAGTTAAAAAGTTAATGCAAAACACAAGCTCACCACTTTAAATTTATATGCACAATTTTTGCTGATGTTGTGAATTCAGGTATTGCAGATAGAAATGGAGAAATTGCTCCCATTTCAAAGACTAATATTATTAAAAACTATACATGATTGGTGCTATGGGTTACTCATTTATTAAAATGTATTATAAAGTAATGCAAACAATCTCGATAATTGAGAAGTAAGCTAGAATTTCAAGTGTAAGCTTAGAAATAATCAATTTAGATGCTCTCTCTCTTTTCTCATTTCCTTCTCACTCTCTCTGCTTCTCTGTATACTCCTTTGTTCTTGCTCGCCTTTGTCCTCTCTCTTGCTCTCCCTCTTTCAGTCTCTCCTTCATCCTATCTTATCTCTCTCTGGTTCCTTCTCCGCTCGCTCTTCCTTGCTCTCACGGGGTTCCTCTCTCTCTCTCTCTTCTTTCCTTCTCACTCGCTCTTCTTATCCGTATACTCTACTCCTTTGCTCTTGCTCACCTTCCTCCTCTCTCTTGCTCTCCCTCTTTAATTCTCTCCATCGTCCGTCTTTCTCTCTTATCTCTCTCTGGCTCCTCTCTTGCTCTCACCCCCTTTCCTCTCTCTCTATCTCTCTCCCTCCCACTCTCTCTCTCTCTCAGCTCTCCGTCAGCCACCTTGCTCGTGACAGTAATAGCCAGGGCAGCAATAGAGGATCTGGGGAGGGAACATTGACCCACTTATAGCAGACTCTCTCATTTTCAGCCTCACTCATAAATTGCACAAAGCCATTCTGGCATTATCTATCTGAAAGTTAAAAGTGTTTGTAATCTATTATTTCAGATTTTGTTGTCATTAGATGTAGCAATGGTGCCTTAACATCCTTCCCAACAGGAGCAAGAGCTACCTCATTGTGACCACCTGAAATAGTCACAACATTAACGGCCCCATCAAATAGGTCTACTGACCAAAATAGATACATTTTATGGTAGGTAAAAGGCCCGGCCGAAGGCAGATTTCTCTTAAATTGCGGGCTCGCTATCACTCGGCAAAAATATACACCTGAATGGAGGGAAATATTATATACCTGTAGACGTCAAACTAATCCGGTGAAAAGTCTTAGAGTCGTATTCTTAAACAATTCTTTCCCTTCGAAAATGAAAGGAAGGAATTTTCTTTCGATTTGGTATTCTTAAAAAATCCTTCCCTTTCCTTTCCCTTGGGAAGGGAAAATCTTTCCCTTAAACAGGGGAAAATATTGGAATTTGAAGGACTCTCACTAGGCAGGTCTTCAGTTTTCCCTTCGTCATTTTGTTCATAACATTCTTATATAATTGGAGTCAGTGTGACTACATATTGGATTTGACCACTATGTAATTTTATTAACATGATATAATGCACGATATTGAAAATGATATTGAAAATAAAGTAATGTTATTAAAAGTTTTAGAAGACCACTGCGTGAATTCGCGTGCGGACGATTCTGGCAATTTCGGGCTGCCAGGTGATAGCCTATTCCTCATCTTATACATATTTTGATTATTATTGATTTTCATTGGTTTACTGATGTAGCCCTTTCAAAGCATCAATTTTGTGCACGGTGTGACTATATTTTGGCACGTGTTAATGCAATAAGTGTCAACATTACCAGGTTTTGAGGCTTGCCAGAGATACGCTATCAACAATTCCCAGTAATACCATACTTTACATAGGCCTAACTAAAAATAGCTAGGCATAGGCTATACTGTAATATTAATATAAATTTGTGGGCTAACAGTAATAGTGGTCAATCATCTTATATACTAATTTAGCCTACCTTACCAGTACCACATATTGGGTTAGGCTAGGCGGCTAGGCCTAGGCTTAGCCTATAGCCTACAGTAGGCTACATCATCATGTAAGCTAGCCTAGCCCAGGCTAATCTATTTTTCTTATGAATTTCATGACCCATACAGGATTGTAGGCCTAATGTTTTTCTTTTCTTGGGCTACATCCCCACTGAATAAACTAACCTAGGCTAATCTCTGTCCATCTAGGCTAGCCCATCATAATGTTCAAGCCAACATTTGTTAGATTTTGTCAGAATTGGCTCACCTGAGATAGGCTATCTGGATTTTAAAATGTTGTGAATTTATTAGGCCTATGGGAAGGATGTAGTATTTGGACATACTACATGGCGCCTGCCTTGGTTTACACTACGCGGAACGGCGGCAGCAGTGAACGCTCGCGATCATGTTCCAGTCTATTTTGACTGCCGCAGGATTCAATAATTACATGTTGTCATCATCATATATTATATTGCCAGCAGAGGGTAAATAACAGAAAAAATAACCGTTAAAATAGACGGGAACGTAACCATGAGCGCACTACCTATGTAAACATGACGACCGTACACCCGGATACATCCTTCACGATTCACGACTTTTGACTGCTTTTTTTAAGTAATTTGCCCCCTGCTGGCAAAATGCCTATATATGATGATGACAATAAGTCATGGGGGAGTGAGGGGGGCCCTCAACCTAATATTGTATCCCACGGCAGTCAATATAGACGGAAACATGATCGCGAGCATGCGAGTAGTGTAAACAAGGCAAGCGATAAGCTCGAAATTCCTCGAATACTACATCCTTACCTTTATTACTTTGTTATAGAAAGCCCGAGTTACCTTTTCACTATAATATTTTCCCTGATTTTCATAGCCTTGTACACTATCAGGTAGCGTGTTTTTATATTATTCGGTAGCTACCGGGTATCTTAACTACAGTTCAAGGAGACTACAGCAGCAGTTTGCACGCTCTCTGCATTTACTTTTAATTTGACAGTGTTTGGTGTTCAAACCCCCCCCCCCCCCCCTGGACATAATTGTCATCATCATATTCATATATAATGTCAGCAGGAGACAAATAACCACTCGCTGAGGGATGATTTCAGAAAAAAGTGGTAAAATCTGACGCATAGAGCGTGCTAATATTGCCGCAGTGTCTGCTTGAATATTGTCATCATATTAGCCTAATCAAAACAAAATCCCTTGAAAAAAATATTTGTAAACACTAGCCTATTCAATACTATTGGTTGTGAGTACAATTATAGGCTACCCTAATTTTTCATTACAGTATATCCTAGCCTAATCCCTCTACTTTCTTTAAATATCCAAACAATATAACTTAACCTGAGAACCTAAGATAGGCCTAGGCTATGCTAACATACAGCGTTTGATTATGCCGAGTGTATAGGCTAACTTACTAACATTGGTAGTAGCTAAAAGTCTGGTAGGCTAAAAGAAAATTTATAAGATTAGAGCCCAAAATTGCTAATGAAAAAATGTGCCTACTTATTTTGGGCTGTATACAGTATGGTATGAGATTTTGTTGAAAACTTGGGATTGTTCTTGATCCCTGGCAAGCCTCAAAACCTGAATGTTCAAACTTATTACATTAACATGTGTCAAAATGTAGTCACACTGTGCACAATATTAATGCATTGAAAGGACTGAATCAGCAAAGCAATAATAGTCAAATATAGCCTACTCAATGTTTGTAAGGAAAACCCCACTAGTCACCAGAGTCCTTGATAGCTAATATGATGAATAACCTACTCATTGATGCCTAAATCATAACTATTGATGATTCATCTTTTATTCAGATTACCCAAGAACAAAAATCAATTTAAAACTTGGAAGAATCTTATTTAAAGGTTCAGTATTATCCAAGCAACCTTCCGCGGCGATTTGCACGCTCTGGGCCATGACCGTTAAGTTCACTTCTATTATGTCCGCTTCTTAGGTTGAGGGGGGCCTCACCTTCCCAGGAATTATTGTCATCAATATACAGTATATATTGTTTGCAGAAGGGCAAATAACAAATATTGGTAAGGGTTGTGTTAGCGGGCGTACTGTCCACTTTGTTTACAGTCGCACGCTCGCAGTTACATTCGCGTCTAATTTCATTGCTGTTATTTGCCCCTGCTGGTAATATGTATGATAATGACAACGAGTCATGGGGATGATGGGGGGTGAGCCCCCCTCAAACCATTATTGTATCCCACGGTAAAACAATTTACCCAACACCTGGCCGTGGGATACAATAATGGTTTAAGGGGTGCTATGTCCCCTCACCCCCCATGAAATTGTCATCATCATATACAGTATATTACTAGTGGCAAATAACAGCAGTCAAATTAGACGTGAATGTAGAGCAAGTGTGCGAATATGGAAACAAAGCAGGCGGTACGCCGCTAGCACAACCCTTAACAAAATAGGGAAGGATATAATGTTGTACGCTCGCACTTACGTTCCCATCCATTTCGACGCTATATTTTCTGCTATTTGCCCCCTGTCATTACTGCATGAATACTAGGTTAGGTTTGGTTAGGCTAATGTATTTTTATATCCAAAGGCATCCGCATAGTATAAACAAGGTGGGCGGTACTGCCGGTACATCCGGTAACTACATTCTTGCCCAAAAATAATGTATAAAAATAAAAAACGGTCAAATTAGGCTAGATAATTAATAAATAAAATCGGTAGCCTAAAATATAAACATTGAAAAAAACTAGTTTCAATAGCACAGTAAATTTACTATGGGCCATGAATTGCAATTTTTACCAAATTGGGCCAGATCAAATATAGCCTAGCTTTTATTTTTTGTTAGCTGAATAGAAAACAAATCTAGCCTAGGCCTATATAATATATAGGCTAGGCCTACAGAAGTTCAAGTTAGTATTTGAACTCAGCACACCAGAATATGTCAGGCTATAATGTGTATTGAACTTTGAAGGTAAATATTTCTCAATAGTGGGTTATTGTACGATTCCTATAGCCTAGTTGTTAAGTTTTGGTCAGGAATGGAAGACTTGACCTTGTAATTGAAAAGTGCTCATGCTTGATATACGGTACACTAATTCGCACTACATTCGGCTAATCTAATTAATCTCCATCCCTGTTTCTTATCATATCAGTTTATATGTAATTATATTGTTGGATAATAGGCTATAGGCTAGGTCTAAATACTACAACAGAATATGGCTTGTTGGTGTAGCTACATGCGCGATTTAGAGCTAGGAACCTGTATTTATTAATATCATGTTGACAATTCATTCTTGTGTTTGTGCAAGTCAACATAAGTTGCTTTGAAGACAATATTTGTGGTCTAAATCATGTTTTGGGCAACAATAATGCAAGTCAACCCTTGGAAACGTTTGTTTGCCAAGGTATGTTTACTACTTCAGGCATACCAACTGGTGCGCGCCTAGCTTCGCCTGTGGAACAGAGCTACCAACACTTCCGAAAAAAAATCCTTCCAAGGAATTCTTTAAGAATACCGAAGGGAAAGAAAATTCCTTGGAAGGGAAAGGAAAGTTAAGGGAAGGTATGGGTTTTTAAGAATACGACTCTTACACTCTCCAGGATAAAGGAGTGAAGCAGGGGGTTTCCAAAAAGACCGGCCTCGCACCATATGGAGTTAAACATACCCTATCCAAACCCTCAGAAAATAGTCTCACTCCAACCTTGCCTTCCAAACCAAGGCTGCGGTCTGACATGGTACCTAAACAATCCCTCCACCAAGACCAATTGTCTTCACACGGATTTAAGGGGCTAGTGGCGTTTTTTTGGGTCTATTCATTCATTTATTTATTAATTTCTTAACCCTCCCTCATTTTTAGGACGCGATTGCGTCCTAACGCCAACCCTCGAAGAGTGCTCGTATGTCGCAATCGCGTCATAATGCCACATGTAAGTTAGAAATATTCGCCAAAAATAAGTTTATGACTCAATTTGGACGCAATTTGGACTGGTAAGTTAGGCATTAGTAAGTTACAAAAGGAAGTATCTAGCAACCCCATAGCGTCCCTCTCTGAGGAGCCCGGGCCTTTGTAAAGTCAGTAGTTTCCCGGCCCCCAGACTGTGAGGCAGGGTCCCGGCTCTTTAAATTCTGGGCTCCCTCCCTCTGGCCCACCATGCCTAGCTATAGGCAGGCAATTATGGATTATTTCATCTACCCAGTGAAAGTGTTTAGTGAATAATTCGAACTATATATGTATATAAGATGTTACTTGTGACTTTTGGTGACTGAGGGGAGTGAATCTTGGTTAACCCCTTGAGTATTGATGCAGTTTTGTCTAGGTATCATTGATGACTTTACACTATTTTTTGCTTGAAGGACAAATATATTTATCAATAAATACTGCCTACGAAAAAAATACATTATAATCACGAAGATGTCACAGGAATGCTTACAGGAAGTATGGTGAGTACTCTATGGAATTTTAGTTATATTACAGTATATATTATATATATATATTATGTATAGCCTATATACAGTATATAACAGCCCCAAGGTCCCGAGCAAGCCCAAGGCCCATAATCGAGTATTTATATTATTATTATATTTTTTTTTATTTAAATATTTATTTATTTGATTTACCCTATAGATACTTGTTTTACGTTCTGGGTCTTATTTAGGCATGAAAATGATCACGTAAACAGCCCTATTTTGGCTAAAAACACCCCGCTGGGCGGTACACATAAATAAACCGCATAGGCCGCTCGTAAGGTGTTAATATTGTTTTTATTTATTTTATTTTATTTATTTCATTTTATTTATGTTTATTTTATTTATTTTATATATATATATAGTATATACCGTATATATTTGTTTTGTTATTCCTGTTCCGTCTAGCGGATCAGCCCCAAGGTCCCGAGCAAGCCCAAGGCCCATAATCGAGTATTTATATTATTTATATATTCCTTATTTGATTTATTTTATATATATATATATATATATATATATATTATTATTATTTTTTATTTCTGTTCCCCAGGGTGTCTAGCGGATCAGCCCCAAGGTCCCGAGCAAGCCCAAGGCCCATAATCGAGTATTTATATTATAATTATATTTTTTATTTTATTTATTTTATTTATATATATATATATATATATACCCGGTATATATATATTTTTTTTTCTTTTTTTATTCCTGTTCCCCAGGGTGTCTAGCGGATCAGCCCCCAGGTCCCGAGCAAGCCCAAGGCCCATAATCGAGTATTTATATTATTATTAAATTTTAGTTTTATTTATATATTTATTTATTTGATTTGATTTATTTAATTTTATTTATATTTTTATTTCTTTTATTTTATAGATATACTGTATATACCGTATATATATATATATATATATATATATATATATATATATATATATATATATATATATACAGTATAATTATAATCGCCCAGGGTATCTAGCGGATCAGCCCCAAGGTCCCAAGCAAGCCCAAGGCCCATAATCGAGTATTTATATTATTATTATATATTTTTTTATTTATATATTTTTTTTTTTATTTATTACTGTTATGTTTTTTGTTATTTATTTAATTTTATTTTTTTAATTTTTTTATTTTTTTTATATATATATACCACATTAATATATATATATATATTTATGACACCTTGAATGTATACTGTATATATATATATATATACTATATATATATATATTATATATATATATATATATATATATACAGTATATATAGATACCCACACACACATATATATATTCATTATATTTTGTTTGACACCTTGTATATATATATATATATACTTATATAAGTGTTGTACATTGTGGCAAAAATTTACAACTGTATAAACATTCTCATATATTTACATAACAATAACAATGCATGGAAACAATTGCGCATAGCTCGCGAACCAATTACGCTATATTATTTTTGTTTTCACCATTAGAAAGAGCATAATTTTCCGATGACGGTGATATAAACAGTTATATACGTATCCGAGCAAATAAACCAACGCCGAGGTGGGGAACAGCTCGAAACCCGGCTAGCATCGCCGGAACAGAGACTGGTGAAGCGTAAATATTCGCATTTTGGCTCTTAATTTCAAATATTCGTAGCGCAAAACGTATTTGTCCTAGGAACTTCTAGTTTGTTTTATACTCATCAGCATTATTTGCCGTATTCATACAGCCTAAATTTAAAATCATACACTTCGTAGCAACGAAATAAATCGAAAATGTTATAAACCATATAATTCAAAATAATTTTTTTTTTCGGTCACTGCTTGAGAACTATTGAAGATAAACAATTTCTGTTTTCAGATTTGGAAAGAGGAGAAAAAATACTATTATTTGAGCAAAAAAAAAGATATATGGTCATCACTCACAATTTAGAGCTAGGACGGTGTGAAGACAATTGCATGGAAATAATTGTATTCCGGACTCATTTACACTTTCATATTTCGATTTATTTAATTTTTTTTGTTTTTGTCATGGCAAATTAGAGAAGGCCTTACCATAAGTTACATATTTAAGTTACCGAATGCGGGAGGGTTAATTTCCTTGCTAGACCTCCATCAAGCTTAGAAAAACACCCCCTGCAACCCCCCCCCCCCCCTCCCCCTTCAAGATAAATTTGTAAAACATTTCGGTAGAAAAATGTCCCGGCCAAAGGCCGGTTCCTCTTAAAGTTACAGGCTCGCTATCGCTCGCCATGGAAAAATCGACACATAAATTGCACGAAAGGTCTTAAAATTTACAACAAAATTGGGCGAAAAGTGTTAAGCTCGCCAAACTAATGGGCTGAACGTCTTATAATCTCAAAACTAATATGCTAAGCACGAGGGAGAAAGGGGTCCAGAAAAAGCGAGTACTGTCCCTTTCATGTTATGTTATCCCGTGAAATGTATTAGTCAAACAATCCATACTCATACAGCCGGGATATAACACCGTTCCAATTGACCAATTGTGAGTTCCTGGCTATAATGAAGATGGAGCCGTAGGCATCTATATTTAACATAATTTCTAGCTAGAATTCGGTAGTAGCGTTTTTATACTCACATTAAATTACATTCAGCATCTTTCTATCAATCAGAAACCTACATTATCATTGCATTTCTGTTTAATATCAATGTTTACGGCTCCAACATCCTCATAGCCTGAAACTTGCATGTGGTCAATTTTGCTTTCATATATCGTGCGCCCAACTGCAATGGTGCCTGGACTGAATGTGAAGTGCCTGATGGTTGTATGGGTGAGGTAGGGTATTGTCAACTATACTCGGTTTCATTTCATCTGACAGTAAATTGAATCCCTTAGCAGCTAATTTATCGATCTATCTATCGATCTATTGCCTGACGCCGTGATCCCCGAAGGAGTAGCCACGAACGAACCGCCCCATGCACCTCTGTCCCCAGTCAGTCAACGCCCCTCCTCCCAACCAGCACCGCCTTCATTCATAATTATACTTCCTCACTCCATCCTTCCACCTCTCCCTCGGTGCACCTCTCCCTCTCTGTCCTTCCACCTTGGTCTCGTACACCCTCTTAGTCAATCTCTCGCTTTCCATACGTTCCATATGGCCGAACCATCTCAAGTTGTTCCTCTTCACACTTTCCAACGCATCTACCTCCACACCACACCTCCTTCTTACTTCCTCATTCGTCTGTCTATCTATCTATATATCTATCTATTGCCTGACGCCGTGATCCCCGAAGGGGTGGCCACGAACGAACCGCCCCCATGCACCTCTGTCCCCAGTCAGTCGACGCCCCTCCCCCCAACCAGCACCGCCTTCGTTCATATACTTCCTCACTCCATCCTTCCACCTCTCTTTCGGTCTACCTCTCCCTCTCTGTCCCTCCACCTCGCTCTCGTACACCCTCTTAGTCATTCTCTCGCTTTCCATACGTTCCATATGGCCGAACCATCTCAAGTTGTTCCTTTTCACAATTTCCAGCACATCTACCTCCACACCACACCTCCTTCTTACTTCCTCATTAGTCTATCTATCCCTCCATGTAACTCCGCACGCACTTCTTAGGTAATTCATTTCAACTGCTCTCACTCTTGGTCTGAGTCTCTCAACCAACGTCCATGCTTCGCTTCCGTAAGTTAGTGTCGGGATTACCACACTGTCATGCAAGGACTTCTTCACTTCCATACTGACCACCCTATTTCTTGTTACTGCTTTCAGCATTCCTACAACCCTCTTCCCCTGCTGTACCGTCTCCCGCACTTCTTCATCCATAGTCCCATCTTTACTCAACACACTGCCCAGATACATAACAGAGTTGACGATCTCCATAGCCTGACCGTTCAGCTTCACCTCACACTCTGTGACTTCACCCCTTTCGAAGACCATAACCTTGCTCTTCACCGCATTTACCTTCAAATTCCGTTTTTCGCACACTGTTCCAAACTCATTTACCAGACCCTGCAACTCCCATTCATTATCACTCATCAGAACTGTATCATCTGCAAACAGCAGTATAGGGGGCTTCCACTCAATTCCCTCCCTTTTCAGCGATACACCAACATCCACTGCTCTTGATAGTATTTCTTTCATGACTCCATCCATATATACAGTAAACAACCATGGGGACATCACACCCCTGTTTCAAACCAACATTCAGGTCAAAGAACTCACTCTGCTCACTCTCCACATGTACTGCCGCCTTTGCACCCTCATACATGCTCTTCACTGCTTTCAGCAACTTGCCATCTACTCCGTATATTTTAAGTACTTTCCACAAACCTTCTCTATCCACTCTGTCATAGGCCTTCTCCAAGTCCATAAAGGCAACATACACCTTTTGTTTCTTCTCCAGATATTTCTCCACAACACAATTCAGGGTAAAAATCTGATCACACATCCTCTTCCCTTCCTAAAACCTCCCTGCTCGTCGCCTATCCATATCTCCGTTCTCACTCTCACTCACTACCCTACTGTATACCTTCCCTACTAAGCTTAGAAGACATATTCCTCGGTGGTTACCACACACTCCTCTTTCCCCTTTGCCCTTATATAGGGGGACTATTATGCCAGTCTTTCAGTCATTGGGTGCACTCCCCTTCTCCCATGCTAATTTGCACATTTTCCATACCCATTCGATCACTATCTCACCACCATACCTCAACATTTCCCCACACACTCCATCTGTTCCTGGTGCTTTCCCCAACTTCACTCGTCTGTCTATCCCTCCATGTAACTCTGCACGCACTTCTCAAGTAACTCATTTCTACCGCTCTCACTCTTGGTCCGAGTCTCTTCCCGAACGTCCATGCTTCGCTCCCGTAAGTTAGTGTCAGGATTACCACACTGTCATACAAGGACTTCTTCACTTCCATACTGACCACTCATAGATTTCTTGTTACTGCTTTCAACGTTCCTACAACCCTCTTCCCCTGTTGCACCCTCTCCCACACTTCTTCATCCATAGTCCCATCTTTACTCAACACACTGCCCAGGTACTTAAAAGAGCTGACAATCTCCATAGCCTGACCGTTCAACTTCACCTCACACTCTGTGACTTCACCCCTTTCGAAGACCATAACCTTGCTCTTCCCCGCATTTACCTTCAAATTCCGTTTTTCGCACACTGTTCCGAACTCATTTACCAGACCCTGCAACTCCCATTCATTATCACTCATCAGAACTGTATCATCTGCATACAGCGGATGATATGAAAAATATGAAACTACTATGTCTCTGCATCGTATGAAGACCAAGTTTACATCATTAGCACCATATTTCACTACAAAATCTTCAAAATAACTGATAAATCTTGATGGGAACTTTGCAATTTACCGTCAGTTGAAAAGAAACATAGTATAGGATTTTATTTTTATTTTTTTCTATGTGATTGAGGGAGGCAAAAGACATAACTGCCTATAGCGAGTGCCTCCCCCATAGTTGAAAGAGTGACAGGGCCAAAATCAAGGGACGTTCGAGCCAAAATGCCTGGACACACGGAGTTTGAAGCAATTTAAGTCATAGGAAGAGGGAAAGACTGATTCTGGGAGAGAGTTCCAGAGCTCAGCTGTTGAGTAGAAGAAAGTTTGAGAGTAACGTTTCACTCTTGGGTTGGAGAGTTGCACAGAGTAGGGGTGGGAATGAGTTGCAAGACGGGTACCACGTGCCCTACGTAAAGGAGGTGGTATGCACTGGGATAGCTCTGAGGAACACTGATTATTATAGTAGCGATAGAATAGCGAGAGAGA
The DNA here is from genome assembly GCA_032716605.1 of Paralithodes platypus. Classification (NCBI taxonomy): domain Eukaryota; kingdom Metazoa; phylum Arthropoda; class Malacostraca; order Decapoda; family Lithodidae; genus Paralithodes; species Paralithodes platypus. Next base: position 35,413,125 of record CM064514.1, read on the forward strand.
TGCAACATTGCGGTGGAGAGAGAGAGATTGCAGAGAGTTGGTGAGTGGACGGGAGTTAATGATACGAAAGGCCTTCCTTTCAACTTTGTCTAGGAGAGCAGTGTGAGAGGAACCTCCCCACACATGTGAATAATACTCAATACAAGGGCGCACTATGCCCCTGTACAGAGCAAGAAGCTGTGCAGGGGAAAAGAACCCCCTAAAGCGGTTGAGCACACCCAGCTTCTGGGAGGCTGCCTTAGCAAGACTGGTAATATGGTCCTTCCAAATGAGAGCAGAAGAAAAAGAGACACCAAGAATATTGAGAGAAGATGAAGGGTTGATTTTTGTATTGTTGAAGAATAAGGGATAGTCCGCTGGGAGATCCTGACGGGTAGATAAATGGAGAAATTGGGTTTTGGAAGCATTAAAGTTAACAAGGTTTTCTCTGCCCCAATTGGAAATAGTATTTAGATCAGAATTTAAGAGTTCTATGGCTTCATTACGTTTGTCGTTGAGGGATTGCTGGCTGGGGCGTTCTGAAAAACTAATGGAGTAGTGCAAGGTTGAGTCGTCTGCGTATGAATGGATGGGAATTAAGGTACAGTTAAGGAGATCATTTATAAAAATTAGAAAGATAATAGGAGATAGGACAGAGCCCTGAGGAACACCGGAGTTTATAGGGTGAGGAAGTGAACAATGGCCGTCCACAACTGCGGCTATGGAACGGCCGGAAAGGAAATTAGAGACAAAGGCACAGATGGAGGGATAGAACCGAAGGAGGGTAGTTTAGAAATTAAAGATTTATGCCAGACTCTATCGAAGGCTTTCGATATGTCTAGTGCAATAGAAAAAGTCTCACCGAAGTCCCGAAAGGAGGATGACCAAGAGTTAGTAAGATATGAAAGAAGATCACCAGTAGAGCGACCCTTAACCCTTAAAAAGCGGCTCACCACTTAAGTCGTGTTGAAAAAACTGGCAAAAAACGGGTGAAAAAAGGGTGGAAATCGAGTGAAAATGGGTGGGATAGTAATGATCCATACGTCCCCTGTGGCCTCCCGCCACACTAACTCCAGTTCCCCCACCGCGTGAGGATGACAGTGTAACCAATAGTTCGCTAAAAGTGAGCAAGGCAAATCTGCTAAACTTCCATCTTCGAGGTAACTGTCAGTGCTCCACGTGCGTACACGTATGTGGCGTCATTGTGTAGCGATTTCCACCTAGTTTTGACAGTTCCTTTCACTGATGGTTGATATAGCAGTCAGAAGCCCAGAAAGGCCCAAAACGGCCACAGAGCACCCGCTAGAGGAGGGGTAAGGAAGCCATACTGGCGATCTGAGAGCAGATTATGAGAAGAAATGCTTAAGAAATTTGGAAGCAAGAATAGTTTCAAAAACTTTAGAAAGACAAGAGATAAGAGCAATTGGACGATAGTTGGAGGGTTGAGAGCGGTCACCCTTCTTTGGGACAGGTTGAATGTGAGCAAACTTCCAGCATGAAGGGAAGACGTTAGAGGATAGACAGAGACGAAAGAGTTTGCCTAGGCAGGGAGTCAGCACGGAAGCACAGTTTTTGAGAACAACAGGAGGAACACCGTCCGGACCGTACGCCTTATTAGTGTTAAGCCCAGAGAGGGTAGAAAGTACATCTTTAGAAGAGATTAGGATATTAGGCATAAGTAAGAGAGAGGAGGCGGAGAGGGAGGAATAGCACCGGAATCATCCAAGGTGGAGTTTCTAGCAAAAGTTTGAGCGAAGAGTTTAGCTTTGTCAGAGGAAGAAGTGATGGTTGTGCCATCAGAGTGGGAAAGGGGAGGGAAAGACGAGGAAGAGAAATTGTTGGAGAGGTTTTTGGCTAGATGCCAGAAAGCTTGGGAAGAGCTAGAGTTGGATAGTTCAGTGCATTTATTATTGATGAAAGAGTGTTTGGCAAGTCGAAGAACAGATTTGGCTTGATTCCGGCAGAAACATATGAAGAATGAGAGTCTTGAGTTTTAAGGCGTCGGTACCGTTTGAATGCTTCCTCCTTATTGCGGACAGCAGTAGAACAGGCGTCAGTAAACCAAGATTTTTTAGCATTAGTCTGAGAGAAAGAGAATGGAATGTATGCTTCCATGCCCGATAGGATTACCTCGGTAATGCGTTCAGCACGAGGGTCCTCGGCCATGGAAGCAGAAATCATTCCATGGGAAATCAAAGAAGTACTGCCGAAGAGCCTCCCAGTCGGCAGCGCCAAAGTGCCACAAGCGCCGCCGGCTAGGAGGATCGGGTGGCTGTACTGGAGAGATAGGACAGGTGACAGAGATAAGTTTATGGTCGGAGGAGCCCAAAGGAGAGAAAAGATCGACAGTATAAGAAGAAGGGTTAGAAGTTAGAAACAGGTCAAGAATGTTGGGCCGATCTCCGATGCGATCCGGGATACGGGTGGGTTGCTGAACTAACTGCTCTAGGTCATTTAGGATAGAAAAGACGTAGGCTTGTTCACCAGGTGGATCAGTAGTGTGAGAGGAGAGGCAATGGCGGTGGTGAACGTTGAAATCTCCTAAGATGGAGATTTCTGAGAAAGGAGAAATGGATAGAATGTGTTCCACTGTAGAGTTTAGATAGTCAAAGAATTTGGGAAAGTTGGTAGAGTTAGGGGAAAGATAGACAGCACAGAAATATTTAGTAAGAGAATGACAGGAAAGTTTGAGCCATAAAGTTGAGAATTCAGAGGAGTCGAAATCGGGAACACGAGAGCAAGTGAGTTTGTTGTGCACATATGCACAACATCCGCCTTTGGCTTTGAAACTAGGATAGAGAAAGTAGGAGGATACAGAGAAGGGGTTGCTGGATGTTGCTACAGACACCTAAGTTTCGGTGAGGAAGAGAAGATCAGGTTTGTAGGAGGAGAGATGGTGCTCAACAGAGTGAAAGTTAGAGGAAAGTCCGCGAATGTTGCAGAAATTAATAGAAAGAGTAACAGGCCGAGGTCCAGGTAATTGTGTGGGGTCGTCAGGGGATGGTCGGTCGGGTGGGGGGGCATTTATGGTCCCCCCCCCTGGGGACTCCGAGGCTGGGCTACAATTCATAATTTTTTTTTTTTTTAATTTTGGTGTGGAAGAATGAAGTGTGGTGTGCATGTTTAGTGTAGTGAAGTGGATAGGAAGAGGAGGTGTTTGTGAGAGCTAGCTGGATTGCTCTCAGTGTAAATGAGGCACAAAGAAAATCAGTAAGAGAGGCCAAGCAAGTGAAACAGGAGTTCCAGCGACTCTTTATCACATGCCTTTAACCTCACCTGGGTCTAGCCCTGATCGATTGGTGCCTACAATCTCCCCACAAAAGGATACTAATTGTTCTATATTATGTTAGGCTATAAGGACTTCAGTAAATACACGGGAATCTACAGAACGACAACAGATCCGTCCCGATTCGTTTTCTGTTTAAGGGGGGTTAGTGGGGGGGGGGGGGGGGCTATACTGTATATATTGGTCGATTTATTTACTTGTTTATATAAATATTTTGTTTTTACTTTCTTCCCTAGACCTCCATCAAACTTAAACAAACATACCCAAGATACTCCTATATAAATTTGTACATTTTTCGGTAGAAAAATGTTCCGTCCGAAGGCCGGTTCCTCCTATATTACAGGCACGTTATCGCCCGCTATGAAATAATCGACACATAAATGGCACGATACGTCTTAACATTGACAAATAAATGGGTCGAAAAGTCTCGTAATCACCAAACTAATGGGCGTTTGCGAACGTCTTAAAATCTGAAAACAAATGGGGTAGGAGGGGGGCCAGAAAAAAAAAATCCTCCCCTTACTTAGTTAAGTTAGACATTCCTCCCACAGCAAGCAAGGACCACCACTCTGTTATGTTATCCTGTTAACCCCTTCAAGATTATGACGCGTTTCAGTGGTTTATTCTGGCTACCATTAGAATATTTTAATCAGCTTAGGAAGAATGTGTGGGGGTTCAGAGCTGGCTTAGAGCCATTTGATTCTAAGAGATCCTGTCTAAGCTGTATAAAATCGTCTAATCACAGCAAGAATGACGTGGAAAATTGACCTCTAATTGTGTTCTTCTCCTATCACCTCTTTTTTCTGTCTTGTGTCTCTTGCTAATCCTCCCTACCTCCTGTGGGAGTAAGGGCTGGCTACTGACTGACTGACTACTTAAATTAAGAATTGTAAAGCATATCATCCTCAAACCCCCCAATAAATAACGCCCATTTGACCCTTGCCCTCCAAATCCGTGCTTAAACTACAACGCCGCCCGGTCTAGCTGTGAAGTGCCCGGTTGCTATTATCACGGGGAGGCAGGATGTTGTCGAGTTTAGGAGAGACGATTTTCCATTAAGGTTTTTGTTTTCATTGTTTTTGTCTAGACCCCTTTCTCCCTCTTATTTAGCCTCATTAGGTTTGGGATCTAAGACCTTCGCTCCGTTAGCTTGATGCATTTTTGACCTTTTGCTCCATATTATTATGTTCTATCCAACAACCAACTCTACTCCTAAAATCGATTAATGAAATATTACAAACACATGTGGCAGTTCGTGGATTCGAACCCAGGACGCTCACACCGAAAATCAACACCTTATGCATTGCGCCACGAAGACAATGTTATTTCAATGTTAAGACCTTTTGTGCCATTTATATGCCATTTGTTTTCCTTGCGATCGATGGCGGTCCTGAAATTTAGGATAAACTGGCCTTAGGCCGAAACAAAATTCTACCGAAAAATATGTACACATTTATCTCAAGGATTTTATTTTTTTTTATATCTTGATTGAGGTCTACGGAGCAAACTAAAACACCCCTTTAACACTCTAAATAGGAGGTGGTGGTGGTGGTGGTATTCGCGAAGCCTCGGGTGAGAGTCAGGGAGATAGTGAGATTGTTTCCCGACAGTTAGTTCGGTTTTTGTCCTGGATACTCAAATCGTTTAAGATGTTCTTAGGTAGCTATATGATAGATGTGGTGTAGGGGATATAGGTTGTAGTGAAAGATGTTCTTAGGTAGCTATACGATAGATGTGGTGTAGGAGATATAGGCTGTAGTGAGAGATGTTCTTAGGTAGCTATAAACATAGATGTGGTGTAGGGGATATACGTAGTGCAGGGGCTATAGGTTATAGTGAGAGATGTAGTGTAGGTCATAAAGGTGTAAAACAACAAATAGGGATGTAGGGAAAAAGGGGTCTGCCTCGTATGGGACAATAGGCCTTCTGCAGCTTTCCATTTGTCCTATGTTCTTTTGTTCTTAATATACAGTATAATGATGATTAAAATAATATACAATATTATACAATATATATATATAATGATAATACATTAGGAGTTGAATCAGTTGTTGTTTGCTGATGAAACAGCACCGGTGGCGAATTCTTAGGAGAAGCTGCAGCGAGTAGTAAGAGAGTTTGGTGTGGTATGTGGAGGAGGAAGCTGAGGGTGAATGAAAAAGAAAGCAAAGTGATGGTGTGTAAAAGAGATGCTCGTATGGTGAATCTAAATGTACGACTGGAAAAGGAAATGCTGGAACAAATGGAGTGTTTCAAATATCTAGGAGTGATTAGCAGGAAAGCAGGTGTGGGACTGGAGGTAAGACAGAGTGTGAGAGGGAAGGAAAGGTTTTGAAGCTATGGGAAGTATGTGGAAGGAGAGAAATCTCGGAATGAAAGCTAAAAGTATAATGTACCAAGGGATAGTTGAGCCAACAGTGATGTATGGGGCTGAGTCTTTGGGTTTGAATATACAAGATAAAAGAAGGTTGGATGTGATGGAGATGAGCTGCTTGACGAGTATGTGTGGAGTGACGTGTAGAGACAGATTGAGAAATAAGGAAGTTCGTAGGAGAGTGGGACAACAGGAACCCCTATTGGCGAAATCGGAAAGAAGGGTGCTATACTGGATTGGACATGTTGAACGAATGGGAGATGAAAGGCTTACAAAGAGAATATTAGAGTCAGAAACAAGGGAAATTATTTGAGAGGAAGATCTCAGCGGAGATAGAGAGATGGTGTAATAAAGGCGTTGGAAGATAGAGAGATGACTGAAGAACAGGTAAGAGAAGTGGTGATGAGTAGGAATAAACGGAGAATGATAGTGAATAGATGAGTAATAATGCGGTCGTAGGGAGTTGGGGTCGGGCACCAATTGGACTCGATAATAGTCAGTCAGGTGCCCGGCCCGGGGAACCAGTATATAAATGAATGGCCATGCCTGGAAGAGATATGGATGGGCATTGTGGTGCGTTCCGCTGCATGTCTGTCTGCTGAGAGCGGAATCTCTCCGTGAGGTCTGGGACCTGGGAGTATTGCTGTGGACCCCAAATGGGCCTTGGTCTCTGGTTCTTTTCTTGGACGACCTAGATGTGTATGATTTTTTATATTTATTTTATGTTGTTGCTTCTGTTAGAGGTCTGTCTCGAGTCGGCCACCCCCAGCTATGAGGTGTGTGCCTGAGTAATTCCGCGCATTTATGCATTACACTATCAAGACAAATTATATAATATAATAAAGCTGGCGTTATATCTTTATGAAGAACCAATTCTCCACAACAACGGATTCCTTAGCGCTGGTAGCTATTAACTATTAAAATATCCTAAAGTTTATAATTTTCATTATCAGTAAACTCCACAGCATCACTTGCAACGTCTCATCTTTATACAATAGCCAAATCTTGTCAGCTAAGGCTGAAAATCTCGCTCTAGCAATACTAGGACATCAACAGTGGGTATAATATATTTCGACTGTCTAGCTTTCGAAATACGGACAATATATGGCGTCCTAAGCTATTAATAAGCTGCTAAGTCATAAGGAACTCACTCTGTCGTAATTTATGGCTGCCTTTGTGTCTCCGGCCATTGTGGGATAATTGGCAGAGAATACAGTTAAACTGAGCGAGGAAGGTATGCTCGTATATCTCGAACTTTCCTCTAGCAAAATCTATATGTTTAGGTATTGTGTAATTATTCTAACTCAGGTTCTAAGCTAGCTTAATGTTTAGGTACGATACAGTATAATCAATTATAATGTTTAGGTACGATACAGTATAATCAATTATAATGTTTAGGTACGATACAGTATAATCAATTATAATGTTTAGGTACGATACAGTATAATCAATTATAATGTTTAGGCACGATACAGTATAATCAATTATAAGCACGGCTCTAGATTAAGTGGGTAGGTCTTATTTATTTGTTTATTTATATAATAAATTATTCTAATTTTAGTTTCATCCCAAGGCCTCCATCAAGTTTATAAAACATCCTCAAAACCCCCATTCGAGAATAATTTGCACATTTTCGGTAGAAAAATGTCCCGGCCGAAGGCCGATTCCTTCAAAATTACAGGCTCGCTATCGCTCGCCAGGAAAAAATCGATACTTAAATGTCACAATAAGGATTAATAATGACAAACTAATGGGGCTAACCATGAGGGAGAAGGGGGTCCAGATAAAGCAGCTACCTCCCCTTTAAGTTCGTAAACCGCTTATACAAGAGGTTAGCCAAAGATAAGGTGGCATTTCCTAAGACTCTAAACTGAACTATCATCTATAATAGGCGCGTTCATTGATAGAGGCTCTTTATCTGGCCTATGTAAGAAATGACTTCAAACGAGGTAACGGTCTTTATCGTGACCTTTTAAAAGCTTATACTAGCTCATCAAGGACATCAAAGATCAACAGCTAGAAACAGTAAAAGCTTAATGGAAGATTGTTATATATTTATCTATATAATAGTTTGTGTAGTTTCTTCCCTAGACCTCCATCTAGCTTAAAAATAGATCCCAAAACTACCCATCGAGATTAATTTGTTCATTTTTCGGTGGAAAAATGCCTTCCTCGCTATGGCTAGAACAATCGACACCTATATGGCACGAAAGGTCTTAAAATCGTCATATTAATCAGGCAAACTTCTAAAAATCTCCAAACTAATGAGGCTAAACATGAAGGAAAAGGGGTCCCTAAACCCTGCCCTAACCATGTGACTGCGGGTCCCTGGCCAGCATATGGATGGTTACTATGGCCCTTTAAGGGGACATGGCCCGGTTTTCTGGACCACTTTCTCCCTCATGTTTAGCCCCATTAGTTTTCAGATGTTAAGATGTTTGCCTCATTAGTTAGTCGATTTTAAGACCTTTTGCCCCATTGCTTCGTCAATATTTAGACCTTTCACGCTATTTAGGTGTCGATTTTTCCCCTGGCGAACGATAGTGAGCCTGTAATGTTGGAAGAACCGGCCTTTGGCCGGGACATTTGTCTGCCGAAAAATGTACAAATTAATCTAGAAGGGGGATCTAATGTATTTTGTTTTTTAAAATTTGATGGAGGCCTAGGGAAGAAACTAGAAAAATAATGAATACATGCAAAAATCGCCCAAAAAGTGAACCCTCCCCCCTTACCCAGCCATCCACCTAAAGCACCGGACACGTTACAACATGTCGGACGTTGTTTATGTTACCGGTACCGGTACCGTACGTGAGAGAAGGGCAAACTGACCCACGAGTTGCATGGGGCTAGGTTAAGTTCTTTTTTATGTATTTATCTATCTATCTATTATTATTATTTTGCTTCCTAGACCTCTATGAAGCTTAAAATATAAAATATAAATACACAATATACAATATAACACACACACACACACACAAATACACACACACGCACACACACAGACAACACACACACACACACACACACACACACACACACACACACACACACACACACACACACACACACACACACACACACACACACACTCTCTCAAGACCCCCTTCGAGATAAATGTGTATATTGTTTAGGTAGAAAAAGGTTCCAGCCAAAGGATGTTTCCTCTAAAATTACAGGCTCGCTGTCACTCGCCAGGAGAAAACTGACATCGAAATGGCACCTAAATATGGTCTCAATATTGCCAAACTTCTAGTGCCAAAGCTTATTAAATCGCAAAACTAATAGGGCGAACGTCTTATAATTTATAAAAAAGAGTGGGACTAAATATGAGGGAGAAGGGGTCCAGAGAACCAAAAACCTCCCCTTAATTAAATGTATCATAAGCTACCAAAGTATAACATAGCTTAACCTAACGATCGTAACCTCTAACCTACTCTATAGCACAGCCTACCCCAGGATAATTTATGATAACGCTATTTACAGGGTTTTGACGTGAAAGGGTTAAGCAAGGATACGTTACAATGTATACTAAGACAAATAATACCGTTATTTTAGGGTATGTAATAAGGTTTCCTATGTAAACATTGGACCGTTTTATTAGGTTATAGTACACTTAGATTTTAGCCCTTTCTGACACCTCGAATTGCATAAATGAACCTAAAACCGCATATAATCGGGGGAAATATTATATATAAAAATCGATTCCGTTCAAGATAGTTTGAACAAGTTCGGACCATCATTCCTGTCCTAGCGTGTACCGTAGCGTAGAGGAATGGAATCGTTACGTCATCCTCCGTTAGAAAATCTCCAGTCTTATTACCGCCACACTATTTTTCCTGAAGGAGTACACGGGCGTCCCTCCTTCAGCGTGGCATTATCAGTATGCCGGGAGGGGGGGGGGGGGGGGGGGCGCCGCTCCTGTCCCGGGGGCTCTGTATTGATTGCCGCCCTGCATGCCGCCCCCCTTCTCACGCCCCCTCCTCCATCGCCTCACACAGGAGCGCCTCGCCATTCTACACCGGGGCCGCGAGTGGATTTTATGCAACCGTGATAGGCAGTTCGCACAGTGCCCAAAATAAGCATCGGCAGTTTTTCGTCGCTATATTTTGAAACGCTAGACGACACATTTTGATATCATATCCACTGCCTCGCCATATATTGTCTCAACATATCAACCAAACCCAATAATCACATCGACATGCTTATTTGGGATACTCTCGTATGGTACCACTGAGACTCCGGGCCCTAGCCGAGGTACCATCATATTTGTCTATGATTTATATATTTTTATTATAATTATTTTTATTTTCGCTATAAACAATACTGGGACCCCCCGAGTACCCACGTCAGTTTGATCTACTTAGTCTCAAAATTTTAAGAGCTAGAGGGACAGAATCATACTGTGCAACTTCATATATTCAATAGAATACAAACATAAATTTCAACCATGTGTTTTATTAACATGACATTTTTTGGGTTCAAAACGGTGTTGGTTATTCACCAAATTCAAGTACAGGTATTTTTAACTAAATATGTAATTACACTGGATGCCGCTGGAAGAATGGAGCCAGAGACACTTATCACTTCTGTCGTGTGTGTGTGTGTGTGTCTGTCTATATATGTTTGTTTTTTCTATAATTATGTATGAAGGAGATAAAAGGCAGGTTGCCTGTAACGAGTGTCTCCCCCAGAGTAAAACGAGTGACATAACTAAATTCAAGGGACGTTGTGGTCAAAATGCCTGGACACACTAAGTTTAAAGCAGTTCAGATCATAGAATGAAGGAAAGATTGATTGAGGGAGAGAGTTCCATAGGTCACAAGTTGAGTACAAGACGGACTGATAATTTTTGCTAATTCTTGGGTTGGAGAGTTGGACAGAATATGAGTGGGACTGAGTAGAAAGGCGGGTACCTCGCACTTGCCGCAACTGAAAGAGCTCTTTCGGTGTCGATCTTTTCCTGGCGAACGATAGTAAACCTCCATTTTAGAAGGAATCAGTCTTTGGCCGGAACATTTTTCTACCAAAAGATGTACAAATACATCTCAACTTTTTGTTTAAAGATTGATAGAAGTCTAGGGAACAAACTTTAAACAAAAAAATAATAATAAAAGAAAAAAAAACATTATTAATTATAGACAATGAACTATTCAAAATACTCTATAAGCAAAATTAAAAACTTATTAAATTAAGTTGCTATAAGTAAGATATAGCCCTTTAGAGACAAGGTACAGTTACCAAGACATGACCTGTGTATAGTCGCCAACATGATTTTGTACCCACTCCCTCATGTTTAGCCCCATTAGAATGAGATGTTAAGACGTTCGCCCCATTGGTTTGGCAATTTAAAGACCTTTTGCCCCATTCCTTTGTCAATAATAAGAACTTTCCTGGAACATAGGAGTCAATTTTTTTGCTGGCGAGCGAAAGCGAGCCTGTAATTTACGAGGAAAAGAACTTTGGCCGAAACATTTTTCTACCGAACAATGTACACATTTTTCTCAAGGGGGGGGGGGTCCTGGGGGTGTTGTTTTTTACACTTATTAAGAGGCATAAGCTAATATGAATGAATGACGTTACTCTCTGCTAAGAATATAACTATAAAAGGTGATCATTTCCCCTTCAATCCTAATCTGGTGCTGTGAGCTCACAATTTCAGTTGGGGTCAAGTACAAGTCAGAATAAAAATTTAAGAATCCGAATACTATTTCCAATATTACAATGGTAGGAGCTACACATATTAACATTAAGAAACCATAACCATTGACTAAAGAAACGGCTTAATTCCTTGCTGTTCAATACTTAGAAATAAATATTTAATGTGCCTAAAAAATGGGAGCCTTTTTTCTAAATACATGCCAATATACGCTGATTAAATTGTTATCAATGGTACTGGGACCCAATTGCTCCATGCCAGTTCTGTGTCTTGGGAACGGTACTGACAAGGAAACTAGAGGCAATGGAATTGGATCGTGGTGAGGTCGAGGTGTATTTGTTTGGGTTGAGAGCTACCGATAACGTAATATTATGAGAGTCCACCCCACAGACCCGAGTGGCAGGGGGTGAGTGGGAGTGTGATGACTTCCGTGAGAGTGGGTGGAAGGACTATATGGAGAGAGATGGAGGGTGGTGAGGAGGGGAGAGTTTAAGGAGGAAGGAGAACAGTTAATGGTGGAGGAGGAAAAGAGAATGGGTGCAGGATGAGGAAGGGAGTAGGTGGGTAGGTGGAGGAGGATTAAAATCGTGGGTGCGGGGAGAGATAATGGGTGGAGGGGAAGGAGTGGGTGGTGGTGGAGGGGAGAGAGAATGGGTGGAGGGGAAGGAGTGGGTGGTGGTGGAAGGGAGACAGAATGGGTGGAGGGGAAGGAGTCGGTGGTGGAGGGAAAGGAGTGGGTGGTGGTAGAGGGAAAGGAGTGGGTGGTGGTAGAGGGAAATTAGTGGGTGGTGGAGGGGAAGGAGTGGGTGGTGGTGGAGGGAAAGGAGTGGGTGGTGGTAGAGGGAAAGGAGTGGGTGGTGGTAGAGGGAAATGAGTGGGTGGTGGTGGAGGGGAAGCAGTGGGTGGTAGTGGAGGGGAAGCAGTGGGTGGTAGTGGAGGGAAAGGAGTGGGTGGTAGTAGAGGGAAAGGAGTGGGTGGTAGTAGAGGGAAAGGAGTGGGTGGTGGTGGAGGGGAAGGAGTGGGTGGTGGTAGAGGGAAAGGAGTGGGTGGTGGTGGAGGGAAAGGAGTGAGTGGTGGAGGGGAAGGAGTGGGTGGTGCTGGAGGGAAAGGAGTGGGTGGTGGTAGAGGGAAAGGAGTGGGTGCTGGAGAGGAATGAGTGGGTGGTGCTGGAGAGGAAGAAGTGGGTGGTGGAGAGGAAGAAGTGGGTGGTGGAGAGGAAGAATTGGGTGGTGGAGGGGAAGGAGTGGCTGGTGGAGAGGAAGAAGTGGGTGGTGGAGGGGAAGAAGTGGGTGGTGGAGGGGAAGACGTGGCTGGTGGAGGGGAAGGAGTGGGTGGTGGAGAGGAAGAAGTGGGTGGTGGAGAGGAAGAAGTGGGTGGTGGAGAGGAAGAAGTGGGTGGTGGAGAGGAAGAAGTGGCTGGTGGAGGTGAAGGAGTGGCTGGTGGAGAGGAAGAAGTGGCTGGTGGAGGGGAAGGAGTGGCTGGTGGAGAGGAAGAAGTGGATGGTGGAGAGGAAGAAGTGGGTGGTGGAGGGGAAGGAGTGTCTGGTGGAGGGGAAGGAGTGGCTGGTGGTGGAGAGGAAGGAATACAAAGGAGAACAAACTGCAACAGACCTATTGGTCCTTACAGGCCAGTTTGGAAATCTAAAACTACTCATCTATTGACTACGAGGTAGAGAAAATGATAGCAAAGAAGAAGGCTCCTCCCCACCCACCACTCCCTCCAGCTAATACTGGCATGGAAACAGTTGGAAAGATACCATGTAGTATGGAAAACTGACACGGAAATTCGGATAGGACAGGGAGAAAATGAAGTTGATATGTAATCTAAGCTAACTCTATTACTCCATTTCTGAAAGGGACCAGATGTATGAATATCAATGTACATTGCGGAATGCGTTGACACTTCGTTGCAAGTTATTCAGAAAGAAACTGTGTTAATTGGCGGTTATTTGCCAAGTGTTTATCCAAATGGTTCTTGAATGTTTTGACAGTATTACAGTTTACAATGTTCGAGGGTAGTCTGTTCCAATTATTCACAACACGGTTGAAGAAGAAATGCTTCGCCTCATGAGAATGAAAACGCTTGCCTATAATCTTATAATCATCGTTTCGTTTCTCGTGTTTGCTTGATTGATAGTAAATAATTCGCTTACATTTAGGTTGCTGAATCCCTTAAGATTTTGAACACCTCTATTAGGTCACCTCTCATTCTGCGCTTTGTTAAGCTAAACAAATTTAGTTCTTTTAAGCGCTCTTCATACGGTTTATTACACAATCTAGGTAACATTTTAGAGACTCTGCGTTGCACCTTTTCAAGTTTCTTTATGTCCTTTCTGTAGTACGGTGACCAGAATTGCACCCGGTATTCGAGATGGGGATGCACCAATGAGTTGAATAGAGTAAGTATGATTTTTTCTGATTTTAATTTTAATGTTCTGCCAATGAAACCCACCAATTTATTAGCTGTTTTTATTACCTCTGTACACTGTTTACTCGGCTTCAGGTCACTTGATAGTATAACTCCCAGATCCTTTTGATTATTTGTATTTGATGGTTGAATGTTGTTCATTGAGTTTTTTTTTTTTTAGCGTTGTTACTACCTATGTGTAATACTTTGCAATTTTCTATGTTGAATTTAATTTGCCATTTTTCTGCCCAGTTAACTAAAGTGTCTAGGTCACCTTGCAGTTTTTGCCAATGTACGGTTGAGGTTACTTTATTAGTAATTTTTGTATCGTCAGTAATTTCGAAATTTTGCATTCTATTCCTTCGCCTAAGTCGTTTATGTAAATTATAAAAACAATAGGACCCAATACCGAACCCTGGGGAGTGCCACTATTTACTTTGCACAAATCGGATTCTTCACCATTTATTACAACTCAGCTCAGTACCATTGTTTGATTCGTAGGGGTAGGTCGGCTACCGGTAGTATCTTCCAACTTGAAGACTGATGCAAAATAGTTATTTATGATATTCGCCATTTGTACTTGGTTATCTGTATGATCTCCATTTTCCGCAACAAGTGGGCCTATTGTTGAAGTTACCGTTTTTCTGTTTCTTATATAGCTGTAAAATTCTTTCGGATTGGACTTGCTGGAACTGGCAATATGAAGTTCCGGATTTTTCTTACTTCGTTTGATGAGATTTTTGGTTGTTCGACGCAGTCTTATCGTGTTCTAATTTATCGTTATTGTTCTGAGTTGCCTTATATTTTTGGTATGCCTGCTTTTTTACTAAGAGGCTGTTTTTTATTTAATTATTCCACCATTTTGACTTATATTTGCCCGCCGGGCGCCGGTTTCGTAGAGGGACGCTTGTATATATGGCTTTGTTTAGGTTATTAGATAAGTTCCATAATCGATTTATATCATGAGTTTCGGTCATTTAACTCCAGTCAGTATTAGCAAGATGCCTTCTAAGTTTGTTGAAGTCGGCCCTTCGATAATCTGGTACTTTTTCCGTGTTTTCGTTTTCTTTGTCATTATTTACTTTTATGTTAAAGGACACTATCCTATGGTCACTAGAGCTAAATTCCGGTCCGATTTTGACGCTATTTACCAGTCATTTGTCGTTAGAATAATATCCAGAATGTTATTTCCCCTCGTTGGGTGCTCTACGTGTTGATAAAGGACACTTTCCAGAAGATTAGCATATAGATCATGTTCCGCTATGAGCATTTAGTGGTTCGCCCTATGTTGTGACTGGCAGATTGAAATCGCCAAATATTACTGCTTCTTCCTGACAACTTATTTCTGCTATTTGATCATAGAGTTTCTCGTCAGTATCGGGTGATTGTGCAGGAGGTCGATAAATTAGGCCAATTATTACCTTGCTTGCTTGATTATTAATTTGAACGTAACTAGCATCAATATTATTTATGGCAGGTTTGGTTACCTGGATTGGGTGAAGATTACTTTTAACATATAACAGAACCCCACCTCCCATTCTATGGGACCTTTCGCAGCTGAAGGGAGTTTAACCTGGTAATGCGTATTCCGCCAAAAATCACGCTTTTCCGTGATGATCCAAGATTCTAAAACACCGATTATATCACATTCCTCCATACATGCAAGTGCTTCCAGGTCTTCAAATTAATTGCGTAAGCTGCGTGCATTAACGTAGCAGACCGTGATATTATTTTGGATATAGGGTAGTTTATGTTGCTGCTACTGCCCCTGCTCGGTTGTCATTTGTTTATCTGAAAGTGCAGACTGAATCATGTAGGAGTCTGCCTAGGTGTGCTGCTCTGACTGAATTCATATGGCAGCCATCATTCTGAAAGAGAATGTGTTGATTGTAGAAATGGTCCCAGAGCTTAAGATATTCGACATCTTCCTAGGAGTGGGTGGTGGAGGCGAAGGAGTGGGTGGTGGAGTAGGGGAAGGAGTGGGTGGTGGTGGAGGCGAAGGAGTGGGTGGTGGAGTAGGGGAAGGAGTGGGTGGTGGTCGAGGGGAAGGAGTGGGTGGTGGTGGAGGGGAAAGGTGGGTGGTGGTGGAGGGGAAGGAGTGGGTGGTGGAGTAGGGGAAGGAGTTGGTGGTGGTGGAGGGGAAGGAGTGGGTGGTGGAGTAGGGGAAGGAGTGGGTGGTGGTGGAGGAGAAGGAGTGGGTGGTGGTGGAGGGGAAGGAGTGGGTGGTGGAGTAGGGGAAGGAGTGGGTGGTGGTGGAGGGGAAGGAGTAGGTGGTGGTGGAGGGGAAGGAGTGGGTGGTGGTGGTGGAGGGGAAGGAGTGGGTGGTGGTGGTGGAGGGGAAGGAGTGGGTGGTGGTGGTGGTGGTGGAGGGGAAGGAGTGGATGGTGGTGGTGGAGGGGAAGGAGTGGGTGGTGGTGAAGGAGTGTGTGGTGGTGGAGGGGAAGGAGTGGGTGGTGGTGGAGGGGAAGGAGTGGGTGGTGGTGGAGGGGAAGGACTGGGTGGTGGTGGAGGAGAAGGAGTGGGTGGTGGTGGAGGGGAAGGAGTGGGTGGTGGTGGAGGGGAAGGACTGGGTGGTGGTGGATGGGAAGGACTGGGTGGTGGTGGAGGGGAAGGACTGGGTGGTGGTGGAGGGGAAGGAGTGGGTGGTGGAGGTGAGGGAGGAGGGGAAGAAGTGGGGATAGGAGAGGTGTTTGTGGAGGGGGAGGAGCAGGTGGAGCAGATAGTGGGAGAGGAGTATGTGGAGGTTTGCATGGGTGGAAGGAAATAAAGAGGTATATGAAGGGGGAGTAGGTGGGAGAGAGAAGTGTAGAGGGAGAGTGGGGAATGGGTGGTATAGGGGGGGGGGGGTAGAAGAGAGGGAGAATGGGTGGTAGAAGGGGGGGGGGGTAGGTGGGAGAGAGCGAGTTGTAGAGAGAGAGTGGGGGAAGAATCGGTGGTAGAGAAGGGGGTTGGTGGGAGAGACGGAGGTGTGGAGGAAGAGTGGGTGGAATAGGAAGGATGGGGGGGGGGGTATGGGTGGATGGGAAAAAGAGTGGTGGAGAGAAAGAGCTTATTAGAGGGCAAGGTCAAGGTCAAACTGCCTCCCTCACCAATGCCCTCACTCGCACGCCTTTGTTTTCTCTATCTCTCTCTCTCTCTCTCTCTCTCTCTCTCTCTCTCTCTCTCTCTGACACTTTAACGAACAGATCTCGCATGAACGGTTGTATTTTTATGTAATCCAGTTGGGGCATTTCGAACGCATGAATATTTACGTACTCTATGTATACAACAGTGCAGCGTGTATTAAACTGGGCAAACTTAGAGATTCTTTTCGGCTAGTTGACTAATATCCGTTTTCCTAATGGTAATAATAAAGTATATTTCCATACTCTGTGCGAACAATTAATAAAACACAGACTAAAACCGGAGTCACACGAGCCCTTTTTCGAGCAATTTTTACGGGCAATTATGGTCTGGAAGCTTAACAAATGACACTTTCACAGAATTCAGCCGCCTAATATAATCTACCTTCAGTTTAATTGCCGATACCAGTACGAAACAGTCTCCCCAAAATACGAGAAAAAACTTGCTCATGGAAAATTGACGGAAAAAGTACTCGTGAGACAGCGGTTTAAGAATGCTGAGATATACAAGTCAACCCTCCCGGAACGTTAGTGGGGGTAGTGTTTATTTTGTTGTCTATGTATATATTAATTAATTAAGCTTTGAGTTTCCTCCCTAGACCTCCATCAACATTGAAAGAAACACCCTGGACCCCCTCTGAAGATAAATTTGTAATTTTTTCGGTAGAAATATTTCCCAGCCGAAGGCCGATTCCTTCTAAAATTATAGGCTCGCTTTCGCTCGCCAGAAAAATATCGACGCCTACATGGCACGTTCTTAATATTGACAAAGAAATGGGGCGAAAGGTCTCAAAACTACCAAACTAATAGAACGAACGTCTTAAAATCTCAAAGCTAATATGCTAAACATGAGGGAGAAGGCGGTCCAGAAAACTAATATGCTATATATGAGGGAGAAGGCGGTCCAGAAAACTAATATGCTATATATGAGGCAGAAGGCGGTCCAGAAAACTAATATGCTAAACATGAGGGAGAAGGGGATCCAGAAAACTAATATGCTAAACATGAGGGAGAAGGGGGTCCAGAAAACTAATATGCTAAACATGAGGGAGAAGGGGGTCCAGAAAACTAATATGCTAAACATGAGGGAGAAGGAGATCCAGAAAACTAATATGCTAAACATGAGGGAGAAGGGGATCCAGAAAAAGCAACTACCTCCCACTTAACCCCTTCTGTACCGAAGACTTCTTTTTAATTTAATGTTAGCTATATTTAAACGATTTTGTGCAGTTTAGGAAGGATCGATGGTAGTAAAAAGGGTTAAGTGAGATAGATCGAAGCCTGTTAGTAGCTGGAGAACCTTTGAAAGCTTCATAACATTGTTTAATAGTAGCAAGAATAAACTTAAAGAGACGTCGCCGGTACAGAAGGGGTTAAGAGATGCACGGATCCTAATCATTTTCACCGGTCTCATCTTGGTCCACATTCTTGTTTACCCGGTGTAGAATTATTGCTCTTTTTCGGTTGCAATAAAAAACAAAACAAAAAAAACAAAAATGCTCTGACAACTCCTTTTTGAGTCGCCATATTGGAACCCTAAAGTTGAAGACTGAGAACACTTTGTATTTTGACCAGTATTATTATTTAAACTCTGTAATTTATTCTTGTAAAAACTATGATTATTCAAGATATAATATGATAAGCTACATGATTAAAAGGATTGTTATAAGGAACACCCCGTTCTTAACATTAATCCTCCATTACAAACCTCAATGCACTTGAATAAATCAATGAAAGTATATGATCCTCCCGGGATTCGAACTCGGGACACCACACCCAGAACATAAGCATCTAAACCATTACACCACCAACACAGTTAAAGGCTAAGTACACGATCACGATAAATATCCATTTTCGAATTTTGGATATCAATCTAATCACATGCCAGAGGTGATAGTATTGTAAATAGCATTCAAGTAGTGTATGTTGGACTCTGATACTGGGCTCTCTACTGATAAACAATTTCACGCGCGACCGGCCGTATACTGCATATCTATATAATTAATTTCACCCTTTAATTAATAACGAATATTAATTACGACCATTTAACTATACAGTATATATATCCCAGAGTTAAGATTCTCACATAGTAGTATAGGTTTTTATTAAGGGGGTAATAGTCGCTTTTTCTGGACCTCCTTCTCCCTCATGTTTAGCATATTAGTTTTGAAGTTTTAAGACGTTCGTTCCGTTAGTTTTCGATTTTGAGACCTTTCGCCTCATTTTTTGTATCAATATTAAGACCTTTCGTGCCTTTTGGTGTCGATTTTTTTCTGGCGAGCGGTAGCGAGCCTCTAATTTTAGAAGGAATCGGCCTTCGGACATTTCTCAACCGAAAAATTTACACATATATCTTGAAAGGGGGTCTAGGGGTTTTTCTACGCTTGATGGAGGTCTAGCGAGGAAACTAAAAAATAAATAAATGACTAAAAATGTAGACCAAAAACCAAGCACTACCCCCTTATATAATTGTGTGACTATAGCAATACCTTTAATAATTGTGTGACTATAGCTATACCTTTAATAATTGTGTGACTATAGCTATACCTTTAATAATTGTGACTATAGCTATACCTTTAATAATTGTGTGACTATAGCTATACCTTTAATAATTGTGTGACTATAGCTATACCTTTAATAATTGTGTGACTATAGCTATACCTTTAATAATTGTGTGACTATAGCTATACCTTTAATAATTGTGTGACTATAGCTATACCTTTAAATTGTGTGACTATAGCTATACCTTTAATAATTGTGTGACTATAGCTATACCTTTAATAATTGTGTGACTATAGCTATACCTTTAATAATTGTGTGACTATAGCTATACCTTTAATAATTGTGTGACTATAGCTATACCTTTAATAATTGTGTGACTATAGCTATACCTTTAATAATTGTGTGACTATAGCTATACCTTTAATAATTGTGTGACTATAGCTATACCTTTAATAATTGTGTGACTATAGCTATACCTTTAATAATTGTGTGACTATAGCTATACCTTTAATAATTGTGTGACTATAGCTATACCTTTAATAATTGTGTGACTATAGCTATACCTTTAATAATTGTGTGACTATAGCTATACCTTCATAGAAGACAATATTACTGGGAGATAACATGACTCGAGTTAGCTAGCTCTAGCTCTCTCTCTCTCTCTCTCTCTCTCTCTCTCTCTCCTAAAGCGTTTCTGTCAGTGGTTTGGTTTAACCCCTTTTGTACCGGCGACGTCCTTTTCCCTTTATTTTGGCTACTATTAGACTATTTCATTCAGCTTAGGAAGGATGTCTACCAATTAAAAAGCTTCAGACTACCTCGATTAATCCTTTTAGTTACCATATACCCTTCCTAAGCTACACAAAATCGTCTAAATGTAGCTAAAATACAATACAAAAGTAGTCGCCGGTACAGAAGGGATTAGCGTTTCATCTTGCTAAGTATTTCTGAATGGAAAAATATATATCAATGAACATGATTTATTATATACGTTAACAATAATACGTTTGTCTGTAGACCTACATATATATCAATGAACATGATTTATTATATACGTTAACAATAATACGTTTGTCTGTAGACCTACATATATATCAATGAACATGATTTATTATATACGTTAACAATAATACGTTTGTCTGTAGACCTACATTCATTTATCGGCTAGATACTTGCCAAACAGTCCTGTTTAGCACAGTCATATAATTTAATTTAAATTTGTATAATTTTAGTAGTAAACACAATGACTGCATATACTGCATAGAGGAAGTTGATAATACACTATTCAACTACAGAAAACGAATGTTCCCGGAAGAAAACGAATTTTAAGCAGGCACTTTTGCTGTTTTTCCTCTATAATTATTTACCACATATTTTTAAGTTGGTGACTGTGTCATTAAATTGCATTGAATGTCCATTCACTTTTATAGTTTGTTTACAATAATGTGCTATATTTATGCTTCCCCGAAGAATGGGAATCGTGCTGAGAGAGAAAACATAATATACATAATTATACACTTTAATAAATTCACTAAATTTTGTTTTAAGAGGGAATTTATTTTGAATATGGATACAAGCACCATGTGAGGAGAATCATTTTGTTGACTTTTCTCTTTTAACTTCTTCAGGTCCATTGCCCCCCAAAGCCATAACCAAATCGTTAATCAATTGTTTTCCTCTCATGGTGCAAATATCCATTCAATTTAACAGCGTTTTTGTTTTATGTATTTTTTATTCGGATATAGTCCTATATTTTCTTAATGAGGGTTGTGTTAATATCAACAATAATATATCGGATATATTGCATGCTCTTACACACATTGTGGAACCCGCTAAAGGGTGTAATAAGGGTATACCAATATATCTCGCTTTGGCGGCGTTATCACTTTAAGGGAGCCCACCTCACTTTTTGTTATCTTTCTCTCCCTCTCTCTTTGACTTGTATCCATTCGGCCCCTTCAGCCTACTGTTTTAAGACGTTTACTATCCAGGTGTCAATATTTTCCTGGCGAGCGGTAGCGAGCCAGCATATATATATATATTTGTTTTGATAGCAAGCTAAATTTGTACATTTTTCGATAGAAAAATGTCTCCGACGAAGCCGGATTTCTCCATACAATGCTGGCTCGCTATCGCTCGCCAGGAAGAAATCGACACCTGGATGGGTATAAACGTCTTAAAACAGTTGGCTGAATGGGGCCGAATGGATACAAGCCAGGGAAAGAGAAACTATGAGAGAAAGATAAAAACAAACTGTGACCCCCCTTAATTTATCAGTCAAAACTGTACCCATCATAAATGTACTGGAAGATTAAAGACTAAATTTGGAATGGTTAGATTAAGGCTCCGGGTGGGTCTTAGCTTAATAATGGAACTAAGTTGAATATACAAACTTTTTTCAATATTTACTGTTCTCTAAAAATATTTGGAAGTAACAAGTAAACTCTTCAGAATTTGGTATGAGTTTTAAACGAATATAACCTAAAGTCACAATAATTGTGACTTTAGGTTTAATTCGTGTTATATTCGGTTATATTCGTTAAATGGTGTGCAAGTATTTCACACACAATAAATTAGTGGAGAAACAAAACCTACGTCTAGTGATCCAAAACAAAAGACAAAATTACACAAGTTTTCAATTTTCCCTTAGTAATAGTAATACAAATTGCTAGTGTTTTATGTACGATAACACAAAATATTTAGGTGACATCTCGCCACCCACACCTAATGAAATTAGGAAAGTATTCAATCTCCGCCCAATGGGGAAGGAATTGAATCACACAAAATAGGGGCGAAATTTTATAAATTATGATAATTATTTGGACAACTAATACATAATTATATATACAGGTATACAGTATATATATACTGTATATACATATATATATGAGTGAGTGAGACAAAAGGCAGAACTTCCTATTGCAAGGGTGATAGGGCCAAAATCAAGGGACGTTCGAGCCAAAATGCCTGGACACACGGAGTTTGAAGCAATTTAAGTCATAGGGAGAGTGAAAGACTTATGCTGGGAGAGAGTTCCAGAGCTCAGCAGTTGAATAGAAGAAAGACTGAGAATAATGTTTCACTCTTGGGTTGGAGAGTTGCACAGAGTAGGGGTGTTGCAAGATGGGTACCACGTACCCTACGTAGAGGAGGTGGTATACACTGGGAGAGTTATGAGGAACACTGATTATTGTAGTAACGATAGAATAGCGAGAGAGATGCAACATTACGGAGAAGAGAGAGATATTGCAGAGAGTTGGTGGGAGTTAATGATACAAAAGGCTTTCCTTTCTGCTTTGTCTAGGAGTGCGGTGTGAAAGGATCCTCCCTACACATACGAACAATACTCAATACAAGGACGCACTGTGCCCCTGTACAGAGCAAGAAGCTGTGCAGGGGTAAGAACCCCTTGAGGCAGTTGAGCACACCCAGCTTCTGGGAGGCTGCCTTAGTAAGACTAGTAATATGGTCCTTCCAAGTGATAGTAGAAGAAAAAGAGACACCAAGAATATTGAGAAGATGAAGGATTGATTTTTGTATTGTTGAAGTATAAGGGAAAGTCCTCTGGGAGTTCCGGACGGGTATTAAAATGGAGGAATTGGGTTTTGGAAGCATTAAAGGCAACAAGATTTTCTCTGCCCCAATTGGAAATAGTAGTTAGATCAGCGGATAAGTGTTGTATGGCTTCATTACGTTTGTTATTGAGGGATTGCTGGCTGGGGCATTTAGGAAAACTAATTGAGTAGTGTAAGGTAGATTCGTCTGCGTATGCATGGATGGGACTGGAGGTACAGTTGAGAAAATCATTTATGAAAATTAGAAAGAGAATGGGAGATAAGACAGAGCCCTGAGGAACACCGGAGTTGATAGGATGAGGAAATGAGCGATGGCCGTACACAACCGCAGCTATGGAACGGCCGGAAAGGAAATTAGAGACAAAGGCACAGATGGAGGGATAGAAACTGAAGGAGGGTAGTTTAAAAATTAAAGATTTGTGCCAGACTATTGTTACGACCAGGGCTACGAATAAAACAAGGGCACTTAATGATTGGACTAGTAATAGGGCACTATGCAACAATGGTACGCTAGATCCAAACCCTCGAACTTATATGCCGGCGAACAAAAACACCTATACTGTGACGCATGTCCACGTGTGAGCATGCTGTACAGAACGCCTAGTCATGCCCCACTCTCGCTAGGATCGTCAGGGCAGGAACTTTGGCTGTAGTCTATGTAGAGTTTCCTAACTTAGTTAATGTGAGCCGTTGTACTATAAGTATTATGAATATGTATTTTGTTTTCATCTGAGTCAACGAGTTCTATTTTATATCATTAGTTATAAGTATTGTGTGTAAAACTTATTTGTAATGATGGGAAGAGAAACAGCCACAGTTAGGGGTCAGTGGGTACGCCAGGCAGGAGGTAGGCCTAACTCACTCGCATTCCTCCCTCCCTCAGTGCTAGGGGGAGCCTTTGTGTATCCCAGAGGAGAGAGAGAAATTACGTAATGGTTGTCAGTGGGCGGTCCTTAGTAGTTCACGTTGGGCTCACTAGAGGGCCGGGTATAAAAGGGAAGTCTAGCCATTTTTTCATCAGAACTCATTAGGCAGAGCGACTTCTCATTTCCCTTGCTAACTATATATATTCTTCTGACTGATGGGAACTTTCTCTACTACCTTACATTCTTATCTCCTCTTTTCCCTGCCCTGTTTAACTTCCATGGTCCCGTTGGTGCAGAGCTAGTCAGCCAACATATTATCGCTTGAGTTCTCACGAGATACTTGCCTATTAGATAGCCTATTTTGGAAGGGTTGACTTAGAATAGGATTGATTTATGTTTGTTGCACTTGTACATGCATTTCCCTGTGTATTATTATTATTATTCCTGTTTATGCTAGTCTAGGTAATGCTAGACTGGGGTAAGGCTTTTCTGTGTTACGAGTTGTTGTTTGATGCAGTGGTTAAGCGATAAACCTGGATACTCGTTTCGGTTCAGTGAAGCCTAGGTTGTCTTCGCGGCTGACTGTGTTGAGTTAATAATTTACAGTGCGTGAGGGCAAGAGTCTAACCACCCTGTATTTTATTAACAGTTTGTTTTTACTTTGTCAAGGAACCGGGAGAAAACCAGATACAAGGGATCTGGATTTCTCAAAGTGCACTTGTTAGTTTTAACGTAATACTTTAAACAGTCGTGAGGACTTCGCTAGGCTACGAGCCGTTTTTGCTCAGTCACTGCTACCTTTTTGCCTACAGTACCCCAGCTAGACTTTACTCGATTAGTAGATACAGAATAGTGTTGAAGCTTTCCTTATGTATGATATTGTTTATGCACTATTGATTTCATGTGTTGCAAGCTTGGCTACTTTAGTGATTAGTGGCCCACGAGCACAATCCGAGTAGGCTATTGCCGTTGCATTTGCGGAGTACTTCCTTTTAATGTTTGCCATTTACTATTGCATATTCTTTTAATTATTCTTATGCCAATTTAAGCCTTTAATAGTATTTAATTGCCAGTGTTTTTGCTTATTGAATTACTGTTCAAAATCCGATACGTACTTCTTACGAGCATCCGAGAAGCATCTAACTTTTTTCAGAAGATTCCTTGCTCGATGCTTAAGGACTATTAATTAACGTAACGTAATAGTGCCGATCCGAAGTAGAGGGTGGTGGACTTCTTAAGTTCATAGTCAAGGGTGGATTACTTCGGCTTCGGCCAACACTATTCTTTGGTGTTGTTGTTTCTTACTTCATTGTTTGATTGTTGACCAGACTAGATAATTCCTGTCTCTTTATTAGTCTGTTGTTGAACACTAGTACCGAGTTCTTGTATACCCCGTTATAGCAGATTGAACTCTGGAGGGTATTGGTGTTTTTTGTTCGGCTGGCAGTACTCAGGGGTTGGGATCGTGTGTTTCCGTTGTGGCAGCGAGCCGTATTAGAGTCCTGATTGAGAGCCCTTGTGTACCCGAGTGCCAGTTCGTAACAAATGGCGACCTTGCTTAGGATTTTGTGAACAGTATAAATTTTTGCAGAGTTGTACAACGTTTGTTTGTTTGTATTTTAGCGTGCATATTGAAGAATATTTGTTTGTATGGCAATTAGTAAAGCATTTAAGAGACTCCAGTTAATTTAGTAATTAGTGCTTGCATAGGAAGTTTAACACTTTTGTCTCGAGAATTTTTTTGTGGACTTCAGTATGTCGTGCATTAGCACTGACGATGAGCGAGAGATGTCATTTGAAGGTGTGCCGTTAGTAACCAGTGAGGAGGATGCTAGAGTTTTTGTGAGTAAGCGGTACCACGTGACGGAGGAGAGGCTGACTGGGGTGGATGTTTGTGGCTTGCACCTGATAGCCAAGGTTTTGGGCATTTCCAATGTAGCAGGGATGTCCAAGGGGGAGCTGATTTCCTGGGTGTTGCATGGGCGACATGTGGTTTCGGAGGAGAGGGCGTTTGGGGGGGTTCCTCCCCAGATCCCCTCTCACTCGACTCCCATAGTGCCGTCCACTCAGTTACCGGAGGTTAGCACTCTCCCACAGAGGGATGAGAATTGGCAGATTGGAGTGCCCTCGGGTGGTGCACGTGGTGGTTCCCCAGTTGTTGCCCCCCCTCCTTCAGTAGTGGCAGCTCCCTCTTCCTGCCTGTCTCCAGATATGGTATTTAGACTTGAGCTTGCTAAGATTGAGGCTAGGAAGCAGGAGATCGAGGCTAGGAAGCAGGAGAATGAGACTAGGAGGCATGAAATTGAGGTTAGGAGGCAAGAGGATGAGACCAGGAGGCATGAGGCTGAGCTTAGGTACGACTCGGAGAAATATTGTGCTAAATTAGATTTAGATAAGACTCGTGCAGAGTCGACAGGGACTCGGATGGGCCGTGAGGGCCAAGTAAGAGAACAGTCCTTGGCCCACTTAGTCAAATTGGTGCCGGTATTTAGTGAAACTGAAGTCACAGAATTTTTTAATCGTTTTGAGAAGAAGTGTAGGGAGCATAATTGGCCTGAAGAGAAGTGGGCAGCTCTAGTCTCCTCAAGACTTACGGGTAAGGGTCTGAAGGCTTATGATGCACTGCCTTTAGAGTCTTGCATTGACTACCCAGAATTGAAGAGAGCTGTCCTACAGGCATACGAATTGCAACCGGAAACATATCGATTGAAGTTTCGGGGTGTTACAAAGACTAGGGAGGCGACCTTTCTTGAACATGCCCGGGACTTAAAAGATGCACTTAAAAACTGGACACGTTCTGAGAAAGCTGAGATGGCAGAACAGTTGACTGAGCTGTTTCTGCTCGAGCAGTTTTATAAGTGTACTGGTGCAGAAATGACTTTAAATATTAAAGAAAAGAACCCAAGAACTCTTCAAGAGGCAGCTGAGATGGCTGACCTCAGGTTGTCGCTAATCAGGGGATGTGAATCTGTAAAGCGTGTTGATGCAGTTCCCAAGGGGCGTGATACTCCAAACCCTCGAGGTCAGGACAATCACTATAGATATAAACCTCAGTTTAAAAGCCAAGATACCAGGACTGAACCAAAGACTACAGCCGTCCCATTACAGAAGGGTCAGAACTCCGCCCCTTATCGGAAGAGACCGATAGGGGAAGTGGAATGTTTTCATTGTAGAAAGAAGGGGCATTATGCAAAATCTTGTCCTAGTAACCCGCCAACTGCAGCCGTGTCTTTGGTGCGCAGCATAGGTGTGGCTGAAATGTCGTCTGGATTTACCCAGGGTAGTTTGCCAGCGGCAGGGTCACAGGCTATGTATAAGACTCAGGAAGGCTCGTCCCCTGTCCGTGATGTCTTTTGCGCCCATAGAGGGACCGGTAGGGTAAGTTGGGCGGGTTGCCAGCATAAGGTGGAAGTTTTGCGTGATACTGGAGCTTCACAGACACTTTTGAAGAATTTCACGGGGCGACCAATTAATGCGGCACGGGTGGTTGTTGTTCAGGGTATTAATGCGACCAGGTCATACCCATTGGTTCGTGTGGAGCTGGAAGTTGATGGTGTGATTAAGGACTTAGATGTTGGGATCGTTGAGAAATTGCCAGTGGAGGGCGTCGACCTTCTTCTCGGCAACGACTTTGCGGTGCCTACTGACGTTCCACCCTTAGTCGTTGCCGAGAGGCCGGCCGACGTGAGTAGGGAGGAACAAGAGTGGGTAGTGAGTTGTCAACACCAACAGATGGCATGTGTGGTAACTCGTTCCCAAGCATTTAAGGTATCACAGCCTATTTACCAGGCCACAGAACAGCGGAGGAAGGGAATTAAGGAGAAGCGGAAGGCTGGGAAAAGTTTGAAGAGTTTAGAACCAGTGGCTCTCCCAAAAGACCCAATAGCAGGACCTTTGACCGTGTCTGTTGTAACTCCAGTGCCTAAGACAGTTGATAAGGTAGTGGAGGAGGCAGAGACTCAGAGACAGCACCGTTACCTACAGCGAGAAAACCGGATGTCTAAGTTGGATGTTGGGGGAGGGCATGAGTTTTTGACCAAGCAGTTAGACATGTTGGCTCCCACAGACATTCGAAAGTTGCAATTAGAGGATCCAGAGGTTTTGCAGTGTACCAATGGGGCTGTGGAGTTAGAAGAAGATAGGGATGCAAAGGCAGGGGATTTTTTTTTCTTTAATGGAATTTTATACCACCGATATCAAGATCCTAAGAGGAACTGGGAGGGCGGATCAGGTACAGTTGACCAGCTGGTCGTGCCAGAGGGCTGCAGGGAAAGTTTGCTTAGGTTGGCTCATGATTCTCCATTATCAGGACATTTGGGTGCCAAGAAAACGGTGGCGGCTTTGGGGAAATTGTTTTGGTGGCCGGGGATGAAGTCTCATGTGCAGTCATGGATAAACTCATGTGATATTTGTCAACGTGTCGGGAAACCGAACCAAGTTATTCCTAAGGCTCCGTTACACCCTATTCCTGTGATTGGGCCACCCTTTAGTAAAATTATTGTTGACATGGTTGGTCCACTCCCTCCCACTAAGGCTGGAAATAAATTTTTGTTAACCATAATGGATGTTGCCACTAGATACCCCGATGCATACCCTATGAAAAATGGAATGGCTAAGACAGTAGTCAGTAACTTGTTGTGGTACTTCTCAAGGTACGGGTACCCGGAGGAGATTCAGTCTGATCAGGGATCTAATTTCACCTCCAACATGTTCAAGCAAACAATGCAACAGCATGGGATACGAGCAGTAGTATCGTCAGCGTATCACCCTGAGAGTCAAGGGGTGCTTGAGCGGTGGCATGCTACACTTAAAAGCATGCTCAGGTGTTATTGTGCTGACAACGGTATGGATTGGGATCTTGGATTGCCTTATGTGCTGTTTGCTGCTCGGGAGGTACCTGGTGAGAGCCTGGGATTTAGTCCAAACGAGCTGATTTTTGGACACCGTGTCAGGGGCCCCCTTAACATGCTGAAAGAAATTTGGGAGGGGACTGTGCAGCCTTGTCCATTATTAAAGTATGTGCTTGAAAGCTGTGAGCGCATGCTTAAGAGTCTGGAGATGGCAGGTAGAAATTTGACAGAATCACAAGCTTTGATGAAGGACAGGTATGATCGCAAAGTGAGGCTCCGGAAGTTCACTGTAGGACAAGAGGTATTAATTTTGTTGCCTTTGGTTGGTAACCCCCTCTCTGCGAACTACACTGGACCTTATAAAATTGTAGAAAAAATTTCAGATTTAGATTACCTTGTTGCCACTCCAGACAGGAGGAAAAAGAACCAGTTATGTCACGTGAACCTTATTAAAGAGTATGTGAGGCGCCCCTCTGAGCCTCTCACTGTCCCTGTGTTGGCTTGTTGCGGCCGTGGTGGAGAAGGAGAGGGGGGCAGTCAAGCTTCAGAGGAGGATAGCTGGGATCAACATGTTTCAGCGGATCAGTGGGCGGGGAACTCGAGCCTAAGGGCTGACGAGGCTATAGCTCATTTGCCTGAGCCGCAGTTTGATGCTATCCGTCAGTTGTTCGGTTCATACCCCACTGTATTTGCTGAACACCCAGGCCTCACTACTCAGGCTATGCATGATGTTGACGTGGGGGACCATATACCCTTTAAGTCAATCCCGTACCGTGTGCCCCCCATAAAACTACCAGCTCTGAGGGATGAGTTGGAGTATATGCTCGGTAGAGGGTTGATAGAGAAAGGCACAGTTAAGTGGACTTCCCCCGTAACACTGCAGCCTAAGCCAGATGGCAAGGTACGCTTTTGTATCGATTTCCGTAGGTTAAACGGTTTGACTCCAACTAACCCATATCCTCTTCCTCGGGTTGATGATAGTGTTGACAAAATTGGTAATGCTCGTTTTTTGTCTAAAGTAGATTTAGTAAAAGGTTACTGGCAAGTACCTTTGTCCGAGCGTGCTAAAGAGGTATGTGGTTTTGTTATGGACGGGAGTACCTACCGGTGCAATGTTATGCCTTACGGACTTAAGAATGCACCAGCAACGTTTCAGAACCTGATGAATGAAATTGTAAAGGACATTCCGAATTGCACCGTGTATTTGGAAGATGTAATCATTTATGATGACGACTTTGAGAGCCATTGTGAGCACCTTGAGACCTTGTTCCGGAAACTTAGTGAAGCAGGTCTGGTAGTAAATTTGGCAAAGTGTGACTTCGTAAAAGCCACTGTGCAGTACCTTGGGTTTGTAGTGGGAAGGGGACAGGTGTGCCCTCCTCAGAACAAGGTACAGGCTATCAATAAATTTCCGCACCCAACAACCAAGAAGCAGATTATGAGATTCTTGGGTATGATAGGCTACTACAGACGCTTCATAAAAGGTTACTCAACGGTATTGGCACCTCTCACAGATTTGTTATCTAAAGACAAAAAGTTTTTGTGGGCACCTGAGTGTGAAAAGGCTTTCACTTTGGTGAAACATTTGCTATGTACTCACCCGATACTCAGGGCCCCAGACTTTAACAGGCCTTTTCAGCTGGCAACAGATGCTAGTGGTGTAGGGGCTGGTGCCGTCTTGCTACAGACAGACAATGAAGGTGTGGAACACCCAGTAAGTTTCTTTTCTAAGAAGTTCAATGCTGCACAAAAGAACTATTCTACAATAGAAAAGGAATTACTGGCGATTGTGCTGTCGCTCCGGCACTTCGAGGTGTATGTTCCAGCCTATGGCCCAGTCGTGGTTATCTACACTGATCATCACCCTTTGAGATTCCTGAATCAATTTCACAATTGCAATATGAGACTGACCAGGTGGTCTTTGATGTTGCAGGAGTATAACCTGGACATCCGTCATATTGCTGGATGTGACAATGTGATCGCGGATTGTTTATCAAGGGTGGATGATCAGTCGTAGGCTATCACAGGTGTGTGGGTTTGAGTGGAGGAAAATAGGCTGCCCTTATAGTGCAGCCGGGAAAAACATATTAAAATATAAAAATCATATAAAAAAACTCTTTCTTTTGATATAGGTAATCGTATAAGTTTGTCATAGCCTATAGAGTTTGAGTAGTCCACAAACTATCAAACGGCTGAGCTGCTGTAAGCTCGCTCTGGGAGCATGATATTGTGTCTTTTTGCTATTGTTGGGAGGAGTTATAAAATGTGATTTTTTTTTTATAATAAGATGTGTTTTGGTGATAAACTCAGCTTTGTTTTAGTGCCATGCGGTCGCTGGGTGTGAGGGGCTTGATGGGGTTCTGTGTTTGTCAGATTTTAGCTCAGGGTTGAGCGAGTAAAATCTTGGGGGTGGTGTGACGCATGTCCACGTGTGAGCATGCTGTACAGAACGCCTAGTCATGCCCCACTCTCGCTAGGATCGTCAGGGCAGGAACTTTGGCTGTAGTCTATGTAGAGTTTCCTAACTTAGTTCATGTGAGCCGTTGTACTATAAGTATTATGAATATGTATTTTGTTTTCATCTGAGTCAACGAGTTCTATTTAATATCATTAGTTATAAGTATTGTGTGTAAAACTTATTTGTAATGATGGGAGAGAAACAGCCACAGTTAGGGGTCAGTGGGTACGCCAGGCAGGAGGTAGGCCTAACTCACTCGCATTCCTCCCTCCCTCAGTGCTAGGGGAGCCTTTGTGTATCCCAGAGGAGAGAGAGAAATTACGTAATGGTTGTCAGTGGGCGGTCCTTAGTAGTTCACGTTGGGCTCACTAGAGGGCCGGGTATAAAAGGGAAGTTTAGCCATTTTTTCATCAGAACTCATTAGGTAGAGCGACTTCTCATTTCCCTTGCTAACTATATATATTCTTCTGACTGATGGGAACTTTCTCTACTACCTTACATTCTTATCTCCTCTTTTCCCTGCCCTGTTTAACTTCCATGGTCCCGTTGGTGCAGAGCTAGTCAGCCAACATATTATCGCTTGAGTTCTCACAAGATACTTGCCTATTAGATAGCCTATTTTGGAAGGGTTGACTTAGAATAGGATTGATTTATGTTTGTTGCACTTGTACATGTATTTCCCTGTGTATTATTATTATTATTCCTGTTTTCTGCTAGTCTAGGTAATGCTAGACTGGGGTAAGGCTTTTCTGTGTTACGAGTTGTTGTTTGATGCAGTGGTTAAGCGATAAACCTGCATACTCGTTTCGGTTCAGTGAAGCCTAGGTTGTCTTCGCGGCTGACTGTGTTGAGTTAATAATTTACAGTGCGTGAGGGCAAGAGCCTAACCACCCTGTATTTTATTAACAGTTTGTTTTTACTTTGTCAAGGAGCCGGGAGAAAACCAGATACAAGGGATCTGGATTTCTCAAAGTGCACTTGTTAGTTTTAACGTAATACTTTAAACAGTCGTGAGGACTTCGCTAGGCTACGAGCCGTTTTTGCTCAGTCACTGCTACCTTTTTGCCTACAGTACCCCAGCTAGACTTTACTCGATTAGTAGATATAGAATAGTATTGAAGCTTTCCTTATGTATGATATTGTTTATGCAATATTGATTTCATGTGTTGCAAGCTTGGCTACTTTAGTGATTAGTGGCCCACGAGCACAATCCGAGTAGGCTATTGCCGTTGCATTTGCGGAGTACTGCCTTTTAATGTTTGCCATTTACTATTGCATATTCTTTTAATTATTCTTATGCCAATTTAAGCCTTTAACCCTTCTTTAGCGGCCTATGCGGTTTATTTATATGTACCGCCCAGCGGGGTGTTTTTAGCCAAAATAGGGCTGTTTACGTGATCATTTTCATGCCTAAATAAGACCCAGAACGTAAAACAAGTATCTATCCCTGAAAGGGCATAAACAGAGCTTTCGAATGACACCATAACGATCCTTGTATGATGGATAGTTTTCTTGCAATAACCGTGCAACGCGAGTGCAAAAAGCATGTAATTCGGTACTTTCCCCATATAATTCAGTATGTAGCGAGTGAGAGAGGGAGGAGGGAGCTGAGATTCGTGTCAGTAGGTTCGCCGCGGTGGTCTGGAGCAGTCATACGCTCGCTAGTCTCCTGCCACCACTTGTCTCTCTCTCTCAGCAACATTACGTGCTGAAATTGCCACTCGACCTATGTCGAGCGCCGCCACATAGTCCAGCTTTATTAAAAACGACTTATGTGGTGAGCCGCTTTTTAAGGGTTAATAGTATTTAATTGCCAGTGTTTTTGCTTATTGAATTACTGTTCAAAATCCGATACGTACTTCTTACGAGCATCCGAGAAGCATCTAACTTTTTTCAGAAGATTCCTTGCTCGATGCTTAAGGACTATTAATTAACGTAACGTAATAGTGCCGATCCGAAGTAGAGGGTGGTGGACTTCTTAAGTTCATAGTCAAGGGTGGATTACTTCGGCTTCGGCCAACACTATTCTTTGGTGTTGTTGTTTCTTACTTCATTGTTTGATTGTTGACCAGACTAGATAATTCCTGTCTCTTTATTAGTCTGTTGTTGAACACTAGTACCGAGTTCTTGTATACCCCGTTATAGCAAATTGAACTCTGGAGGGTATTGGTGTTTTTTGTTCGGCTGGCAGTACTCAGGGGTTGGGATCGTGTGTTTCCGTTGTGGCAGCGAGCCGTATTCGAGTCCTGATTGAGAGCCCTTGTGTACCCGAGTGCCAGTTCGTAACAATACCCTCCAGAGTTAATCTGCGATAACGGGGTATCCTTAACTGGGCATAAATGTACTCTACTTCAGGCTAACCCACACTGGTATAGCCTGATAACAAACAATATGCAAGTTACGTTAAAATGCATAAAAGGGAAGCTATGGAAAGATCAATTAAATCACTGCAAGATTTAATACAATAAAAAGATGCTTCAATACAGTTACTCTAAACAACAATAAACTCTTCACTCCTATCTGAAAGAAAGTGAAGTATAGTCCTACAGCATAGACCTGGAAACTTCTGAAGAAAGTCTGATGCTCATGAGATGCTCGTATCTTAAATTATATAAAGGCAGGAGGCAGGACACCACACGTGTAGACTGAATACACTAAAAGATAGGACATATAATATTAACTGACACGAGAATACTATAAATGCGCAATGGTAGTAATACTCGACACTAAAAGAAGTACTTCCTCATCAACGAAACAGTCTGCTATGGTTGTGCGGCTCAGCAACAACCTAGACTAATAAATGCTGTGAATAATAATGCGTACATATCAAAAAGCTTATATCAAATACTAATAAGTGTCTACTCAATTAATAATGTCTAGCTGGAATTCTCTAGGTAAGGAACTGTGGTTGAGCAAGACAGGCTCGTAGCCTAGCGATGTCCTTAAGACTGCATCCTTTAAGTTACGTTAATTGACTGGGGTGCTCTCTTGATAGATCCAGATCACAAGTATCTGGTTCTATCCTGGCGACCCTCAAAAGATAAGCAAAGAGGCAGCAAAGTGTGGAACTGGAACAGGCCAAAGTCCTCAGCCAACACAATGCTGCACTCGTAAAGAACGCAAGCGAAAAGACAACACAGGCTACCACAGGACCGGTCGAAGTCGTGTAGGTATAAGCAAGCCATACACACATCGGTGACAACGACTACAGAAACCTTATCCCAGTCTAGCATTAAATAAAAGAGCAGAACACTAAATCCATAATGGAGACACACACAGAGTTCTTAACCTCTACTAACTAAGAACCCTCAAACCTATTCTAAGTACATGTAAATATCTCAAGAGGACGGCACATGTAATACAATGGGCCGGCTATTGAAACCGTATGCAGAACCCAAGGGGATAAGTAATTGAATAAAGGTGAGGAGCAATGGAAAAGAAGAAGGTCAGAGAGAGAGACAGTGGTAAAGTGGGTGATTGGGAGAGAGTATGCAAAGGGATGTTAGAAGCATGCACGCCAAGCCTGTCCTGAGGAGAACAGCTCCTGTGGACCACAGGAGCCCACAAAGGCACGATGGTCGGCCAATCACGGGCCGATACGTCACAAGACAGCAGGCCCCTAGGACGCGCCAGGAACCACCAGCCAATCAAAGGCGAGGGTAAACCCGCGCGAGCGGGAAAACTCCTCCGAGCGAAGCAGAACATACATACGCACGCACATATTACCACCTCGCTGCCTATATCTCTCTTTCTCCTTAACTCTACACAAAGCATCTTATATTCTATGAATGGTATAAAATACTTCCCGTTGTCACAGACGAAAATAAAGACCACCACTGGACTGTCTGACAATGCGAGTACTAGGAAATAAAGAACAACATTCTCTGATAACTGTAGCCCATTTCACTGCCCTGGTGAGCGCTAGTGAGTTACGAGCGCATTCTGCCAACGCTGGTAGACGTCACACCCCGCCCAAGATATGGGACGCTCAACATTAGGCGAGCACCATATCTGACAAGGCAGAATGCTGACAAGACCCGCCACACCTAGCCACTCCACCAGAAATGAAATGCAAAGCTCAATCTTAAATAAAACAACATTTTAGCATAAAGAAATCTTATAACCCCTCCCAAACATAATAGTATAATTTTAGCTTGCTATGCTCCCTGAGCGAGCTTCACAGAGCCCAGCCTACTAAGTGAAAGACAGGTTTAACTTAGGACTTTAGCTATAACATTGGCAACTTACAATTAACTATCAAAAAGAAAGAGTTTTTATGTGATTTTTGTTATTTAATTTTAATGTTGTTTTTGACGGCTGCTCTACAGGGGCAAGCCTGATTTTTCTCCACTCTCAACACACACTGACTGAACGGCGAGGGTTCTCCTGCAAACAAACCCTCCTGTGACAAAGAATCAGCCAAAACATTATCAGTGCCCTTAGCATGCCACACATCCAACTTGTGTTCCGGCAGCAAAACAACACCTGACACTGATAAACTGCCCAGTTCATCACAAGACTGGCACTTCTCTTCGCTCTTTCCGGCAACGGGGCCTGCCAATAACCTTTCCCTAGTTCTACCTTCGTGACGAGTGAGGCAGCCCCGATGCGGTCTATGGTATCGTCAACTCTAGGTAAAGGATAGGCGTCTGTCAGGGATAATGCTTCCACACTCTTGCAATCACCATACACACGGATCTTGCCACTCAACTCAGGTTGCAAACTCACTGGCAACGACCACTCACGATATCCTTTATCCCTCAGACCCTTTTTCCACATGTAGACTAGCTCTCCTTTCACGACAGGCTGTTGAGCAGGATTTATACGGTAGGGAACTAACTTGAGCCTTGCACTATCTCCAGCCTCCATGTCGGATTCTACCCCGTACACCAGGCCTGGAGAAGCAACAAACATACGGATGTACTGCCACAGCCTAGTAAACAACTCCTCATGAACAACATGCCTAGTGCCCTCCCACAACCCAGCCGAGACCGCAGCTTCTAAACTATAGTCTCCCTCCTTCTCCACCTTCGTCCCTAGAACAGCCAGGTCATGAGAGGGACAATCAGTACCACCTGTGCAGTCACTCCCATAGTTCATAATTGCTAAGGCTTCCCCGCCGAAACCGTACATGCGCACCCCCGCATTCCTTGCGACTACATCTGCCTGCGCAGCATCACCGCTTTCAGCGACATGGCCAGATACAGTCGGTCTATGGTAGGGCTGTTGCATTCGACTAGAGCAGCATTGGGAGGCTATGCGACGACCGGGCACATCCACTCCACAGCCAACCTCACCAATCTGCTTAATGTCCTTATTCTGACCACCACCCTTGGCAGCCATGGGTCGACCCTGACCTGACAACCATGCCAAAGCCTCGTCGCACACCTTGAACCACCGAAACAACGAGGTCAACGGTCGACTAACACTCAAGTGACCTGCCAGCTGAACCTCGTGCACCGCCTGAGTTGTGAGGCTTGGGTGCTCGGCACGACCAGTGGGGTATGAACCGAGCTGGTGCTGGAGCGCTGCACATTGCTGCTCAGGCAGGTGCTCTAGCGCTTCCACAGCCACCAGACTCGTGTCCCCCGCCCACTTCTCCGCCGAGACAGGACAATCCCAACTCTCCTCCACCTGTGCCCCACTGCCCCCCTCTCCTTCTCCACCTTGGTCGCTGCAAACCAACGCAGGGACAGTAGGCTGCTCAGGTGGTTGCCTCACAAACTCCTTTAACAGGTTTACATGACATGTTTCCCCGTCCTCGTGTTAAATAGCCCCGTTCCCACAACTCTCCTCCACCTGGGAACTACTAAGTCGCGGAGTGCCATCACGCCCCACCATGTCACTAGGGGTGACAGGTTCTGGGGACACTCCGGAGCTCACCTCTGGGTCAAGTACTAAGTCGCTAAGAAGAGCCGCTGGAGCAAAACTCACAAAACTCCCAACTTTAGCTTTCTCCTTCCGACCGTTCCTCCGCTGGTCTAGAGACTGAGGAATAGGCTGTGACACCTTAGTTGCACGAGATCGGGTGACAACACACGCCCTCTGCTGTGATTGACACCTCTCGACCAACTCCTGCCCCTCCCTACTCACGTCGGCCGTCCTCTCGGCAACGACCTAGGGTGGAACCTCAGAAGCAGGTACCGCAAAGTCGTTGCCGAGAAGAAGGTCGACGCCCTCTACTGGCAGTTTCTCCACGATTCCAACATCCAACTCTCGTGTCACACCTTCAACCTCCAGCTCTACTCGAACCAACGGGTATGACCTTGTAGCATTAATACCCTGCACCACAACCACCCGTGCCGCGTTTATAGGTTTGCCTGTAAAGTTTTTCATCAGAGTCTGGGATGCACCTGTATCATGCAACAACTCCAACCCATGCTTGCAACCAGCCCAACTCACGCAGCCACGCTCTCTATGGTCGCAAAAAGCATCGCGGACAGGTTTCGAGCCTTCCGGACACTCTTCACTGGCTGTGCCCCCGCATCTGACATATCACCCCGGGTAAATGCAGAAGACCTCAGAGACACCACAATGTTGCTAGCCAAAGACACGACTGCAGTAGGTTGGTTACTAGGGCAGGAACGTGCGAAATGCCCCTTGTTATGACACTTAAAACACTCTACTTCACCCTTGGACTTCCCCTGAGGTGGGGAAGGGCCCTGACCTTTCTTAAACGGGACGGTTTTAGGTTTGTGATCAAAATTGGTATCATTGCTCTTACTCTCGTTATTAAATTGTGCATCACTGACTCGGGGGGGGGGGGGGAGTGTTGCGCCCCTTGTTAACTACATCGGTCCGTTGTGCAGACCCGCACCCATGAATCAGTGACATTCTCAGGTCAGCCATCTCAGCTGCCTCTTGTAGAGTTTTAGGACGTTTCTCTTTGAGGTTGAAAGTCAGGTCGCCGCCTGTGCATTTGAAAAATTGCTCTAGAAGGACTAACTGCTCAAGCTCTCCGAACGTCGTCACCTTCTCTGACCTCAGCCAATTTCTCAAAGCATCAGACAGTTCCCGGGCATGTTCTAGAAAAGTGCACTCACGACCATTCGTAACACCCCGGAACTTCAACCTATATGTCTCTGGTTGTAACTCGTACGCCCGCAGAACAGCTTCCTTCAATACCTCATAATCGATGCAAGACTCCAAGAGCAACACATATGCCTCGAGTCCTTTGCCAACCAATCTAGAGGAAACAAGGGCTGCCCACTTAACCTCGGGCCATTGGTGCTCCCGGCACTTCTTCTCAAAACGCAGGAAAAATTCGGTGACACCCGACTCGTCAAATGCAGGGACTAACTTAAGAAGGTGCGATAAAGACTGATCAAGACCTCGATTCCCAGAACCGAGACGCTGCCCTGTCGACTCCACCCGAGACTTCTCAAGCTCTATGTCTGCACAGTACTTCGTAGCCTCAACCTGAAGCTCCGCTTCCCGCTGCTGCTGCTGAATCTTAGCCATCTCAATCTGCTGCTGCTTAGCCATCTTAGCCATCTCAAGCTGGTATTCCTGCTGCTTAGCCATCTTGGCCATCTCAAGCTGGAAGATCATATCTGCAGTTAAACCTTGAGGAGGAGTAGATGCAACAATTGGAGACCCACCCAGTGACAAACCACGCTGCCAGTGACTATCGGCCTGCGGGAACGTACCCGGCTTCGGAGCCCGAGGGGGCGCCATGGTAGGAGTCGAGTGGAATGGGGGCTGGGCCGAAGGTGCCCCAGCTTCCGCTCCACCCGAAGCCCCACGCACCCCGCCGAGCACACAGGCCACCAGGTCACCTCTCGTCATGCTGCTAGTGCCCACATGCCCCATGACCGTGGCCAAACACTGGAGACCATACTGATCAATCCCCGACACCCGGTCAACAGCAATAGGCATCTCCAGAAACTCCCTTGCATCCTCCTCACTAGTTATTACAATGCTTCTAACAAACCCCGCTGCTGCCCCTCAGAGTCTGCTTCCCGTACTGTGTCCTCACTGTGCATTGATCCGTCGTTCGACATAGTGGCCACCGAAAATTCTCAACGTTTATAAAAAAAGTACCTAAACTCTCATTTTTTTTTTTTTTTTTTTTTTTTTTTCTATATTCAACTTACTTCCTCTCGGGCATAGGCTGAGAGCCTTAACATTCACCGCTTTACAATGAACAGTGAAGCCCGTGAGGTCTTGTTCCAGTCTAGGGAGTGAGACATGTGAAGCACGTAGAGTACAACGAGCACCTGCCATCTTGCCTTCACATGAGGCACGGTGCTCACTCATGGCCCGAAACGACCCCATCTCTGAAGCCACCTCGTTCCCGTGCTTCACTGTCTCATCCCCTACACTCGGACTCTCACACTTACACACATACAACGCCACCTGTTGAGCAGATAACTCACTTCACTCAAAAAAATGCTCGAAGACAACTCAAGTGCTATACTACTTTGCCAAAAAAAAAATCCACGTGTCCAAAATATTCCTCAAAAAACAAATGTCCAACAATCCTGCAAATCTTTCTTAGATACTAGGCAAGGTTGCCATTTGTTATTACTGCAATAATAAAATGGATACTAGGCAAAGTATTGCGACTAAGATAAGATACTAGGCAAGGTCGCCATTTGTTACGACCGGGTTACGAATAAAACAAGGGCACTCAATGATTGGACTAGTAATAGGGCACTATGCAACAATGGTACGCTAGATCCAAACCCTCGAACTTATATGCCGGCAAACAAAAACACCTATACCCTCCAGAGTTAATCTGCGATAACGGGGTATCCTTAACTGGGCATAAATGTACTCTACTTCAGGCTAACCCACACTGGTATAGCCTGATAACAAACAAGATGCAAGTTACATTAATATGCATAAAAGGTGGAAAGATCAATTAAATCACTGCAAGATTTAATACAATAAAAAGATGCATCAATACCGTTACTCTAAACAACAATAAACTTTTCACTCCTATCTGAAAGAAAGTGAAGTATAGTCCTACAGCATAGACCTGGAAACTTCTGAAGAAAGTCTGATGCTCATAAGATGCTCGTATCTTAAATTATATAAAGGCAGGAGGCAGGACACCACACGTGTAGACTGAATACACTAAAAGATAGGACATATAATGTTAACTGACGCGAGAATACTATAAATGCGCAACGGTAGTAATGCTTGACACTAATAGAAGTACTTACTCATCAACGAAACAGTCTGCTATGGTTGTGCGGCTCACCAACAACCTAGACTAATAAATGCTGTGAATAATAATGCGTACATATCAAAGAGCTTATATTAAATACTAATAAGTGTCTACTCAATTAATAATGTCTAGCTGGAATACTCTAGGTAAGGAACTGTGGTTGAGCAAGACAGGCTCGTAGCCTAGCGATGTCCTTAAGACTGCATCCTTTAAGTTACGTTAATTGACTGGGGTGCTCTCTTGATAGATCCAGATCACAAGTATCTGGTTCTATCCTGGCGACCCTCAAAAGATAAGCAAAGAGGCAGCAAAGTGTGGAACTGGAACAGGCCAAAGCCCTCAGCCAACACAATGCTGCACTCGTAAAGAACGCAAACGAAAAGACAACACAGGCTACCACAGGACCGGTCGAAGTAGTGTAGGTATAAGCAAACCATACACACATCGGTGACAACGACTACAGAAACCTTATCCCAGTCTAGCATTAAATAAAAGAGCAGAAACACTAAATCCATAATTGAGACCAACCAGAGTTCTTAACCTCTGTGACGTTAACCACTCCGTTAGAACCGCATGGCTTGTCCTACAGTGACTCGCTAGGATCGCCCGGGCAGTGGATGGCTACAGTTGGTGTATTGTTGTGTGCTGATTCATATGAAACTCGTGTCATGGGCAGTCCAGAAAGGCTCTTTGTTTTCACCCATGTCAAAGCTTTATATATTTAATTGCAAAGTATATGTTTTATCATTAAGTAGTAATGATAGGATAGAGAGAGAGAGAGAGAGAGAGAGAGTAGAACAGAGTGGGGAGGGCGCGCAGTGTTTGCTATACTCGAGGTCATAGCTGGCTGGCGCCTCGTGGGGATTCGTTGAAGGATTTTTTTTCCATGCTTTGTGACGTCATGTTTGGCTAGCTTCTTTAGCATTGGCTGGAGGACTTGTTGCCGCTTTTTTCCCACGCGGTTCGAGCTAGTGCTAGTATATATACAGCTCTCTCGCCACTCTCTCCCTCAGGTCTGGTTTCTAGAACGCATCCCTCGTATCCTTTGATATCTGTCCCCCCCTCCGCACCTGAGAACCTTTTCCTCTGCCTATCTCTCTCAATTTCCATATCTTTCTCCACCTTTTATTAATACTATACCCCCTCTGGTTAACTCTGCATAATCAGCTTAACCCTTAAAAAGCGGCTCACACATAAGTCGATTGTTGAAAAAACTGGCAAAAAAAACGGGTCCTCCGGGTTGAAAAAGTTGTGGAAATAGAGTGGAAAAAATGGGTGGGATAGTACTGATGGATAACTAACTCGAGCTCCGACAATCTGTGGACCCACCGGCCCACACTAACTCCAGTCCCCCACCGCTGAGTGAGGATGACAGTGTAATCAACTAGCTTTTGTAAAAGGAGATGAGCAAGGTAGCAAAATCAGCTAAAACTTCCATCTTCGATGGTAACAACTGTCAGTGCTACCACGGGTGATTACGTAGCTGTAGTGGCGGTCAGTTGTGTAGGCGATTTCACCTAGTTTTTCCGCGCAATACAGTTCATTGTCCATACTGGTGATGGTTGAACAGTATTAGCCAGTCAGAACGGCGGCCAGAAAGCCCCCCCCAAACACGGCCACCAGAGCACGAACGCTCTAAAGAAGGGGTAATGCTGGCCAGTTGTATTGTGCGTTAAGGTCTGATATAACTTCATGTATGTTAGTTGTTAAAGGATAAGTTAGCTCACGAAGCGACTGGTTGGACATTATGTATTGTTTCAGTTACTGCTTTACTATGAACTTATTAGTGATCTGCTGGATTAGATAATGTCCTAGACTAGGAGTCTGATACTATAAGGTATTGTTTCCGATGGCGTGCTGGCTTTAGTTAAAAGCCTGCCACGGACATACACCTGAGAAGGGGAGTGTGATTGTGGTGTAAATTCTAGTCTGTTGTGATATTGAGAGTAAGGCGCATGCACGAATGAGGGCTTTTTGCCTATACCATTCTGCACTGTTCCTAAGCTCGTGTTGTCTTTGAGGTACGCCAGTGAGACAACGCTTTATACTTCGGTATTACAAGGTTTCGCAAGAGAGCTACCCTTCCCTATAAACTTAATATTTGAAGGCACAGACTTGAGATTTGCACTAGGCTATGCGGCATGCCATCGCGCCACCAGTATCTCGTATCAGGTGACTCTAGATAGGACTGTATCAGTCATTAAGTAGACATTAAGTATAGTTAAACCAAATACTCTTTTATGCCTTACCCGTTTAATGATCAGTACACAACCATTTCGCAGCCTATTTTCCGTCTTGAGGACACCAAGACGACTGTAGGCTCTTAGTTGATGGATAGGGAATACTGCGCCATTGCCGTGGCGCCAAATGTATTAATTATTGTTGTGGCGTTTAGGATATTCTTGGTCGCCGAAACTTGCAATTTAGTATCTCCTGCTTTTTTGTGTGCATAGCGCCCTGCACGAGCATTGTTCCGCTGGCCTGCCTTTTTGGGTTCCATTTCCGATCTCGAAGCATCTTGCATGCGGCATCTAACAGATTTAAAGAAGATTCCTTGTTGGTATGCTTGAAGGACTTTAGTGCCACGTTTCTTTCAATGCAGGACGTGTCCTAACATTATTGATTTAAGAGTAACGTAAGCTGTAACTTCTCTTACCACACTTAACTTTGATACCATACACCAAGGCACCTTCGGTTATAGGTAGTAATAGGCTGTTTCACATAACATTAAGCCTAGAGTAGACGCCACATTTAATTGAGAGTTTAATAACCTATTATGCATATAGAAACTCTGGAGAGTATTTGTGTTCTTTGTTCACTGGGGAATATACATCAGAGGTGGGGTCTG
Source organism: Paralithodes platypus (assembly GCA_032716605.1). NCBI lineage: Eukaryota > Metazoa > Arthropoda > Malacostraca > Decapoda > Lithodidae > Paralithodes > Paralithodes platypus. The sequence goes on from CM064514.1 coordinate 35,456,222, forward strand.
AGCGCTTTCCGTTGTAGAAATTTATTTGCCATTACTAGTCCAATGACATAAGCATACCAAGCTGATATATTTAAACCCTCAGTCGTAAACTAATGGCAGAGGCCCGTTACCCTAGGATTTGGTGAACCGTACAGTTATTAGCACGGGAACATTTGTTGTTTTGGGGAATATTTTGCGGGGATCAGCAGAATTGAATATTTTTTTTTTTGCAAACCATAGTTAAACTACTATAAGCCATCGTGAGTATTTCCGAGAATTTTTTGTGTGTATATTGAGGTATAAAGAGTTTGGGGTGCTTCTTTTCTGAATATGCAGGTGGGAACTTTTTGTGAGCCATCATGTCTTATACCGGATATCAGAGGATGAATGGAGACACAGGTACGTCATTGTCGAGAACTGAGGGAAACAGCCCAGCATGATGAAATGGTTAATCAGTTGTGAAACTGTGAGGAGCGACTGCTAGGATATTTTTGCAATGACCTGTTACTGCCGAGCGGTTTGGGGGTATGGGATCGGTACACGGTCTTCAAATGCCATGGCCACAGGCTATCGGTCATGCGGGTACTAGCAGCATGACCAGGGATAAATTGATAACGTTGTGTACTGGGCAGGGTGACCTGGCGGGAGAGAGATGGGTCGAAGTGCTCAGATGCCCTTCGGCCATGCTTCCACGACACTCGACTCCCAGCCATCCCAGTAGTTTGCCTGACCCCGAGTACGATTCCACAGTAGGGGTGGTGCGCTGGCAGGGTGGGTTGCCCCTGGGGCGGTAACCACCTGGTAATTTCAAAACATTGTAGCACATTCACCTCCTTAAGGGTTTTAATCTCCAGAATGATTGCTTCAGCTCGAATTAGCTAAGCTTTCAGCAGCAACCAAAGGGCATGTGAGCTTCAGCAGCAATTAGGGAATTTGGCCAAGATAGATGAGAGAGCCAACCTTGATACGTGAAGTAGGAAGAAAAAGTCACCCAGCACATAGAGCTAGCAAAAATCCAAAGCTGATTTAGAGTTAGACTAGGTACTAGTGCCGCACAATGGACGTAGAGAAAGTCTAGAAGCGAGTAGGAGGACAACGGGGCAGCGGACTTTTGGGTCGTGGTAACCATGATAGTGTCTCATGATCAATCTCTCTCGCATTTATTGAAAAACTGGTTCCACGGTGTTTGATGAGGAGTCGGGGAGGTAGACAGAATTTTTCGCACGCTTTGAGAGAGAGCCAGTGCCAGGAACACCTAGTGGCCCAGAGAATAAATGGGCACACGCACTTGTATCCCGTCTAGATTAATAGGCAAGGTTGGTCTTAAAGCCTACGGATGTGTTACCCCCTTTTTTTTTTTCTTTGTGGGGGAGTCATCGTATTGTGTACTGAGCGATAATCTTTCCAAGGAGGCTGTCCTGAGGGCTTACGACACTGCAACCAGAAACGTACCGTTTTGAAGTTCCGGGGTGTACCCAAGGGAACGAGATAGCACCTTGGTGGAAACACGCCTGGGACTTGTCCGATGCTATGGGGAACTGGATCCGATCTGAGAAGCGTAACAACATTTGATGCAAATTTTGAAGCAGTTAATGATGTTGGGAGCAGTTATTCCAAGAGCAATGGGCGGGTTGATCTAACATTTTGAACTTAAAGGAGGAAAAACCCAAGAAACCTGCTAGTCGACAGACAGCAGAAATGGCTGATACGACGGCTGTCGTTGATTCGGGGTTGCGGGGGTCCTCACAGAAGTACGATGCAAGTGCTAGGGGACCCCGTCTATCCTACCCCCGTTCCCGTAGCAATGAACACATTTAAACAAAAAGAGCAATAGAACACTTAAAACTGAAATCCAAACCTAACACCACGCCTAGTATGAGAAGAAGTCAGGGGCTTTTGTACATCCACAGTATAAAGCCGAACAGCCACACCGAAAAATTTATGTGTTTTAAGTGCCCACAGGAGGGTCATAAGGCAAATGACGCGTGCCCTAGTCGACCTCCTCCGCAGGCCAAACCCCCCAACCCCCCCCCCAGCCGTGTCTAAAGCAGCTTTGCTCACGGCATTGGACGTGTGTCCATGAGGACATAAGACGCACGGGGCGGAAAAGGTTTTTGTTAGTGAGAGGGCAAATTCTTCCGAGATAAATACAAGGCCAGTGCAGTAAAGACGGAATCCGGGAAGGCTTATTCCCTGTTCCGTGAGCCTTTAGTGACCACAGGGGACTCAGTTGTGTGGGGAATGTGGGGGCGGTAGAAGACATGAAGGTGAGAATTTTGCGGGTTGACCTCCTGGGGCATCGCAAACACTGTGAGGAAAATTTCACTGGTAAACCTGTAAATAGGACACGGCGTGGTTGTGGTCTCAGGGCCAGGCCAAACAAGAGCGTAAAAATTGCACAACAAGGTCATACCCACTTGTAAGAATTGAAGATGACGAAGTTGATGGTGTGACTCGTGACCTGGATGTAGGAATTGTGGAGAAGTTGC
>CM064514.1:35458789-35525746 GCA_032716605.1 Paralithodes platypus
CCGTGCTAGGGGGGAGCCTTGCGTATCCCAGAGGAGAGGAGGAGGAACATTACGTAATGAGTTGTCAGTGGGCGCGGTCCTTAGTAGTTCACGTTGGGTAACTAGAGGGACGCCGGTATAAAAGGGACAGTTTAGCCATTTTTTCATCAGACACTCATATAGGTAGAGCGACTTCTCAGTACCCTTGCCTAACCTATATATATTCTTCTGACTGATCGGGAACTTTCTCTACTACCTTACAGTATTATCTCCTTCTTTTCCCTGCACATGTTTAACTTCCATGGTTCCCGTTGGTGCAGAGCTAGTCAGCCAACATATGTATCGCTTGAGATTCATCACAAGATACTTGCCTATTAGATAGCCTATTTTTGGGAAGGGCGTTGACTTAGAATAGGATTGGATTTATGTTTGTTGCACTTGTAAATGTATTTCCCTGTGTATTATTATTATTATTCCTTTTTTCTGCTTCCCGTCTAGGTAATGCTAGACTGGGGTAAGGCCGTTTCTGTGTTACGAGTTGTTGTTTGATGCAGTGGTTAAGCGATAAACCTGCATACTCGTTTCGGTTTAGGTTCAGTGAACGCCTAGGTTGTGCTTCGCGGCTGACTTGTGTTGAGTTGTAATAATTTACAGTGCGTGGAGGGCACAGAGCCTAACCACCCTGTATTTTATTAACAGTTGTTTTTACTTTGTCCACGGAGCCGGAGGGGAGAGAAACCAGATACAAGGGATCTGGGATTTCTCAAAGTGCACTTGTTAGTTTTAACGTAATACTTTAAACAGTCGTGAGGACTTCGCTAGGCTACGAGCCGTTTTTGCTCAGTCACTGCTACCCTTTTTGTGCCTACAGTTACCCCAGCTCAGAACTTTACTCGATTAGTAGATATAGAATAGTATGAAGCTTTCCTTATGATGATATTGTTTATGCAAGATTGATTTCTAGTGTTGCAAGCTTGGCTACTTTAGTGATTAGTGGCCCACTGAGCACAATACGAGTAGGCCTATTGCCGTTGCATTTGCGGAGAGTAGTATGCTGCCTTTAATGTTTGCCATTTACTATTGCATATTCTTTTAAATTTCTTATGCCAATTTGAAGCCTTTAAAACCCCCTTCTTTAGCGGCCTATCGGTTTATTTATATTGTTACACGCCCAGCGGGGTGGTGTTTTTAGCCCAAAATAGGGCTGTTTACGTGATCATTTTCATCAGCCTAAAAATTAAGACCCAGAACGTAAAACAAGTATCTATCCCTGAAAAGGGCATAAACAAGGGAGCTTTCCGAACGACACCATAACGATCCTTGTATGATGGATAGTTTTCTTGCAAATAACCGTGCAACGCCGAGTGCAAAAAAAGCATGTAAATTCGGTACGTTTTCCCATATAATTCAGTAGGTAGTCGAGGTGAGGAGCAGGGAGGAGGGAGCTGAGATTCGTGTCCAGTAGGTTCGCCGCGGGTTGGTCTGGAGCAGTCATACGCTCGCTAGTCTCCTTGCCACCACTTGTCTCTCTCTCTCAGCAACATTACGTGCTGAAATTGCCACTCGACCCTTATGTCGAGCGCCGCCACATATAGTCACAGCTTTATTACAAAACGAAAAACGACTTATGTGGTGGGGAGCCGCTTTCTAAGGGGTAATAGTATTTAATTGCCAGTGTTTTTGCTTATTGAATTACTGTGCATAATCCGATACGTTACTTTCTTACGAGCATCCACGGAGGAAGCATCTAACTTTTTTCAGAAGATTCCTTGCTCGATGCTTAAGGACTATTAATTTAACGTAACGTAATGGTGCCGATCGGAAGTAGAGGGGGGTGGACTTCTTAACGTTCATAGTCAAGGGTGGATTTACTTCGGCTTCGGGCCAAAACTACTTATTCTTTGGTGGTTGTGTTGTGGTTCTTACTTCATTGTTTGATTGTTGACCAGACTAGATAATTCCAGTCTCTTTATTAGTTTGTTGTTGAACACTAGTACCCGAGTTCTTGGTCTGTATACCCCAGTTATAGCAAATGAACTCTGGAGGGTATTTGGTGTTTTTTTGGTTCGGCTGGACAGTACTCAGGGGTTGGGATCGTTGTGTTTCCGTTGGGGCAGCGAGCCGTATTCGAGTCCTGATTGAGAGCCCTTGTGTACCCGAGTGCCAGTTCGTAAACCAATACCCTCTATCGTATCAGAGTTAATCTGCGATAACGGGGTATCCTTAACTGGGCATAAAATGTACTCTACTTCAGGCGAACCCACACTGGTATAGCCTGATATACAAACAATATGCACGCTGTACGTTAAAATTGCATAAAAAGGGAAGCTATGGAACAAGATCAATTAAATCACATGCAACGATTTAATACAATTTAAAAAGATGCTTCCAAATACAGGTACTCTAAACAACAATAAACTCTTCACTCCTATCTGAAAGAAAGTGAAAGTATAGTCCTACAGCATAGACCTGGGAAAACTTCTGAAGAGAAAGTCTGATGCTCATGAGATGCTCGTATCTTAAATATATATAAAGGCAGGAGGACAGCGACACCACACCGTGTGTAGACTGAAACACTAAAAGATAGGGGGGGGGGGGGAGGAACTTTTTTTTTTATTAAAAACAAAAATATTAAATGACACGAGAATACTATAAATGCGCATTGCGTAGTAATACTCGACACTAAAAGAAGTACTTCCTCCATCAACGAAAACAGTCTGCTATGGTTGTGCGGCCTCAGCAACAACCTAGACTAATAAATGCTGTGAATAATAATGCGTACATATCAAAAAGCTTCATATTAAAATACTAATAAGCTGTACTACGCAACTTAATCATGTCTAGCTGGAATTCTCTAGGTAAGGACACTGTGGTTGAGCAATGACAGGCTCGTAGCCTAGCGATGTCCTTAAGACTGCATCCTTTAAGTTACGTTAATTGACATGGGGTGCTCTCTGATAGATCCAGATCACAAAGTATCTGGTTCTATCCTGGCGGACCCTCCAAAAGATCAAGCAAAGAGGCAGCAAAGTGTGGAACTGGAACAGGCCAAAGTCCTCAGCCAAACACCAATGCTGCACTCGTAAAGAACGCAAGGCGAAAAGACAACACAGGCTACCACAGGACCGGGTTCGAAGTCGTGTAGGTATTAAGCAAGCCATACACACATCGGTGACAACGACTACAGAAACCTTATCCCAGTCTAGCATTCAAATAAAGAGCGAAACACTAAATCCATATAATGGAGACACACACAGAGTTCTTAACCTCTCTACTAAACTAAGAACCCTCAAACCTATTCTAAGTACATTGTGTTTTTTTAAATATCTCAGAGTGACGGCAACCGCATGTAATACAATGGGGCCGGCTATTGAAACCGTATGCAGAACCCAAGGGGATAAGTAATTGAATTAAAGGTGAGGAGCAATGGAAAAGAAGAAGGTCAGAGGAGAGAGACAGTGGTAAAGTGGGGGTGTAGATTGGGAGCGAGAGTAGGCAAAGGGAGTGTTAGAAGCATGCACGCCAAGCCTGTCCTGAGGAGAACAGCTACTGTGGGTACCCACAGGAGCCCACAAAGGCACGATGGTCTCCGGGGCCAATCACGGGCCGATACGTCACAAGTGACAGCAGGCCCCTTAGGACGCGCCAGGACACCACCAGCCAATAAAAGGCGAGTGGGTAAACCCGCGCGAGCTGACGGGGAAAACTCCTCCGGAGCTGGAAGCAGAACATACATCACGAACGCACATATTACCACCTCGCTGCCTATATCTCTCTTTCTCCTTAACTCTACACAAAGCATCTTATATTCTATGAATGGTATAAAATACTTCCCGTTGTCACAGACGAAAATAAAGACCACCACTGGAACTGTCCTTGACAATGCGAGTACTAGGAAATAAAGAACAACATTCTCTGATAACTGTAGCCCATTTCACTGCCCTGGTGAGCGCTAGTGAGTTACGAGCGCATTCTGCCAACGCTGGTAGACGTCACACCCCGCCCAAGATATGGGACGCTCAACATTAGGCGAGCACCATATCTGACAAGGCAGAATGCTGACAAGACCCGCCACACCTAGCCACTCCACCAGAAATGAAATGCAAAGCTCAATCTTAAATAAAACAACATTTTAGCATAAAGAAAATCTTATAACCCCTCCCAAACATAATAGTATAATTTTAGCTTGCTATGCTCCCTGAGCGAGCTTCACAGAGCCCAGCCTACTAAGTGAAAGACAGGTTTAACTTAGGACTTTAGCTATAACATTGGCAACTTACAATTAACTATCAAAAAGAAAGAGTTTTTATGTGATTTTTGTTATTTAATTTTAATGTTGTTTTTGACGGCTGCTCTACAGGGGCAAGCCTGATTTTTCTCCACTCTCAACACACACTGACTGAACGGCGAGGGTTCTCCTGCAAACAAACCCTCCTGTGACAAAGAATCAGCCAAAACATTATCAGTGCCCTTAGCATGCCACACATCCAACTTGTGTTCCGGCAGCAAAACAACACCTGACACTGATAAACTGCCCAGTTCATCACAAGACTGGCACTTCTCTTCGCTCTTTCCGGCAACGGGGCCTGCCAATAACCTTTCCCTAGTTCTACCTTCGTGACGAGTGAGGCAGCCCCGATGCGGTCTATGGTATCGTCAACTCTAGGTAAAGGATAGGCGTCTGTCAGGGATAATGCTTCCACACTCTTGCAATCATACACACGGATCTTGCCACTCAACTCAGGTTGCAAACTCACTGGCAACGACCACTCACGATATCCTTTATCCCTCAGACCCTTTTTCCACATGTAGACTAGCTCTCCTTTCACGACAGGCTGTTGAGCAGGATTTATACGGTAGGGAACTAACTTGAGCCTTGCACTATCTCCAGCCTCCATGTCGGATTCTACCCCGTACATCAGGCCTGGAGAAGCAACAAACATGCGGTTGTACTGCCACAGCCTAATAAACAACTCCTCATGAACAACATCCCTAGTGCCCTCCCACAACCCAGCCGAGACCGCAGCTTCTAAACTATAGTCTCCCTCCTTCTCCACCTTCGTCCCTAGAACAGCCAGGTCATGAGAGGGACAATCAGTACCACCTGTGCAGTCACTCCCATAGTTCATAATTGCTAAGGCTTCCCCGCCGATACCGTACAGGCGCACCCCGCATTCCTTGCGACTACATCTGCCTGCGCAGCATCACCGCTTTCAGCGACATGGCCAGATACAGTCGGTCTATGGTAGGGCTGTTGCATTCGACTAGAGCAGCATTGGGAGGCTATGCGACGACCGGGCACATCCACTCCACAGCCAACCTCACCAATCTGCTTAATGTCCTTATTCTGACCACCACCCTTGGCAGCCATGGGTCGACCCTGACCTGACAACCATGCCAAAGCCTCGTCGCACACCTTGAACCACCGAAACAACGAGGTCAACGGTCGACTAACACTCAAGTGACCTGCCAGCTGAACCTCGTGCACCGCCTGAGTTGTGAGGCTTGGGTGCTCGGCACGACCAGTGGGGTATGAACCGAGCTGGTGCTGGAGCGCTGCACACTGCTGCTCAGGCAGGTGCTCTAGCGCTTCCACAGCCACCAGACTCGTGTCCCCCGCCCACTTCTCCGCCGAGACAGGACAATCCCAACTCTCCTCCACCTGTGCCCCACTGCCCCCCTCTCCTTCTCCACCTTGGTCGCTGCAAACCAACGCAGGGACAGTAGGCTGCTCAGGTGGTTGCCTCACAAACTCCTTTAACAGGTTTACATGACATGTTTCCCCGTCCTCGTGTTAAATAGCCCCGTTCCCACAACTCTCCTCCACCTGGGAACTACTAAGATGCGGAGTGCCATCACGCCCAACCATGACACTAGGGGTGACAGGTTCTGGGGTCACTCCGGAGCTCACCTCTGGGTCAAGTACTAAGTCGCTAAGAAGAGCCGCTGGAGCAAAACTCACAAAACTCCCAACATTATCTTTCTCCTTCCGACCGTTCCTCCGCTGGTCTAGAGACTGAGGAATAGGCTGTGACACCTTAGATGCACGAGATCGGGTGTCAACACATGCCCTCTGCTGTAATTGACACCTCTCGACCAACTCCTGCCCCTCCCTACTCACGTCAGCCGTCCTCTCGGCAACGACTAGGGTGGAACCTCAGAAGCAGGTACCGCAAAGTCGTTGCCGAGGAAGAAGGTCGACGCCCTCTACTGGCAGTTTCCTCCACGATTCCAACATCCAACTCTCGTGTCACACCTTCAACCTCCAGCTCTACTCGAACCAACGGGTATGACCTTGTAGCATTAATACCCTGCACCACAACCACCCGTGCCGCGTTTATAGGTTTGCCTGTAAAGTTTTTCATCAGAGTCTGGGATGCACCTGTATCATGCAACAACTCCAACCCATGCTTGCAACCAGCCCAACTCACGCAGCCACGCTCTCTATGGTCGCAAAAAGCATCGCGGACAGGTTTCGAGCCTTCCGGACACCTCTTCACTGGCTGTGCCCCCGCATCTGACATATCACCCCGGGTAAATGCAGAAGACCTCAGAGACACCACAATGTTGCTAGCCAAAGACACGACTGCAGTAGGTTGGTTACTAGGGCAGGAACGTGCGAAATGCCCCTTGTTATGACACTTAAAACACTCTACTTCACCCTTGGACTTCCCCTGAGGTGGGAAGGGCCCTGACCTTTCTTAAACGGGACGGTTTTAGGTTTGTGATCAAAATTGGTATCATTGCTCTTACTCTCGTTATTAAATTGTGCATCACTGACTCGGGGGGGGGGGGGGGGGGGGGGGGGGGGGGCGGGGAGGGGGGTGGGGGGGGGGGGGGGGGGGGGGGTGCGGGGGGGGGGGGGGTGGAGTGTTGCGCCCCTTGTTAACTACATCGGTCCGTTGTGCAGACCCGCACCCACGAATCAGTGACATTCTCAGGTCAGCCATCTCAGCTGCCTCTTGTAGAGTTTTAGGACGTTTCTCTTTGAGGTTGAAAGTCAGGTCGCCGCCTGTGCATTTGAAAAATTGCTCTAGAAGGACTAACTGCTCAAGCTCTCCGAACGTCGTCACCTTCTCTGACCTCAGCCAATTTCTCAAAGCATCAGACAGTTCCCGGGCATGTTCTAGAAAAGTGCACTCACGACCATTCGTAACACCCCGGAACTTCAACCTATATGTCTCTGGTTTGTAACTCGTACGCCCGCAGAACAGCTTCCTTCAATACCTCATAATCGATGCAAGACTCCAAGAGCAACACATATGCCTCGAGTCCTTTGCCAACCAATCTAGAGGAAACAAGGGCTGCCCACTTAACCTCGGGCCATTGGTGCTCCCGGCACTTCTTCTCAAAACGCAGGAAAAATTCGGTGACACCCGACTCGTCAAATGCAGGGACTAACTTAAGAAGGTGCGATAAAGACTGATCAAGACCTCGATTCCCAGAACCGAGACGCTGCCCTGTCGACTCCACCCGAGACTTCTCAAGCTCTATGTCTGCACAGTACTTCGTAGCCTCAACCTGAAGCTCCGCTTCCCGCTGCTGCTGCTGAATCTTAGCCATCTCAATCTGCTGCTGCTTAGCCATCTTAGCCATCTCAAGCTGGTATTCCTGCTGCTTAGCCATCTTGGCCATCTCAAGCTGGAAGATCATATCTGCAGTTAAACCTTGAGGAGGAGTAGATGCAACAATTGGAGACCCACCCAGTGACAAACCACGCTGCCAGTGACTATCGGCCTGCGGGAACGTACCCGGCTTCGGAGCCCGAGGGGGCGCCATGGTAGGAGTCGAGTGGAATGGGGGCTGGGCCGAAGGTGCCCCAGCTTCCGCTCCACCCGAAGCCCCACGCACCCCGCCGAGCACACAGGCCACCAGGTCACCTCTCGTCATGCTGCTAGTGCCCACATGCCCCATGACCGTGGCCAAACACTGGAGACCATACTGATCAATCCCCGACACCCGGTCAACAGCAATAGGCATCTCCAGAAACTCCCTTGCATCCTCCTCACTAGTTATTACTCTAATGCCTTCTAACAAACCCCGCTGCTGCACCTCAGAGTCTGCTTCCCGTACTGTGTCCTCACTGTGCATTGATCTGTCGTTCGACATAGTGGCCACCGAAAATTCTCAACGTTTATAAAAAAAGTACCTAAACTCTCATTTTTTTTTTTTTTTTTTTTTTTTCTATATTCCAACTTACTTCCTCTCGGGCATAGGCTGAGAGCCTTAACATTCACCGCTTTACAATGAACAGTGAAGCCCGTGAGGTCTTGTTCCAGTCTAGGGAGTGAGACATGTGAAGCACGTAGAGTACAACGAGCACCTGCCATCTTGCCTTCACATGAGGCACGGTGCTCACTCATGGCCCGAAACGACCCCATCTCTGAAGCCACCTCGTTCCCGTGCTTCACTGTCTCATCCCCTACACTCGGACTCTCACACTTACACACATACAACGCCACCTGTTGAGCAGATAACTCACCACTATTCACTCAAAAAAATGCTCGAAGACAACTCAAGTGCTATACTACTTTGCCAAAAAAAAAATCCACGTGTCCAAAATATTCCTCAAAAAACAAATGTCCAACAATCCTGCAAATCTTTCTTAGATACTAGGCAAGGTTGCCATTTGTTATTACTGCAATAATAATAAATGGATACTAGGCAAAGTATTGCGACTAAGATAAGATACTAGGCAAGGTCGCCATTTGTTACGACCGGGTTTACGAATAAAACAAGGGCACTCAATGATTGGACTAGTAATAGGGCACTATGCAACAATGGTACGCTAGATCCAAACCCTCGAACTTATATGCCGGCAAACAAAAACACCTATACCCTCCAGAGTTAATCTGCGATAACGGGGTATCCTTAACTGGGCATAAATGTACTCTACTTCAGGCTAACCCACACTGGTATAGCCTGATAACAAACAAGATGCAAGTTACATTAATATGCATAAAAGGTGGAAAGATCAATTAAATCACTGCAAGATTTAATACAATAAAAAGATGCATCAATACCGTTACTCTAAACAACAATAAACTTTTCACTCCTATCTGAAAGAAAGTGAAGTATAGTCCTACAGCATAGACCTGGAAACTTCTGAAGAAAGTCTGATGCTCATAAGATGCTCGTATCTTAAATTATATAAAGGCAGGAGGCAGGACACCACACGTGTAGACTGAATACACTAAAAGATAGGACATATAATGTTAACTGACGCGAGAATACTATAAATGCGCAACGGTAGTAATGCTTGACACTAATAGAAGTACTTACTCATCAACGAAACAGTCTGCTATGGTTGTGCGGCTCACCAACAACCTAGACTAATAAATGCTGTGAATAATAATGCGTACATATCAAAGAGCTTATATTAAATACTAATAAGTGTCTACTCGATTATAATGTCTAGCTGGAATACTCTAGGTAAGGAACTGTGGTTGAGCAAGACAGGCTCGTAGCCTAGCGATGTCCTTAAGACTGCATCCTTTAAGTTACGTTAATTGACTGGGGTGCTCTCTTGATAGATCCAGATCACAAGTATCTGGTTCTATCCTGGCGACCCTCAAAAGATAAGCAAAGAGGCAGCAAAGTGTGGAACTGGAACAGGCCAAAGCCCTCAGCCAACACAATGCTGCACTCGTAAAGAACGCAAACGAAAAGACAACACAGGCTACCACAGGACCGGTCGAAGTAGTGTAGGTATAAGCAAACCATACACACATCGGTGACAACGACTACAGAAACCTTATCCCAGTCTAGCATTAAATAAAAGAGCAGAACACTAAATCCATAATTGAGACCAACACAGAGTTCTTAACCTCTGTGACGTTAACCACTCCGTTAGAACCGCATGGCTTGTCCTACAGTGACTCGCTAGGATCGCCAGGGCAGTGGATGTGGCTACAGTTGGTGTATTGTTGTGTGCTTTATTTCATATGAAAGCTCGTGTCATGGGCAGTCCAGAAAGGCTCTTTGTTTTCACCCATGTCAAAGCTTTATATATTTAATTGCAAAGTATATGTTTTATCATTAAGTAGTAATGATAGGATTTGAGAGAGAGAGAGAGAGAGAGAGAGAGAGAGAGAGTAGAACAGAGTGTGGGGAGGCGCGCAGTGTTTTGCTATACTCGATGACGTCATAGCTGGCTGGCCTCGTGGGGATTCGTTGAAGGATTTTTTTACCATGCTTTGTGACGTCATGTTTGGCTAGCTTCTTTAGCATTGGCTGGAGGACTTGTTGCCGCTTTTTTCCCACGCGGTTCGAGCTAGTGCTAGTATATATACAGCTCTCTCGCCACTCTCTCCCTCAGGTCTGGTTTCTAGAACGCATCCCTCTTATCCCTTTGATATCTGTCTCCCCCTCCGCACCTGAGAACCTTTTCCTCTGCCTATCTCTCTCAATTTCCATATCTTTCACCACCTTTTATTAATACTATACCCCCTCTGGTTAACTCTGCATAATCAGCTTAACCCTTAAAAAGCGGCTCACCACATAAGTCGAGTTGAAAAAACTGGCAAAAAACGGGTGAAAAAAGTGTGGAAATAGAGTGAAAATGGGTGGGATAGTAATGATCCATACGTCCGACATCTGTGGCCTCCCGGCCCACACTAACTCCAGTTCCCCCACCGCGCGTGAGGATGACAGTGTAATCAATAGTTTGCTAAAAGTGAGCAAGGTAGCAAAATCAGCTAAACTTCCATCTTCGAGGTAACACTGTCAGTGCTCCACGAGTGCTACGTAGCTGTATGTGGCGTCATTGTGTAGCGATTTCCACCTAGTTTTCAGCGCAATACAGTTCCTTTCATACTGATATATAGCACCCGCTAAAGAAGGGTTAATGCTGGCCAGTTGTATTGTGCGTTAAGGTCTGATATAACTCATGTATGTTAGTTGTTAAGATAAGTTGATCACGAAGCATTGGTTGACATTCGTATTGTTCAGTACTGCTTCCTATAATTATTAGTGTTCTGCTGGATTAGATAATGCTAGACTAGGAGTCTGATACTATAAGGTATTGTTTCCGATGGGTGCTGGCTTTAGTTAAAAGCTGCACGACATACCTGAGAACTGGAGTTGATTGGGTAAATTCTAGTCTGTGTGCTATTGAGAGTAGAGCATGCACGAATGAGGGCTTTTTGCCTATACCATTCTGCACTGTTCTAAGCTCGTTGTTTGTCTTTGAGGTACGCCAGGAGAACGCTTAATACTTCGGTATTAAGGTTTCTCAAGAGAGCTACCCTTCCCTATAACTTAATATTTGACGCACAGACTTGAGATTTGCACTAGGCTATGCGGCATGCCATGCGCACCAGTATCTCGTATCATTGACTCTAGCTAGACTTTATCAGTCATAGTAGACATTAAGTATATTAAACCAAATACTCTTTTTATGCATACCCGTTTATGATTACACAAGCATTTCGCAGCCTATTTTTACGTATTGAGACACAAACGACTTAGGCTCTTTTTGTTGATAGGAATACTGCATTGCCGTGGCGATTATTATTATTGTTGTGGCGTTTAGGATATTCTTGGCTCCGACTGCATTATATCTCCTGCCTTTTTGTGTGCATAGCCTGCACGAGCATTGTTCCGCTGCCTGCCTTTTTGGGTTCCATTTCCGATTCGAGCATCTTGATCGCATCTAACATTTAAAGAAGATTCCTTGTTGGTGTTGAAGGACTTTAGTGCACTTTCTTTCATGCAGGAGTGCCTAACATTTATTGATTAAAGTAACGTAAGCTGTAACTTCTCTTACCACCTTACTTTGCATACCATAACCAAGCACCTTCGGTTATAGGTAGTAATAGGCTGTTTTCACATAACATTAAGCCTAGAGTAGACGCACATTTATTGAGAGTTTAATAACCTATTATTGCATATAGAACTCTGGAGAGTATTTGTGTTCTTTGTTCACTGGGAATATACATCAGAGGTTGGATCTAGCGCTTTCCGTTGTAGCATTTATGCCATTACTAGTCCAATGAATAAGAACCCTGATATATTTAAACCTCAGTCGTAACTAATGGCGACCTTACCTAGGATTTGGTGAACCTACATTTATTAGCAGGGAACATTTGTTGTTTTGGGGAATATTTTGCGGGGATCAGCAAGAATATTTTTTTTTTGCAACATAGTAACTATAGCCCTTGAGTATTTCCGAGAATTTTTGTGTGTATATTGAGGTATAAGAGTTTGGGGTGCTTCTTTTCTGAATATTGAGGTGGGAAATTTTTGTGAGCATCATGTCTTATACCGGATCAGAGGAGAATGGAGACACAGTACGTCATGTCGAAACTGAGGAACAGCAGCATGATGAAATGGTTAATCAGGTGAACTGTGAGGAGGATGCTAGGATATTTTTGCAATGACCTGTTACTGCCGAGCGGTTTGGAGGGTATGGATCGGTACGGTCTTCAATGCCTGGCCACAGCTATCGGTCATGCGGGTACTAGCAGCATGACCAGGGATAACTTGATAACGTGTGTACTGGGCAGGGTGACTGGTGAGAGAGATGGGTCGAGTGCTCAGAGCCCTTCGGCCATGCTTCCCCTACACTCGACTCCCAGCCATCCCAGTAGTTTGCCGACCCCGAGTACGCTTCCACAGTCGGGTGGTGGCTGGCAGGGTGGGTTGCCCCTGGGGGGACCACCGGTAATTTCAAACATTGTAGCACCTTCACCTCCTTAAGGGTTTTAACTCCAGAATTATTGCTTCAGCTCGAATTAGCTAAGCTTCAGCAGCAACAAAGGGCATGTGAGCTTCAGCAGCAATTAGAATTGGCCAAGATAGATGAGAGAGCCAAGATAGAAGAGAGAAAAAGTCACCAGCACATAGAGCTAGCAAAAATCCAAGCTGATTTAGAGTCGACTAGGTACTGTGCCGACATGGACGTAGAGAAGTCGCGAGTAGAGACAACGGGCAGCGACTTGGGGCTGGTAACCGTGCTCATGATCAATCTCTCTCGCATTTATTGAAACTGGTTCCGGTGTTTGATGAGAGTGGGGTAACAGAATTTTTCGCACGCTTTGAGAGGAAGTGCCAGGAACACCAGTGGCCAGAGAATAAATGGGCAGCACTTGTATCCTCTAGATTAATAGGCAAGGGTCTTAAAGCCTACGATGTGTTACCTTTGGAGTCATGTATTGTGTATGAGGATCTCAAGGAGGCTGTCCTGAGGGCTTACGAACTGCAACCAGAAACGTACCGTTTGAAGTTCCGGGGTGTAACCAAGGGAAGAGATAGCACCTTTTTGGAACACGCCTGGGACTTGTCCGATGCTATGGGGAACTGGCTCCGATCTGAGAAGGTAACAACATTTGATGCAATTAAGCAGTTAATGATGTTGGAGCAGTTCTTCAAGAGCATGGGCGGTGATCTAACTTTGAACTTAAAGGAGAAAAACCCAAGAACTCTAGTCGAAGCAGCAGAAATGGCTGATCGACGGCTGTCGTTGATTCGGGGTTGCGGGTCCTCACAGAAGTACGATGCAAGTGCTAGGGACCGTTATCCTCCCCCTTCCCGTAGCAATGACACATTTAAACAAAAGAGCAATGAAACTAAAACTGAATCCAAACCTAACACCACGCCGTATGAGAAAAGTCAGGGGCTTTTTACATCACAGTATAAGCCGAAACCGAAATTTATGTGTTTTAAGTGCCACCAGGAGGGTCATAAGGCAAATGAGTGCCCTAGTCGACCTCCTCCGGCAGCCGTGTCTTTTGCTCACGGCATTGGAGTGTTCAAGAGGACATCGGAGTTTGTTAGAGGCAATTCTTCCGAGATAAATACACTGCCAGTGCAGAAGGATCCGGAAGGCTTATTCCCTGTCCGTGATGCCTTTAGTGACCACAGGGGACTCAGTTGTGTGGAGTGGGGGGGTAGAAGACATGAGGTGAGAATTTTGCGTGACACTGGGGCATCGCAAACACTGTTGAGGAATTTCACTGGTAAACCTGTAAATACGGCACGGGTGGTTGTGGTTCAGGGAGTTAATGCAACAAGGTCATACCCACTTGTAAGAATGAAGATGGAAGTTGATGGTGTGACTCGTGACCTGGATGTAGGAATTGTGGAGAAGTTGCCTGTTGGGGGCGTCGACCTCCTTCTCGGCAACGACTTTGCGGGGCCTACTTCTGAGGCTCCACCCTTGGTCGTTGCCGAGAAGCCGGCCGACGTGAGTAGGGAGGAGCCGGAGTGGGTTGAGAAGTGTCCGGTGCAACCTATGGAGTGTGTTGTCACCAGATCTCTTGCATCCAGGGAGTCACATTCTGGTCAACAGTCTTTAGACAAGCAGAGGAAAGGTACCGAGAAGGTGTTGAAAGTTGATGCGGTTGAGAGTTTAGTATCAACGGACATTCTCGGGGACTCATTATTAGGACCAATTTTCGAGTCTGGAGAAGACCCATTAACTGTTAGTACGAAGGCAGAGGATGGGCTTAAAAAGACGAAGAGACAGCAACGATACACAGAGAGAGAGAGCAACGGGAGGCTAAATTCAATGTAGGAGGGGGGCATGAGTTTTTTCGCAAACACTTAGATAAGCTTGCTCCTTCGGACATTTGTAAATTGCAATTAGAAGACCCAGAGGTTCTTGAATGTGGTACCAGTGCTGTCGAGTTGAAGGAGGACAGTGATGCACAGTCGGGAGATGTAGCAACAAGGTACCCTGACGCGTACCCTATGAGAAATGGGTCAGCGAAGACGGTGGTCCGAAACTTGCTAGAGTATTTTTCCCGGTATGGTTACCCGCAGGTAATTCAGTCAGACCAAGGATCCAACTTCACTTCTGGCCTCTTTGTTCAAGCAGTGCCGCAGCATGGGATTGTTACGGTTGTGTCATCTGCGTATCATCCAGAGAGCCAGGGTGTGTTAGAGCGATGGCACTCAGCCTTGGAATCTGTGCTTCGTTATTGTTGCTTTGAGAGTGGGAAAGGTTGGGATCTTGGCCTGCCATATGTTTTATTTGCTGCACGGGAGGTACCTGGGGAAAGTTTGGTATTCAGCCCTAATGAGCTCGTCTTTGGACACCGTGTCAGAGGGGCTCTCCATATGGTTAAAGAAATACGGGAGGGTGCAGAAAAACCTTGTTCTATGCTCAAGTATGTCCTAGACAGTCGAGAACGGATGTTGCGCAGTCTGGAGTTGGTTGGCCGTAATTCGACTAGCTCTCAGGCCCTCATGAAGGACAGGTACGACCTCCAGGTTAAACTCAGGGAGTTTCACGTGGGTCAGAAGGTGTTGATTCTACTGCCCCTTGTAGGTCATCCCTTATCCGCGAAGTACACTGGTCCATATAGGGTGGGTGAGAGGCTATCGGACCTGGATTGCTTGGTGGCCGCTCCAGACAGACGTATGCGCAATCAGTTATGTCACGTTAATCTCATGAAGGAGTATGTGAGGCACCCCCCTGAGCCTCTCACTGTGCCTGTGATGACGTTTAGCAGTCAAGGTGGAGAAGGAGAACGGGACAGTCAAGCTCAGGTGGAGGATAACTGGAAGGATAAGAAAGTCAAATGGGCGCCTGAGTGTGAGAAGGCGTTTAGAGTAGTAAAACACCTGTTGTGCACTCACCCGATCCTCAGGGCCCCTGACTTTAGCCTACCTTTCCAACTAGCAATGGATGCTAGTGGTGTGGGGGCTGGTGCCGTCCTTGTGAAAAAGGACGATGATGGGCTAGACTCGCGATTCCCAACCTTTTTTCTGTCATTTCCCCCTCCAACCAGTTCAACCATCCAGATTTCCCCCTTCATGTGGACAAGGGAAAGAGTAGTCGAAACACACTGTGACTACACTCTCTCTCTCTCTCTCGGGCATGAGAAAATCCATCTCCGAGATTTTTTTTTTTTATTGCCAGTAGTAGTAGTAGTAGTAGGCAGTGTAATCATGTAATTATTTCCCCCCTGCTAGCTTCAAATTTCCCCCCAGGGGGAAATTTCCCCCAGGTTGGGAAATGCTGGGCTAGAGCATCCTGTTAGTTTCTGCTCGGAGAAGTTCAATTCGGCCCAGGGGAGCTGCTCTGTTGTCGAGGAGGAGCTGCTGGTGGTTGTGCTTGCGCTGGGGCATTTCGGAGTCTATGTTCCAGCCTATGGTCCGGTCGTTGTAGTTTACCCAGATCATCACCCTCTCAAGTTCTTGGACCAGTTTCACAATCGGAATATGAGGCTGACCAGGTGGTCCCTAAGGTTATTGGTATATAACCTGGACATACGCCATATTGCCGGTTGTGACAACGTGGTTGCAGATTGTCTTTCAAGGGTATATGATCCTGGGTAGATTGACACACGGGTAGCCTCCTGCTTTAGTTTGAATAGTATTTTGTGCTTGGTGCTTGTTGGCTCGCGGTTGTAGCCCAGCGTATTGGGTCGTAAAGCAGGAGTTGAGCGTTTGGTATAGAAGAAAAAACTAGGCTTGCCCCTATAGTGCAGCCGAAATAAACAAATTAAAAACATAAAAATCAAATAAAAACTCTTTCTTTGATAGTTGAATTTGTTCAGTATGTTATAGCAGTAATTCTGAGTTGCACTCCTCTCGGAATGCTGGGCTAGAGAAGCTCGCTCTTGAGGAGCATAACTACATATGATTTAACCTATTGTGTTAGGGAGGGTTATAATTTTGTAAAATGTTTTGTTGAGAACTGTGCCAGATATTTTATTGCCGCTGGGAAATGGGAAGTAGAGATATAGCATGGGTTCTAACCATCAGATTTTTGTTGAGCTTTGTGCCTCTGAGAAAAATCTTGGGGGGGGTGTGACGTTAACCACTCTGTTAGAACCGCATGGCTTGTCCTACAGTGACTCGCTAGGATCGCCAGGGCAGTGGATGTGGCTACAGTTGATGTATTGTTGTGTGCTTTATTTCATATGAAAGCTCGTGTCATGGGCAGTCCAGAAAGGCTCTTTGTTTTCACCCATGTCAAGGCTTTATATATTTAATTGCAAAGTATATGTTTTATCATTAAGTAGTAATGATAGGATTTGAGAGAGAGAGAAAGAGAGAGAGTAGAACAGAGTGTGGGGAGGCGCGCAGTGTTTTGCTATACTCGATGACGTCAATTCCACGATGAGAGTTGACTGTTGTGGCTCCCACTTTAGAGGATCTACGAGTTGTGCTGGATGCTTTAGTCTTCGCTTCTTTTCCTCCCCTGAGATCCAAATTATGAATTTTATGAAAAAATTTGTGGGTTCGTCTGGATGCAGGAGCTGAGGTAATGACTGTGCGGCCTCTGACAGGTGACCTTTGACCCGGTACCTGGGATTTTGAGGACCTTTGCGAATGCGAAGGTACAATTAATCCCTAATCTACTGAGAGGGTTAGATGGTATACCAGAGCGAGTCATTGTGTTAGTTGGGAGTCTCTCAGGCGGGCTTTATTGGGGTGAGGTATGGCTATGCAGCCAATGGCCGTCACCTTCACAGAGAAGAAGTATACCCTCCAGCCACGAGGACGTGACTTTGTTAGGGACAGGGGTAGTGTTATACCAAAACCTAAAGACGCTACGCGGCCTAAACACACAAGTCTCCCCTCGCAGCGGCCTGAATACCCGAGTCTCCACCCCCCCCCTCCTCGCCCAATACCAGGTGGAAAAAGGCTGGTACTCCAAACCCACCCACCCCCCTCACAAATCAAAACAAACCCCCACAAAGCCCCCCCCAATCTCAAGAGGCGGCGCATCTCAGAGATCCCCAGCATGATGTCATACAACCATGTCGTCCACAGATTGGGCGACCGGAACCTCACCTACACCAACCCCAGCGAGCTGACGTAATCGCCCAAGCTGCTGTCCGATTGGTCGATAGAGGGGATCCTGCGACGAATCCAGAGGGCTCTCCCATTGCTCTCCCCTCTACCCCCCTCGCCGGAACTACACTGACCGACGACACACCTCCGAATGATAGCACCAGGAAAATTGAATAAGTATTCAGGCCAGGTAGGAGAAAATGATCTCACTCCCCTCCCTGAGATCTGAATGCTTACTGGCTTCTACAGGTGCCCTCTGGCCCGACTTCTTGTAAAAACGGCTAAATCCCGAACAAGAAGACCTAGACTGCTCCCTGGCTCTAGGACCAAGAATGCTCTCAAGCTTCTTGGTAACTTGTTTGTTCAAAGTTATTACTGCATATACTGTAGACACGCTTACATAGTCGAGACCTGGCTTTCATGTCCCCTACACCGTAACTTATATATATTCCAGTTGTCTATCAAAACCCGCACACGCTATCCTTAACATTAATTCTTGCACTATAGTTATATTGTCACATGTCTGTCTAACTTCTAGGTTGTCAGGCCACTGCGTAACTATAGGGGAAAAGCTCTGCCATACACACGCTTACACTAAAATTCTAGTTAGGGATTTACCACCACACACACACACTGAGTCTAACTAGGAATCACTCACATTAAGTCTCCTAAGTATGTGTTATATTGTATATATCCTGTGTATCTATGAATATTCATTTTGTACTATTGCTTTCAAGATTATTGATTGATGTCTTCATGCATTACTATTGTATAATTCAAACCACCAATTCATATTAACCAACCTACCATTTGAATAATAAAACTTGTACACCTGGCTCTTGTATTCTCTCAACACCTCCCCCTCGGTAAAACGGAACCCGTGACAAGACAGAATGTGCATCTACTCTAAGTATAGATGGCATTTTATATAAACAGTATATATATATATATATATATATATATATATATATATATATATATATATATATATATATATATATATATATAT
Source organism: Paralithodes platypus (assembly GCA_032716605.1). Taxonomy (NCBI): domain Eukaryota; kingdom Metazoa; phylum Arthropoda; class Malacostraca; order Decapoda; family Lithodidae; genus Paralithodes; species Paralithodes platypus. The sequence goes on from CM064514.1 coordinate 35,477,526, forward strand.
ATATTCTTTCAGGCAGGTGAGATTAAAATAATAGGCACAGTTTGCATTATTGAGTTTTTTATTGATACTCTCAATTTTTCGTATAGTTTTTCTTGTATTTTCAGGAAGTTGGTAAAGGAGGTTTGCAAATGGTTCTGACGTTTCAATGGGCGCAGCCATCATTATCAAGGAGAAGTGAAGTTAGAAGGTGATAAGTCGAGTTTATAATTATAGGCGATACAAGATCAAGAGAGGGATTATTGTGTGCTAGCTGCACGCTGGTTGGCTAACCTAAGACTAGCTCTGGTAGGCTGGCCGGACGCAGGAGTGGGCGGGGCCTCTGCGTCGTTCATCTGCGTGTGTGGAGGGGGCATTCCTGGGGGCATCATGGGGGGCCTCGCTGTGGAAGGGCGTGCCGAGGGTAGGATCTGGCTGTATTCCGCTTGTGTGTTTAAAGTAGGTTGGTATGTTTGTATATATATAGCTTCAAGAATGAATAGGCGGCGTGAGTCTATTTTTTATCAAGAATAGAGGTGTGTTTATCTAAGTCGGGTCTGGTGAGTTCCTGATGGTGTGGGGATGTGTGGCAGTGGTCCTTGATAGCTCCGGCTTGAAGGTGGAAGGTAAGGCGACGTGACAGACGAGTCCTTGTCAAACCGACATAAGTGTGAGGTCCACAGTCCTCACTGTTACAGGTGTGTCGGTATATGACATGGTCCTCTTGTGACGGTTTCTTAGCGGTAGCCGGGCTGTTGCGAATGACTAGTTGTGATGTTTTCCTCGATTTGTAGTATATGGGGAGTTTAAGGTGTTGGTCAGGGTTCGTAGTTTTAACGTTGTTGCTGATCATGTCTCTGTTACGAACTGGCACTCGGGTACACAAGGGCTCTCAATCAGGACTCGAATACGGCTCGCTGCCACAACGGAAACACACGATCCCAACCCCTGAGTACTGCCAGCCGAACAAAAAACACCAATACCCTCCAGAGTTCAATCTGCTATAATGGGGTATACAAGAACTCGGTACTAGTGTTCAACAACAGACTAATAAAGAGACAGGAATTATCTAGTCTGGTCAACAATCAAACAATGAAGTAAAAAACAACAACACCAAAGAATAGTGTTGGCCGAAGCCGAAGTAATCCACCCTTGACTATGAACTTAAGAAGTCCACCACCCTCTACTTCGGATCAGCACTATTACGTTACGTTACGTTACTTAATAGAAGTACGTATCGGATTTTGAACAGTAATTCAATAAGCAAAAACACTGGCAATTAAATACTATTAAAGGCTCAAATTGGCATAAGAATAATTAAAAGAATATGCAATAGTAAATGGCAAACATTAAAAGGAAGTACTCCGCAAATGCAATGGCAATAGCCTACTCGGATTGTGCTCGTGGGCCACTAATCACTAAAGTAGCCAAGCTTGCAACACATGAAATCAATAGTGCATAAACAATATCATACATAAGGAAAGCTTCAATACTATTCTGTATCTACTAATCGAGTAAAGTCTAGCTGGGGTACTGTAGGCAAAAAGGTAGCAGTGACTGAGCAAAAACGGCTCGTAGCCTAGCGAAGTCCTCACGACTGTTTAAAGTATTACGTTAAAACTAACAAGTGCACTTTGAGAAATCCAGATCCCTTGTATCTGGTTTTCTCCCGGCTCCTTGACAAAGTAAAAACAAACTGTTAATAAAATACAGGGTGGTTAGGCTCTTGCCCTCACGCACTGTAAATTATTAACTCAACACAGTCAGCCGCGAAGACAACCTAGGCTTCACTGAACCGAAATGAGTATGCAGGTTTATCGCTTAACCGCTGCATCAAACAACAACTCGTAACACAGAAAAGCCTTACCCCAGTCTAGCATTACCTAGACTAGCAGAAAACAGGAATAATAATAATAACACACAGGGAAATGCATATACAAGTGCAACAAACATAAATCAATCCTATTCTAAGTTAACCCTTCCAAAATAGGCTATCTAATAGGCAAGTATCTCGTGAGAACTCAAGCGATAATACGTTGGCTGACTAGCTCTGCACCAACGGGACCATGGAAGTTAAACAGGGTAGGGAAAAGAGGAAATAAGAATGTAAGGTAGTAGAGAAAGTTCCCATCAGTCAGAAGAATATAAATAGTTAGCAAGGGAAATGAGAAGTCGCTCTGCCTAATGAGTTCTGTGAAAAAATGGCTAGACTTCCCTTTTATACCCGGCCCTCTAGTGAGCCCAACGTGAACTACTAAGGACCGCCCACTGACAACCATTACGTAATTTCTCTCTCTCCTCTGGGATACACAAAGGCTCCCCTAGCACTGAGGGAGGGAGGAGTGCTAGTGAGTTAGGCCTACCTCCTGCCTGGCGTACCCACTGACACCTAACTGTGGCTGTTTCTCTTCCCATCATTACAAATAAGTTTTACACTCAATACTTATAACTAATGATATCAAATAGAACTCGTTGACTCAGATGAAAACAAAATACATATTCATAATACTTATAGTACAACGGCTCACACGAACTGAGTTAGGAACTCTACATAGACTACAGCCAAAGTTCCTGCCCTGACGATCCTAGCGAGAGTGGGGCATGACTAGGCGTTCTGTACAGCATGCTCACACGTGGACATGCGTCACACCTCCCCCAAGATTTTACTCGCTCATCCCTGAGCTAAAATCTGACAAACACAGAACCCCATCAAGCCCCCCACACCCAGCGACCGCATGGCACTAAAACAAAGCTGAGTTTATCACCAAAACACATCTTATTATTAAAAAAAAAATCACATTTTATAACTCCTCCCAACAATAGCAAAAAGACACAATATCATGCTCCCAGAGCGAGCTTACAGCAGCTCAGCCGTTTGATAGTTCGTGGACTACTCAAACTCAATAGGCTATGACACACTTATACGATTACCTATATCAAAAGAAAGAGTTTTTATATGATTTTTATATTTTAATGTTTTTTTTCCCGGCTGCACTATAAGGGCAGCCTATTTTCCTCCACTCAAACCCACACACCTGTGATAGCCTACGACTGATCATCCACCCTTGATAAACAATCCGCGATCACATTGTCACATCCAGCAATATGACGGATGTCCAGGTTATACTCCTGCAACATCAAAGACAACCTGGTCAGTCTCATATTGCGATTGTGAAATTGATTCAGGAATCTCAAAGGGTGATGATCAGTGTAGATAACCACGACTGGGCCATAGGCTGGAACATACACCTCGAAGTGCCTGAGCGACAGCACAATCGCCAGTAATTCCTTTTCTATTGTAGAATAGTTCTTTTGTACAGCATTGAACTTCTTAGAAAAGAAACTTACTGGGTGTTCCACACCTTCATTGTCTGTCTGTAGCAAGACGGCACCAGCCCCTACACCACTAGCATCTGTTGCCAGCTGAAAAGGCCTGTTAAAGTCCGGGGCCCTGAGCATCGGGTGAGTACATAGCAAATGTTTCACCAAAGTGAAAGCTTTTTCACACTCAGGTGCCCACAAAAACTTTTTGTCTTTAGATAACAAATCTGTGAGAGGTGCCAACACCGTTGAGTAACCTTTTATGAAGCGTCTGTAGTAGCCTATCATACCCAAGAATCTCATAACCTGCTTCTTGGTTGTTGGGTGCGGAAATTTATTGATAGCCTGTACCTTGTTCTGAGGAGGGCACACCTGTCCCCTTCCCACTACAAACCCAAGGTACTGCACAGTGGCTTTTACGAAGTCACACTTTGCCAAATTTACTACCAGACCTGCTTCACTAAGTTTCCGGAACAAGGTCTCAAGGTGCTCACAATGGCTCTCAAAGTCGTCATTATAAATGATTACATCGTCCAAATATACGGTGCAATTTGGAATGTCCTTTACAATTTATTTCATCAGGTTCTGAAACGTTGCTGGTGCATTCTTAAGTCCGTAAGGCATAACATTGCACCGGTAGGTACTCCCGTCCACAACAAAACCACATACCTCTTTAGCACGCTCGGACAAAGGTACTTGCCAGTAACCTTTTACTAAATCTACTTTAGACAAAAAACGAGCATTACCAATTTTGTCAACACTATCATCAACCCGAGGAAGAGGATATGGGTTAGTTGGAGTCAAACCGTTTAACCTACGGAAATCAATACAAAAGCGTACCTTGCCATCTGGCTTAGGCTGCAGTGTTACGGGGGAAGTCCACTTAACTGTCTTTCTCTATCAACCCTCTACCGAGCATATACTCCAACTCATCCCTCAGAGCTGGTAGTTTTATGGGGGGCACACGGTACGGGATTGACTTAAAGGGTATATGGTCCCCCACGTCAACATCATGCATAGCCTGAGTAGTGAGGCCTGGTTGTTCAGCAAATACAGTGGGGTATGAACCGAACAACTGACGGATACCATCAAACTGCGGCTCAGGCAAATGAGCTATAGCCTCGTCAGCCCTTAGGCTCGAGTTCCCTGCCCACTGATCCGCTGGAACATGTTGATCCCAGCTATCCTCCTCTGAAGCTTGACTGTCCCCCTCTCCTTCTCCACCACGGCCGCAACAAGCCAACACAGGGATAGTGAGAGGCTCAGAGGGGCGCCTCACATACTCTTTAATAAGGTTCACGTGACATAACTGGTTCTTTTTCCTCCTGTCTGGAGTGGCAACAAGGTAATCTAAGTCTGAAATTTTTCTACAATTTTATAAGGTCCAGTGTACTTCGCAGAGAGGGGGTTACCAACTAAAGGCAACAAAATTAATACCTCTTGTCCTACAGTGAACTTCCGGAGCCTCACTTTGCGATCATACCCGTCCTTCATCAAAGCTTGTGATTCTGTCAAATTTCTACCTGCCATCTCCAGACTCTTAAGCATGCGCTCACGGCTTTCAAGCACATACTTTAATAATGGACAAGGCTGCACAGTCCCCTCCCAAATTTCTTTCAGCATGTTAAGGGGGTCCCTGGCACGGTGTCCAAAAATCAGCTCGTTTGGACTAAATCCCAGGCTCTCACCAGGTACCTCCCGAGCAGCAAACAGCACATAAGGCAATCCAAGATCCCAATCCATACCGTTGTCAGCACAATAACACCTGAGCATGCTTTTAAGTGTAGCATGCCACCGCTCAAGCACCCCTTGACTCTCAGGGTGATACACTGACGATACTACTGCTCGTATCCCATGCTGTTGCATTGTTTGCTTGAACATGTTGGAGGTGAAATTAGATCCCTGATCAGACTGAATCTCCTCCGGGTACCCGTACCTTGAGAAGTACCACAACAAGTTACTGACTACCGTCTTAGCCATTCCATTTTTCATAGGGTATGCATCGGGGTATCTAGTGGCAACATCCATTATGGTTAACAAAAATTTATTTCCAGCCTTAGTGGGAGGGAGTGGACCAACCATGTCAACAATAATTTTACTAAAGGGTGGCCCAATCACAGGAATAGGGTGTAACGGAGCCTTAGGAATAACTTGGTTCGGTTTCCCGACACGTTGACAAATATCACATGAGTTTATCCATGACTGCACATGAGACTTCATCCCCGGCCACCAAAACAATTTCCCCAAAGCCGCCACCATTTTCTTGGCACCCAAATGTCCTGATAATGGAGAATCATGAGCCAACCTGAGCCAACCTAAGCAAACTTTCCCTGCAGCCCTCTGGCACGACCAGCTGGTCAACTGTACCTGATCCGCCCTCCCAGTTCCTTTTAGGATCTTGATATCGGTGGTATAAAATTCCATTAAAGAAAAAAAAATCCCCTGCCTTTGCATCCCTATCTTCTTCTAACTCCACAGCCCCATTGGTACACTGCAAAACCTCTGGATCCTCTAATTGAAACTTTCGAATGTCTGTGGGAGCCAACATGTCTAACTGCTTGGTCAACAACTCATGCCCTCCCCCAACATCCAACTTAGACATCCGGTTTTCTCGCTGCAGGTAACGGTGCTGTCTCTGAGTCTCTGCCTCCTCCACTACTTTATCAACTGTGTTAGGCACTGGAGTTACAACAGACTCGGTCAAAGGTCCTGCTATTGGGTCTTTTGGGAGAGCCACTGGTTCTAAACTCTTCAAACTTTTCCCAGCCTTCCGCTTCTCCTTAATTCCCTTCCTCCGCTGTTCTGTGGCCTGGTAAATAGGCTGTGATACCTTAAATGCTTGGGAACGAGTTACCACACATGCCATCTGTTGGTGTTGACAACTCACTACCCACTCTTGTTCCTCCCTACTCACGTCGGCCGGCCTCTCAGCAACGACTAAGGGTGGAACTTCTAAAGTAGGCACCGCAAAGTCGTTGCCGAGAAGAAGGTCGACGCCCTCCACTGGTAATTTCTCAACGATCCCAACATCTAAGTCCTTAATCACACCATCAATTTCCAGCTCCACATGAACCAACGGGTATGACCTGGTCGCATTAATACCCTGAACAACAACCACCCATGCCGCATTAATTGGTCGCCCCGTGAAATTCTTCAAAAGTGTCTGTGAAGCTCCAGTATCACGCAAAACTTCCACCTTATGCTGGCAACCCGCCCAACTTACCCTACCGGTCCCTCTATGGGCGCAAAAGACATCACGGACAGGGGACGAGCCTTCCTGAGTCTTATACATAGCCTGTGACCCTGCCGCTGGCAAACTACCCTGGGTAAATCCAGACGACATTTCAGCCACACCTATGCTGCACACCAAAGACACGGCTGCAGTTGGCAGCTTACTAGGACAAGATTTTGCATAATGCCCCTTCTTTCTACAATGAAAACATTCCACTTCCCCTATCGGTCTCTTCTGATAAGGGGCAGAGTTCTGACCCTTCTGTAATGGGACGGCTGTAGTCTGTAGGCGTTTGGTTTCGTCTACTGTTGCGATGCGACAGTCTTCCTTCCTGGTCGGGATCTCTGGCCTTGACCCTGACGTTGTTGTGGTGTGTTTTGTTGCTTTCTTCCTTGCTTCGTCTTGTGTGTGTTTGCCTGTCTCTTTCTTTCTTGTTTCTCCTTGTTCCTCTCCTGCTTGTTTGTTTGTGCTCTTGGGGTTTTCTCGTTTCTCCTGTATTTCATTTCATTTTAAATAATCTATCTTCAGTCTAGTGTCCGAGGGCAGAGCAAAAATCCCAGAAATGAAGCTGGAAATTTTGAGCTTCGGAAGTTAACGTGTAATACCCGCTTAATGCCGTCGTTACATAAGTAAAGTTATCTATTAACGAATTTAATTTTCTTATTAATAATTTACTTGAAATTAGTAAAGATCTAGATTACTTTTTAGCAACTTTTTGGTGTTTTTTTATAGTTTTACCTAAGAAACATTGTCCACTCCTTTAATAGTACATAAATACAGAAACTCGAGCCAAGTTTTGCACTTACCAGATGTTATAAACACATAAAATCCGAATAAATGTGGGTCGATCCACACTAGAACGTAACCCATTCCTCAGCGTAAACTAACGACTGCAGGCGAAGCGCTACATATGCCTAAAACAACCCAAGCATACCGTAGGCCAATTGATTTACCCAAAAGTAAGCAAATCGCACAAAATCGAGGCAATATTTGGCTCTGATTTTCGTATGTTTCAAGGGGGCATAATTAGGGGTCCGAATGGATCCACGATGGGTTGAGGGCCCTCGCCTCCCCAGGACTTATTGTAATCATCATCTACGTTGCCAGTAGGGGGCATTACCAAAAGTGAGATATGATAATCTCGCGCACGAGCTGGTATGCACGGACCGCCGGGACGCATATTGCCCTTCTGTATTATGGTTGGGCACCTCTGGTGAGAACAGCCGCTCGCGGACTATTTTAGGGCTAATTCAACTAAACTCGCGCATATTCTGCCGTATGGCGCAAGGTAAGGAGACAAATAGGAATAGACACGGAACGAGACTACAGTTTTAAATCTTATATATTTTATTAGTTAAAAATAATATATTTACAATAATATTCATATCTATCTATCTATAATATATATACCGGTATATATATATATATATATATATATATATATATATATATATATATATATATATATATATATAGCTTGCATACTTGCCTGTGTGTGTAGCCTATATGTATATAAAGTTTGTATGTATGTATTATGTATTTATTTTCATGTGTGTGTATTAAGTATGCTTAGTTTAGTTAGTTACTTGTGAATAATTATGTAGTACGTATGTATGCATGTGTGTGCCTATGTCAGTTACACCGAGTGAGATATGTGAATGAGTGTGTTTATATATTTAACCCCTCTTTAGCGGGGCCCGCCTTAAGTTCGTCTAGAGAACCAAGGACTATGTGGCGGGGACCGACTTGAGGCGGTGTGCAATTTTGAGCAATAATTGGCTCTGAGAGAGAGACAAGCGGTGGGAGGAGCGTAGGTCGGCTCTGACCATTTGGCACGGCTCCTGCGACAACTGCTCTCCCCTCCACACACATCCACACTCACTACCTCGCTACACAGGGAATTATGTAAGGAAATTACCGTATTTTAGGGATTTTTCCTTCGTGTTGCACGATCGTTGCAAGATAACGCGTGGTCGTAGAAGGATGGTTCTGGTGTCATTGGAAAGCTCAATTATTGTGATAAGGGAGATCCATTGGGCGAAGAAGTCCTACTACCCTACAAAGATTCATCATTTAAAACAAACCAATATCAGTCAGTGGTACTCTAAAATTAAGAATCTTTGTGGCTTAAGTAGTGGGACTCCTTCGATCCCCTGTGTTTCCCATGTCCCTCGTGAAGATGCACCTGAACTGATAAATAATCACTTCTCTACCATATGCCAGACCCCCAAACTAGACCGCACCAACCTCCCTGCCTTCCTCCCATCCCCCCCCCCCCCCCCCCCAGTAACTGTTCAAGAATATGAAGTGGCCAAAAAGCTTTCCAGTTTCAAATAAAAAAGATCAACAACCCCAGTAGACCTACCCATGAAAATATACAAAGAATTTTCGGTTGAATTTGCCACCCCCCTTTGCTCGATAATTAATGCCTCCTTAACCCCTAAGTGTCGGGGCGCAACATAAGTCGAGTATAATAAATCTGGACTATCTGGCGGCGCTCGACATAGGTCGTGTGGCAATTTCAGCACGTAATGTTGCTGAGAGAGAGAGACAAGTGGTGGCAGGAGAGTAGCGAGCGTATGACTGCTCCAGACCACCGCGGCGAACCTACTGACATGAATCCCACCTCCTCCCTCCCTCTCTCACTCCCTATATACGGAATTGTATGGGGAAAGTGCCGAATTACATGCTTTTTGCACTCGCGTTGCGCGGTTGTTGCAAGAAAACTAGCCATCATAAAAGGATCGTTATGGTGTCATTGGAAAGCTCTGTTTATGCCCTTTCAGGGATAGATACTTGTTTTACGCTCTGGGTCTTATTTAGGCATGAAAATGATCACGTAAACAGCCCTATTTTGGCTAAAAACACCCCGCTGGGCGGTACATATAAATAAACCGCGTAGCCCGCTAATAAGGTGTTAAGGCAAAGTAAATGCCCTGCAGACTGGAAAACTTCATACGTCACTCCAATTCCCAAAACCCCCTCCCCACATTCTGTTAATGAACTCAGACCAGTTGCCATAACGCCCATCCCTAGTCTAATCTGTGAGGACTTTGTATTCACCTGGGCTTACTCACAAATCCGTCACTTAATAGATCCCCAACAGTTTGGCAACGTAAAAACCTCCTCCACCACTCACTGCCTTATTAGCTTCCTAGATTATATTTACACAAATCTTGAGAAGAGAAAGACTTCCCTCGCTCTTGCCTTTATTGACTTTAGGAAAGCATTTGACCTTGTTGACCACACCATCATTATCAACAAGGCCATAAAGTTGGGGCTACATCCTACCCTGGTTGCGTGGTTGACCGACTTCCTTAGTGACAGACGGCAAGCAGTGTGATATCAAGGCTTCATCTCCACCTTCCTAGACATCACATGTGGAGTCCCACAGGGCACAAAGATGGGGCCTCTATTGTTCCTCATCTTGATTAATGATGCCCTAAAGGACACTCCATTCCACTGGAAGTACGTGGACGACTCGACAGTCGGCATTACTGTCGATAACACCTCCCCTAACTATGACCCCCTACAAGACATCCTCGACCGTCTTCAAGCCTGGACCACAGTCAATCATGTGACCATCAATCATGACAAGACAGTGGTCATGCACATCAACACCTCCGTTACCGACCTTCCTCCACCCACTGTCACAATTGGTCCTCATCCCCTTCAGCTTGTTGAGTCCACCAAACTCCTTGGAATCACTGTGGACAACAAGCTGAACTGGAAGAAACATGTGTCTACCACAGTCAGGACCGCCACATACAAGTTGTTTATGCTAAGGCAGCTGAGATCCCTGAGGGCGCCGGAGAATGAGCTGAAGAGTATATATAACATCTTCATACTCCCTAAGCTCACCTACACTCTCCCGCCTGGTCCTCCTCTCTAACCCTGACACAACAACGTCAATTGGAAAGAGTGCAGAAGAGGGCATGCAGGATCATCCTGGGTGGCACATTCCCAGGGTACGAGGAAGCTCTCACCACCCTTAGCATACCTGCACTTTCAACCCACCACTACAACACACTCAAGCAGTTTGCATCTAAGCTACTTGTTCACCCACGACACAAAAACTTACTTCCACCAGACGCCCCCAGACCAACACGTGCAGCTCGACACTTCAACACACTCCAACCAATAAGGGCAAGAACTGACAGATACAAAAATAGTCCTATCCCAACCATTGTAAATATTATTAATAATGTGTAATACCGGCCTGTCACACCATATATACGCGCCCTCCTTTAATAATGTATGCATAAATAATAATAATAATAATAATAATCGGTTTATTTCAAGCCGGCAGCCAATGGGGCTGAAAATACACAGACTTAACCTAGATCTTATCCTAATGGATCAACAGACTGATCCTGGCAGCTAACGAGAGCGCCTACATACTCCCAAGGGAGTAGGACGTGGGCAGGAGACTTTGTGGGTCCCCCGAGACGATCCGCCCAGATCTTGCCTTCACGGCCAGGGAAAGTTTTTGAGAGAACTTCCCCTGCCGGCGCCTGGGATTGAACCCCCGACACCAGAGCTAGCGCTCCCAATACAGAGTACTAAGCGCGCTCGGCCACCGTGACCGTGAAAAGTGTGTGTGCGTGTGTGTATTAGAATATATGTATGTATTTGCTTGAATTTGTTTATGTATATGTGTGCATATGTATATGTGCATTTATGTATGTACAGTATATGTGTATGTATGTGTATGTATGTATGCGTTAATTATCTATATATGTATGTGTCTATAGTGTATACTGTTTGTGGTTCGAGGCTCGAGCCCGGCTGAGAGTATCTCACACACACACACACACACACACACACACACACACACACACACACACACACACACACACACACACACACACACACACACACACACACACACACACACACACACACACACACACACACACACACACACACACACACACACACACACACACACACACACACACACACACACACACACACACACACACACACACACACACACACACACACACACACACACACACACTGAAGAATGTCCCATATACTATAATTCCCCCCAGCTGTCTCTCCTTATTTTATATTCTTCTTTTGTTCTCTACCGAGGATTACCTCCTATTGTAGTAGGCTTTACCTGACCCTACCTGTACGGACCGTAGGCCATTTCGCCTTAACCCTTTTCAAACTCCTCATTTGATCTCTTCCGACGTTTGACATTCCATTCTAATTGGCTTTACCTGACCTACAGTACGTTGCCCCATTAACCATTTTCCAATTCCCTCATTTAATATCTCCCAAGGATTTAACTCGCATTATTAGCCTCACCTGACCCTACCAGAACAGTTTTTGTATGTATGTATGTATGGTTGTTTGCATACGTGAGCGTTTATGTATACGGGCATGTGCACACTTACTGCATGTTCTTATGTTCTTATATATGTATGTATATATATATGCGTATTTATGTGTGTACGTATGCGGATATATGTATGTTCTGTATATATACGAGTAAAATAAATGTGTACTGTATATGCACCGTAAATCACTTACTCTCATGGTTAATTTATGATAATTTGTATTTTGCACTAGCATAATTATTGTATTAATTTCTTGTTTTAATGTAAAGTATATTATACTCACCCATTGTAAACTGAGCTTACCATTTTCATATCTGTACATCTCATGTTCATCCACTAATTGTAAAATGTGTATTTTCAGCTCATGAGGCTGCCATTCTTTAATAAACCGTTTATTATTATTATTATTATTATTATTTATCGCCCTTTCAGGGATACATAATTGTATTAGGCTCTGGCTCTTGTTTATGCATGAAAAAGAGTAGGGAAATAAGCTCGTTTAGGGTAAAAATACCCGCTTGGCTGGTAGTAAAAGTTACCGACCTAGCCGCTCGTGGAGTGTTAACTATCAAAATACGCAGTTTTAATAATCTCAATCATTGTAAGCTGGGCTTACCATCTCCACTCTAATATTAATGTAGCTACATCATCCTTTTTCCCATGTTCATTGAAGGATACATAAATGCAGTGTAGTGAAACGATAGAAAATACAAGGCATAAATTAGATAACATAGATATAAGTAACTCATATAGTGAATAAGATTTGTGAGTCATGGTCAGCAGCGATCTGAAACCAATGCATCAGTGTTCGACTTAAGGATACTAGAGTTCTTGGATTTACATCTAGAAGCGTCAGTAATAGAACGCTAGATGTAATCTTGAAAATTTACCCGCATTAGTAAGGCCACTTATGGATTATGCTGTTCAATTTTGGTGTCCTTATTACAGGATAGACATAACAAATCCGTGGAATTAGTACAAGGAATAATGATACAAATTATCCACAATCATCGAGATCTTGCATATGAAGAAAGGGTGGGTGGGTGGGTTTGGGGGGGGGGGGGGGGCGTTAGAGGGGATATGATATAGAGGTTTTCAAGTGAGATAAATGAGAGGGGCATGAAAGATGTACAGAATTTCAGTGATAGCCAACGAACTTGTAGAAATGTTTTCAAATCAGATAAATTTATTTTCAGAAAAGATGTAGGTAAGCACAGGTTTCGTAAAAGAGTTGTACATACGGTATGTGGAATAGGCTACCTAGTGCTATAGTAGCATTAAGAATGATAAGAGAGCTTCAAGGCAAAATTTGAGAAGCACATGGACGTCATACGCTGGGTGTGAAAGGGATCCGACTGGTGTGAGCCAATCAGATTTCTGCAGACTCCCGTTGTCTTATGTTTTTGTGTGAGAAACCTGATATAATTTCCATTTGTGAAAATTGGATAAAGCTGAATATATTATTGAAGGATGCAAACTTTTACTGACAGAAGTGCAGGTAGCTAGGGTACTAGGGTGGAGTGGTCATTTATTTAAAAAACAGCCTTGGGTGTTGCATAACTAACAGTTCTTGTGTTGTAGTACATAAACGAAGCAAGTCTCGCATCCAAGCAAGAAATAACTCAAGAAATAGTGACAATAGATTTTGAGTGGTTGCATCAGTACAGGTACATTATGCATGCATCCATTTCTTTTGATTTTATACTACCCAAAGACACGTGATAAGCTTAATATACAACTCAGGTTTGATTTTTATTATATGTTATGGTTTATATTTCATGGGAGCATCGCAGAATCAAAGTAACAGAATAAAATATATAAGATTTAAAACTGTAGTTTCGTTCTGTGTCTATTCCTATTTGTCTCCTTACCGCGCGCCACATGGCAGAATATGCGCGAGTTTAGTTGAGTTAGCCCTAAAATAGTCCGCGCGCGGCCGTTCTCACCAGACGTGCCCAACCATAATACAGAAGGGCAGTTGGTAGTCAACAAACCTGGGAGACAAGCATACGAAGTGGCGATGTATCACAGACTTTACTTGGTACTTATTACCAAAACTACCACTAATTATTTCTCAATATTTGAAGGCTAGTATAGAATAAGGATGTAAAGATCATATTAAAATGGGTTTCAATCTCCGGAGATACATTTTATGTGCACTATATAAAGTACTGTAAAAAAAAAAAAAATCTCCCTATAGTTCTCCCTATTGATGGCAGTGAAACTCTTATGAAGCCCCTTACTGTTAAACTAGATATCAGCAAGTCATGAGGGGGTGTATCCAAAGGCAAAACAAATTGTATGTTTACTCTGAAAATGACTTACATCTGAGTGTTTTAAGATCGTTGGATAATGGGAGAAATAACATTTTCCGGGGATTGTAACTAATTTCAACTACTGTATAATGATGCAAACTACCTAAAAGCAAAAAGAAAAACCATGGGAAAATTAGTGGTAGTTTCGGTAATATTTTCCCTTTACTCTTTACAGGCGCCTCTAACACGAAGTATTTTACACATACTGCTAAATAATGGACTAGTGCCAAGGATGTACAGTTGGGGAACTAAAAAACGAGGCAGAGGTTTATGGTGGTACCTGGCAACACGTGTTAGTAAACAGTGTAGTAAAACATTCTTTATGAATGAACTAGAGGTGTCAGCTGCCTTATGTAAGGAGAAAGTTGATTGGTTTGCAAGTTGTCAGTTGTCTTTTTGTGAAAAGTATCTATAGCTCTTATTTTTGTAACATTACATACCAAATGTGCCTTCTTATTACCATAATACATTGTGCAGATTTATGTGATACAGTTGATACAAATACAAATATTATTTAACATCTATGAATAACTTGATGTAATTAAAGGACAAGAGCTATGTGGGTAGCACGGCTTCTACAGGGTGAGGGAAGATCATAGCAACTGCACGGAAATGGTAGATATACAATTTCAGACATTGCATATATTTGTTTTATTATATTATATTTACAGTTAATAAAATGCCAATTTATTCTGATAGTGTAAAAAGTAGATTGCGTGTTAAATGTAAAACATGACAACCTTATGGAGAATTCATAAAGGATCGGTGTGTGCAACTGTAGAATGTGTCCGAAACACACTGAAATTACCCCCCCCCCCCTCTCGCTCTCACACACAAACTAAACAACCAACACCCAGGCTCCTCTTCACTTGCACAATGTGACTTGTCTTCATAAGCATATACTGTACAGTCTGCGAATTAAAGATGCAAGGGATTTGGGTGTAGGACTAATATTGTTAAACAAGAAGCCTTGTATGCAATTACATTTTGGTACCTCAGGCCAAGCCACCCAAGCCCTTCCAAACCCTCCTTCATTTTCCCTTGGCCCTCACGTCATTCACCCCCTCACCCACCAGATACCAGGTCATCCCATACAAGGGCATATTTGTGCCCCGCTCACGCACGCCGTGTACACGCGTGTACAGACCTTAGAGGAGGTTGCCAGACCGTGGTAAACACTTATTTACCAGGCTCAGTTATCGTGGAGTAACAAGTCAGACAGGTCATCTCTCTGTTGTCTCCAGTCATCTGAATAGAATGTTCCAAGGATAAAAAAAAAATGCCTTGCAGTTGTGCAGTGGTTGGGTGTACTCAAATTTGACAAAAAAGTGTAATTGGTAACTCATCAAGTGAGTTACTAATTTTCATATGTCTCCAAAATAATTAGTCTTTCATCTCATGCCTATGCCAAGGCAACCTTAACACCTTAAGAGCAGCCTATGCGGTTTATTTATATGTACCGCCCAGCGGGGTGTTTTTAGCCAAAATAGGGCTGTTTACGTGATCATTTTCATGCCTAAATAAGACCCAGAACGTAAAACAAGTATCTATCCCTGAAAGGGCATAAACAGAGCTTTCGAATGACACCATAACGATCCTTTTATGATGGCTAGTTTTCTTGCAATAACCGTGCAACGCGAGTGCAAAAAGCATGTAATTAGGCACTTTCCCCATACAATTCCTTATATAGCGAGTGAGAGAGGTAGGAGGGAGGTGAGATTCGTGTCAGTAGGTTCGCCGCGGTGGTCTGGAGCAGTCATACGCTCGCTACTCTCCTGCCACCACTTGTCTCTCTCTCTCAGCAACATTACGTGCTGAAATTGCCACTCGAGTTATGTCGAGCGCCGCCACATAGTCCAGCTTTATTTAACTCGACTTATGTGGTGAGCCGCTAATTAAGGGTTAACTGATATACTAAGCTATCACCTGTAGTGTTGGAACTGAATGCATTGTAATTGGTATTTGCATACAGTAGCATTAAATTAATTTGGGGTGTTCAGTACTTTGGAAGTGTTTGGCAAGAAACCCCCTCTTTCTTAATCCACTTTCTCTCCTCTACCCCATTTCTCTCCATGAAGTACCTTCCTTGCTTGCTGGCTCTGAGGATTACCAGGTCTTCCTTTTTCACACAACATTGGGTTACTTTTGAAAACATTTAAACTGGTGGATGGGCGGGAGGTCAATGGAAAAAAGAGCTAAACGAAGCTCGGCTACTTTTAAGCTTGAATCTGAAGGTTTTGGGATGAGTGAGTAGAGGATTTGCCTCTCTAATCCCAGTCAATCTGGCAACTCTGTCGCGGCGGCCGAGTGTTGTCATCAGCTAAAATACTTCCCAAATGCCTGAGAAAGTAGCCCAACAATAGCCCAATCTTACCTTATTTTCTATCTTCTGTTAGCATCAAGCCTAGTTGACAGGATATTTTTAGTTATTTGGCTTGTTTTGGGTATTATGTTATTACAGTGTTTTAAAAAGAACCTAAAATTATGTAATCTTTCGAAATATTTTGACAACTAATCCTCAAAATTAGCCCAAATGTGCGTGAAAACTCGAACCTCGGCAACTCTGACTGAGGCTGTCCTCTCTCTCTCTCTCTCTCTCTCTCTCTCTCTCTCTCTCTCTCTCAACCATATGGGAAGGAAAACACTTTATTAACATAATTGAGCTATGCCAACTTAATTTGTAAATACATTTTAAATTCAATTATAAACTTTGTTGTAGGCCCATGTCAATTAAATGTGCAATCAAGAGGCCTATTACCTGGGCCTATTATGCACTTTTGCAATGTTGTACTTGGTGCATAATAAACATAGCAAACACAACTCTTTCTCTTTAGTCGGTACTCTGGTATTGCATAATAATTTATGAGTTTATCAATCTCTATCTATATATTTTTATTTTTCAATGTATAGACAGTAAGTGGACTTAGTAGCCTTTTTTTATTTCACAGGAGGAAACCTTTGTCATTGCAGATAATTCTGCTGCTTCTGTTGTCAGGAACATACAGGCAGAGAGAAGAGGACAAAAAAGACTGGTGAAAGATATCGAATGTGATTCGGTATCAGATGCACAAGGGAAGACAAGGGAGAGACTGGTTAACTCCCTCAGACATATATGATGCTACCGCGTCATATGGCCGAGTGCGCCAAAAACTCATATGACGCTAGTGCGTCATATTGACTTATCTTCATGGCTCTCTAATAAGTTATATGACGCTAGTGCGTCATATGGAGCTCAGTAAGTCCGATAAGTTAGCTTACGATAAAACCGTTGGTGGCAACCTCAGCCACCTTCGATAATTCTAACGGCCGCAGTGTTGTTGTGAGTGTAGTGCGAGGCGGTGGCAAGGATACCGGGCTCCCGCCTCCGTAGACTTACTGGAACATAATATGTCTGAAGGAGTTAAGGATATTATGGAGTTGCAACGGCAGCTAAGTGATATAACCAAGGACAGAGACGCCCTAGTTGCTGAGAAGAAAGACTGGGAAATGGAGAGAAGTTCTCTATACGAGGAAATTCACATTTCTTATGTCGGAGCTACAGCAACTGCAAGATATAGGTTGGGTAACTTTTTTTCATCCACTCAGGTTGAGTATTTCTTAACAGGAGCTCCAGTTAAATACTGGTATGAAGATGACATCAGTGAAGCTTTGACCCTTCGAAGCTTAAGTCCAAAAACCTATCGATATTTGCTATTTCTCTCCGATAGAGGTGGTAGGGGGATATAGGCTGGGGGGTGAGTGGGGGGAGTGGAGAGAACAACTGGGGGGTGGGCGATACTCTCTCACAAACTCGGTGTGATGTCAGCCATCTGCGCGCCACCACAGAGTGGGATGACCTGGTATCTTGCCACCAGCTACAGAAGATTATACCCATCGGTAATAATCATATATCTGCGGCCTAGCGACGGAGACAACAGTCTCCTATCTTTTTGTTTATCAGGGCTCTGATTAGCGATTACCGCATTTAGATCAACAGAGCTCTAATCTAATAGGCATGTCAACTCATTTGTTATTTCAAGTTGATCACGTTATAAAGTCTTTAATTCAAGCACACTTTCTTACCCCTAGTCTTTTAACACACACTCACATTCATCAGGTCACTCTCTCTCTCTCTCTCTCCATGTCTCATATAGCAGTATAAGAACATAAGAACATAAGAAAATGGGAGTCTGCAGAAAGCCGATTGGCCTAAGCAAGGCAGATCCCTGTCCCACACAACCCCAATTACAAAGCCCAATTATAGGCTCAACACTCTAATACCCTGAGGATCATCTTACCAAAACGGTTAGAGATTAACGCAGGATTACGGGGGTCTGCAGAGCGCTGATTGGCCCAACCCGGCTGATCCCCCTTCACACCCAACCCTTCTCGTCCATATGCTTATCCAATTTTATCTTAAAGCTCCCTACCGTTTTTAATCCCACTATAGCACTTGGTAGTCCATTCCACCCATCTACAACTCTGTTACCAAACCAATATTTGCCTATATCTTTTCTGAAACAAAATTTATCTTATTTGAAACCATTGGTACGAGTTCTTTCGCTATCACTGAGCTTTAGTACATTTCTCATGTCCCCTTTGTTAATCCCACTAACACACTTGAACACCTCTATCATATCCCCTCTAACTCTGCGTCTCTCTAACGAATGTAAGCCTAATTTCTTCAACCTTTCTTTATACGGAAGATTTCTAATATTATGGATCATTTTTGTCATTCTACGTTGTACTCTCTCCAATGAATCTATGTCCATTCTGTAATAAGGACACCAAAATTGAACAGCATAATCCATATGGGGTCTCACTAATGACAAGTAAAGTTTTAAGATAATATCAGCAGTTCTGTTACTCACACTCTTAGAGATGAACCCGAGAATCCTGTTTGCCTTGTTTCGAACGCTTATACACTGTTTTCTAGGCTTCAAATCATTGCTAACAAACACACCTAGATCTTTCTCACAATTCGAGTTTTCTAATTCCATATTAGCTAGGTTATATTTAACATTAAATTTGTATGCATCTTCCCCATCTTTAATACCTTGCATTTGTCAATGTTAAACTTCATCTGCCAATTTACTGACCATTCGTGTAAGGTATCTAGATCACTTTGGAGGCACTCTATATCTCTATCTGAATCAATTGTTCTCCCCATTTTGGTATCGTCTGCAAATTTACTTATCCTACTAGTTATATCTAAATCAAGGTCATTTATGTATATAATAAACAACAGAGGACCTAATACAGATCCCTGGGGGACACCACTTTTGACTGCTCCCCATTCTGACTTCGTACCATTTATGCTGACTCTCTGCTTCCTACCAATTAGCCATGACCTAATCCATCCCAACAACGTCCCACCTATTCCATGCGCCTCAACCTTTCTCATCAATCTCTCATGGGGTACTCTGTCGAAAGCTTTACTGAAATCTAAATATATTATATCATATGACTTCTCATTATCTACTGCTTCATATACCTCTGAGAAAAAACTAAGCAAATTAGTAAGGCAAGAACGTCCCTGAGTGAATCCATGCTGAGAAGAATTTATTAAATTAAATGTATCTAAGTGGTTTCTAATTTTACTAGCAATAATTGACTCTAGTAGCTTTCCTATGATTGATGTAAACTAATGGGACGGTAATTGGATGCTATTGATTTGTCACCTTTTTTGAATATCGGAACTACGTTTACAAGCTTCCAAGCTTCTGGAACTATACCTGTTTCTAATGACTTGTTAAATAGAAATGTTAATGGGTAACTTAACTCATCCCTACATTCTTTTAATACTCTAGCATATACCTCATCAGGACCAGGCGATTTATGAGGTTTCAGCCTGTCAATTTCCTTAAGCACATCATTTCTACTTATAGTAACCGTACTTAACCTATTTTCTATACTATCGCTATATACCTTACGGACTTCTGGAAACTGTGCCAAATTTTCATTAGTGAAAACGGAAAGAAATTGACTATTTAATGTACTGCACATTTCTAAATCAGTTTCTGTCATTTCTCCTATCGAAGTAATTACATCTTTACACCAATTACATCTCTAACCTTGGATTTATATAGTTGGTAAAAAGCTTTAGGATTATGATAAAAATAAATATATAAATGTGGTATCCTCAATAATTATGGATTTGTCACCCTCCACAATGTGCCCGTAAGCTTAGTCATGGTTGTGGTATGGAGTCTATCTAGACTGATAAGCATGAGGACTGATAATGGTAAGGGTGACACTTGAGACACTTGCTTATTAACCCCTTCAATTAAGTGACGCATTATATTTATTATATTTTTCAGTCACATCCATAGTGTCTGATTCACCTTTAGCACTGGTTTCTGGTAGTCGCAAGATTAATAACAGTGAGTCAGTTTGCTAACCCTTTGATTCCTCAAGGATCTTTCAAATCAATATAGAATCATATTGAGGTAAAAGTATATAATGAAACAGGTGTTATATGTCTGAATGGGTTCAAACAAATAACTAAAATTACTTCCATAATATAAAACATTTAATACTGTGATTTAAAATAGTATGCACTATATTCTAAAATTATACAGTACAGTACTGTACATACAGCAAGTTGCATTACGTTTTGTCAGGTTGTACAGAAAATCTTATGCTCTTACTTACTGATTGAGTAAGCACAAATATATTATTTTCATAATTCCATTAGTAAATTATTTTTCTATTAGTAAACTACACACGAACACAAATTTATGTTTTACTTATATAGCCTAATAATCGAACTTGAGCCAATGTGTCGGGCCTAATTTCTACTGCTACACCACTACCTTTCAAAAACCTAAGCATCCCTTATGATGCACTTAGGCCGAGGGCAACTGGGTAAAGGGTTGTATTTAGTTCTTCTACCAAGCAAGTTCCATGTCAGGTTAATCCCAAACATATACAGTAGAGAGGACATACCTTTTTATACATGTCATAACCTATCGGCTTACTAAGCCTTTGCTTAATCAATTCTTCTCAGCATGGATTCACTCAGGGACGTTCTTGCCTTACTAATTTGCTTAGTTTTTTCTCAGAGGTATATGAAGCAGTAGATAATGACAAGTCATAATATTATGATAATATATATTTAAATTTCAGTAAAGCTTTCGACAGAGTTCCTCATGAGAGATTGATGAGAAAGGTTGAGGCACATGGAATAGGTGGGGCGTTGTTAGGATGGATTAGGTCATGGCTAATTGGTAGGAAGCAGAGAGTCAGCATAAATGGTACTAGGTCAGAATGGGGATCAGTCAAGAGTGGTGTCCCCCAGGGATCTGTATTAGGTCCTCTGTTGTTTATTATATACATACATGACCTTGATTTAGGTATAACTAGTAGGATAAGTAAATTTGCAGACGATACCAAAATGGGGAGAAAAATTGATTCAGTTAGAGATATAGAGTGTCTGCAAAGGGATCTAGATACCTTACACGAATGGTCAGTAAAATGACAGATGAAGTTTAACATTGACAAATGCAAGGTATTAAAGATAGGGAAGATGCATACAAATTTTAAATATAAACTAGCTAATATGGAATTAGAAAACTCAGACTGTGAGAAAGATCTAGGTGTTTTTGTTAGCAATGATTTGAAGCCTAGAAAACAATGTATAAGCGTTCGTAACAAGGCAAACAGGAATCTCGGGTTCATATCTAGGAGTGTGAGTAACAGAACTGCTGATGTTATCTTAAAACTTTACTTGTCATTAGTGAGACTCCATATGGATTATGCTGTTCAATTTTGGTGTCCTTATTACAGAATGGACATAGATTCATTGGAGAGAGTACAACGTAGAATGACAAAAATGATCCATAATATTAGAAATCTTCCGTATGAAGAAAGGTTGAAGAAATTAGGCTTACATTCGTTAGAGAGACGCAGAGTTAGAGGTGACATGATAGAGGTATTCAAGTGGGTTAGTGGAATTAATAAAGGAGACATGAAAAATGTACTAAAGCTCAGTGATAGCGAAATAACTCGTACAAATGGTTTCAAATTAGATAAATTTCGTTTCAGAAAAGATATAGGCAAAATATTGGTTTGGTAACAGAGTTGTAGATGGGTGGAATAGGTTACCATGTGATATAGTGGGATCAAGAATGATAGGTAGCTTTAAGATAAAATTAGATAGGCATATGGACGAGATGGGTTGGGTGTGAGGGGGATCTACCAGGTGTGGGCCAATCGGCGCGGAAAGAAACTGACTATTTAATGTACTGCACATTTCTAAATAATTTTCTGTTATTTTTCCTATTGAAGTTTTTAGGGGGCCTATTACATCTCTAACTTTAGATTTATATAGTTGGTAAAAAGCTTTAGGGTTATTTTTTGAGTCACTGGCTATCCTTATTTCATAATTTCTTTTTGCTTTCCTGATTTCCTTTTTGACCTGTCTTGATAGAGTCTGATAGTATATATGTAGATGATTTTCGCCTTTCTTTATTTTTCTATATATTCCTTTCTTTTTTCCTATAAGATCTATTAGCTTATTAGTCATCCATTTTGGTTGGTTCTGCATCGATCTAAATCTTCTTTTAGGGATATATTTATTTTGAGCATTGTGGAGTGAAGCAATAAACTGGTTATATGTAGGTGGCAAGTTTAACTCTGGCATATCCTGACTTAATTACTTAACAATAGGGTCCACCCTTAAGTCTCTTCTTAGCCCACCATAATCGGCTTTTCTGAAATCTGGGATAAGTGTCGTATTCTCTTTAGCATTCCCTGTCCATTGTATATTAAAATAAATAGATTTATGATCGCTATTTCCTAGGTGGTCACCAATCTCTACATCATTTATCATATGTTCATTGTTACTGAAAACTAAATCAAGAATATTTATACCTCTAGTCGGCGTATCTATGAATTGAAATAAAAAACTATCTTGTACTACCTCAATAAACTCTACTGAATCGGAGTCGCCTATTTGGTGCTGCCAATCAATGTTCGGAAAATTAAAATCCCCCATAATGCACACATTGCTAAACCTTGATGCTATTTTAATTTCCTTCCATAACGATGTTCCGCCATTTCTACTCATATTAGGCGGTCTATATATAACTCCAATAACTATAGTCTCACTACCTTCGTTAACCTCTACCCAAACACTTTCATTATCATTAATTTTAGTCTAATACCTGATTTGATACAGCTTTTTAATGTACTCCTGATAAACACTGCTATACCCCCGCCCCTCCTACTTGTTCGATCATATTTAAACAAACTATATCCTGGAATATCAAATTCTGCTAAAAAATGCCTAGATTCTGTATTAATCCAAGTTTCAGTTAGCGCTATTATGTCTATATTTTCTGTGCTAACGAGTGCTCTAAGTTCGTTCATTTTGTTACATAAACTCCTACAATTTGTATAATATACCCTCAACCTATTACTTTTATTTGCAACTAATTTTCTATTGTGTTTAGCTAACTTATTATTTCCTGTTGAACTACTAGCTCTAGACGGAAATTCTACTCTATCAGTATTCTCATCTTTACTATCAGTTACATGTGTAGTGTTATCGATACTACTATTACACATCACTATATCCGCACTATCTTATGTTCTTATATTCTTATGTATGTCTGCACACAGTGTTCTGATTATATGCTTGTGAGAACAAAATAACTGACAAACCTGTATCCAAATGCCTTCGGCCTAAGCTAAACATAAACATCATTAGCTAAGGGAGGTTTATTTTCAGTAATGCCATAGCAAAAACATTGCTGCAAAGTCTCTGTATTTTTATTTTCGAATCAAACTAGGAATGATTCACCAAGTGACAGCATCATAATTATACCGTACACACATTAGGTTCTCAGTCGATATATATGCGTTTACTCAACATATAAGCCTGCATGTCGTAGGGGTAGCGTGCATGATTCGCAGTGGGAGGACCCGGGTCGATCCCTGCTGTGTAAAAGGATTATGGTCACATCCATGGCCTCCTAACTTCTGTCTGCAATGGTGAACATGAGAGGTGCCGTATACTAATGTTGCATGTAACTGCTTGCATCTTATCAGCTTGAACGATGTGATTACACAAATATGCTTTGAGAGGTTAACTAGTTTCACAACAATGTTTTTTAATGGCCTCAATGAGCCACTTTGCCACCTTCGCTTTATATTTCAAGCACATGTGTTGGACAATATGTCCGCCTAGTGTGAAGACCTTTGTCGGGAAACATATTTTCCATTACCCACTTGCCACACCCATATTTGTAAACCGTTCCATATCATCCCGAGCTGGAGATGGTAACAAGCTACTAACACCTTGTCACCTTGGAAACTTAGTGTAAGCCTCTTATGGTAATATACCTTTAATAGTTTTGCCTCAAAAGGTGGCATACAACCTTCCGTAGGGTATGCCTACAATATTAACATGTCAGTTTCAGCTCGGTATCTCAACTTCGTATAAGTGATGTATGGAAAAAGGTCGAATGTCTATGTTATGGTAAATGACAACTGGACAGTATAGGCCTATTTGTTGATTTGGCAATACAATATATAATTTCAATATGGATACAACATGCATCACAATATTATAATGAAGTCCTTAACTATTTGTAAACTCTCTCTCTCTCTCTGAAGAAGGCTATGTATCCAGTTTGCTTGGATCTCCAGGTATACCAACATAAATGAATTTATTGTATATATAGTTTTGTAATTCTTGTTTTTAGTATTTCCAAGTTTCCTAACATTAATCATTAGCCCTTATATTTAGGGCAAGTTAATCAGAAATAATTGTATTGGTATATAACTGAAAAGTTTAGGTCATTATTGTTACCGGAATCTTATTGGCAGCCCTGAAGAGCTATGTTTGCGCATTTTGCTGCAGTGGAGAAGCTGACGTTAAAGGTTGTTTTTATAAAGAAACAATCAGATCTCAACCTAGTGTCATAGAGCAATAGAGGCTAAAATCGTCTCTAAATATGCAGTGGGGTAAGAGGGGGTGGGGTGGCGGGATGGACGCGAGTAGTTTGCCAGGGGAAACAGGAATGTCGATTTTATAGGTAAACCTGACTTTTAGCACCAACAGCGATTTTAGTAAGTATTTTTGTTTGTGTGTGTTTTTGTCCTTCAGATATAGTGTTGCATTATAATGATTTGGAGCAGAAATTAGTATTTACCCATTTTTCAACTATCTAAGAATACAGCCCCCACTAGAGGGGAGGGCTATGAAGATCAAGGAAAATGTGGGGTTAAAGACAATAAAATAACAAAAATTAGCTATATAGGACAATTATTATGTTCTATCCAACAACCAACTCTACTCCTAAAATCGATTAATGAAATATTACAAACACATGTGGCAGTCTGTGGATTCGAACCCAGGATGCTCACACCGAATATCAACACCTTATGCATTACACCACGAAGGCAGTTAACAGTTTGCCGTGGGATACAGGATTCCATGAGGGGGGGCTCCGCCCCCCCTCACCCCCCCAGGGTTTATTGAAATTCTCATATATTGTGACGCTCTCCGCTTCCCCCAGAACCGCATGGCTTACTCGCTAGGACTCGCCAGGGCAGAGAATATAGCTACAGTCTACCTATCATTGTGTACTTTCCTTCTCTAGAAAGCTTGTGTTGCAGACAGTTCAGAACTGTTCTTTATTTTCGTCTGTCACAATCCTTTCTATTTTATTTAGTCAATTGAAAGTATTGTATTAAGTAGTTGAATGATGGGAAGGCGAGCGGGAGAGGGAGAGAGAGAGAGACAAGGTGGTGTGACTTGGTAGTGAGTGCGGCGCGTGGCTGGCCCCCTTACATAGGCCTCGCGGGATTCGTTGCCTCCTGCCTAACACTGCCTACTACGCGGCTGCTTACTGGGCGACTGTCGCGTGCCCTCGTGCCATTCTTGCGAACTGGGACTCCAGCCAGAAGGTCCATGGGAATATCCTTGTCAGATCCTTCCCAGACAGCATACTCTAAGCATCTCCCTTGAACTGTCCCACACTCTTGTCTTAGAATCTTTCTCTCCTACTGCCTCTATCATTTCCACTACTTCCTCACCTTTTATTAATATCAATTCCCCTCTGGTTCTCTGCATCCACACCTTGAATTGGTGGCCAGACTGTATTATATGCTGGATCTCACATTTCTTATGTACTAGATTAAGGTTGAAGATAGTCATTGTCTTTTTGGGAGATTGTATTGCTCAGACTGTCTCCATCAAACACTAATGTTTCTACAGGGTTAAATAATGCTAGACTAGGGATCAGGTACCTTGCTATTGGTGTTTTCAATGTGTGTAGGCTACTTTTGAGCTACACGACACTAAGGATTCTGTGGGTTACCTGGGTGGATCTTTTGTCTGTGTACCTTGGAGTTTAGACTGTGTAGTGCGTGAGGGCTGCTTGCCTAATCCACCCAACACTGTTCTAACTCTATTTGCTTTTACTTTTGAGGGTCGCCAGGAGGATACTCGATACTTGTGATCGAGAATCCTCAAGAGAGCACCCCTTCATATTAACGTAATCAGGCCGCACAGACCCAAGGTCCACACTAGGCTAGGAGCTGCCTTGCTCCACCAGAATTCTGTACCTTTGCGCATCCCAGTTAGACTTTATTAACCCGGGTAGACATTAGCTGGATTAGATCATATACTCTTTTATGCATACCCATTATTTTTACACAAGCATTTTGAGGTCTATGTTGCTGTAGAGAGACACAACCAGCATAGACCGGTTTTGTTAATAGGAGTACTACTGTTTCGTGGCGAGCATTATTACTGTTGCACCGCTTATAATATTCTTGTGTCCAATAACATTATATGTCCAGCCTTTTTGTGTATTTAGCCTACACGTGCATTGTCCTGCCTCCTGCAATTTTGTGGTTCCATTTCCGATACGTTCTTCTTAGTAGCATCCGACATTATTCAGAAGATTCCTTGTTCGGTGCTTGAGGACTTTACAACACTTTCTTTCATAAAGGAGTGACAGATATTATTGATTAAAGTAACGTTAAGTAAACCTTCTTCTTGTTTGCATTAGATTACTCTTGTGATTTAATTAAGTTAACTATCTTTTCCTTGTATACCATAACTAAGCAACCATTATGTTATAGGTAATAGGCTGTTTCAGAGAACATCAGCCTATAGTAGAAGCACAGATACTGAGAGTTAAGATACCCCGCTATCGCAGATTTAACTCTGGAGGGTATAATATTATGTGTTCTTTGTTCGACGGGATTATATATCAGGGGTTGGATCTAGCGTTTCCGTTGTTGCATTTATGCCAGTCTAGTCCAATGTATAAGAGCCACTGATTTATAAGAGACCCGATCGTAACAATATTTTGTCAGTAGGGGACAAAAACTAATTTTGGTACCGGTACTTATTTATGAGACCACACATTTTTACTCAAAATATTATATTGCTTCAACCCTCAGTAAAACAATAAAAGAGACAATAACAACATGTCTACCTACTGTAAAAAATGTTGTCAATACTCTCCTATAGACGGCACACAGTCTAGACGAACAGCTGATGATGGGGAGTGGCAGTGCCGTACATAGGGAAGTTATTTTTGTTTTCTTATATATCTCCATTATATTACATTTCCGCTCTTAATGGCATATATAGCAATGACGTATATGCTCTACCGGATATAATAGGCATAAAAAGATACATGAGTTGGTGCTAAAAATCAGTAATACCATTTTATATTACCATCAATAGAGAGGAATATGGTATGACATTAGATAACAGTTGCCAGTTGCTTTACATTCTGTAAAATCAGTAGAATATAATTTACTTTATACTAACCTTAATATAGAGACAATAAACCATAGGTTTATCTATGAAATCTGACATAATTAGCTTCACGTCCTTTATAGATAATAAATAGTTAGGGGTGGGGTGGGAATGTGAACGATTGGTGAGGGTAAGGGGCTACTAGAGATCTAGAACTGAAGAATTAGAAGATATGAAGAAAAGTTGGAGATGAAAGATATAATATAGTGGGTTCTCCGCTGTTGCTTTTATGTAACATAATCACTAGCTCCTGTGGTATTCAGTGTATTGTTGGAGTGGCTGTGGTTGTGGAAATAGTCTGACCAGTGCGATGAGATCAGTCATGATGATCAGGTCCTAACATTTACATACAAAATAGGTCTAAGACACCTCTGATGTCCGCCATTGCAGACTGGGGTTGGGAGGCCATGGGTGTTGAAATATACTTTGTATACAGAGAGTAGTCCTCTCTGTATACAAAGTATATTTCAACACCCAGGTGTTCCCAGGTCCTCCCGCGTGCGAATGACGCACGTTACACCTGTGGCACATAATATGCTGGATAAATAACATATATACAGCATAGCGACTGTGAAACTAATGTGTGTATTATGATGTTGAAACTTGGTGAACCATTCATTGTCCGATTCGGAAGAAATATAGCTACTTTACAAAAATATGTTATTTAATAAATTATCTTTCGGTCATAGGGCTTATTTGGTTATATGTAAATGGAATTCTGGTAAAAATTTACCTATGGTCCCGTTAAAATATCCTCAAGTAACCTATTAAAAACTGTTCAGGGGACTGGTTAGAACTTGTAGGATGTTTAATTGAATGTCGGAAATCAGTATTTACTGAGAAATAAAATTCTTATAATGCGCTAGGGGCCTATGTTTTACGGGAGGGTCTGTACACCGCCACATACGCGCGGCCCCGCCCACTGCCCAAAATGTACAAATATTATATTCGATTAGATTAACCTAACCTAACCTAACCTAACCTAACCTAACCTAACCTAACCCTAATATAATATATAATATAATATAATATAACATTACATAACATTACCTGGGAAAGAGAGGGCAGGGACCCTGGGTGACCCATAGCTCATTTTAAGACCGTTATTTCTCAGTAAATACTGATTTCCGACATTCAATTAAACATCCTACAAGTTCTAACCAGTCCCCTGAACAGTTTTTGATAGGTTACTTGAGGATATTTTAACGGGACCATAGGTAAACATTTATCGAACTCTGTGTTCTCTTGATGTTTGGGATCGAGCCTGGACCAATGGGAGTGTTTGCCCTAGGTTTGGTTTATATTTACTGCACCACCACCCTTCGAAACCTAAGCATCCCTTAAAGCATATTTGTTTTAACTTAGGCTGAGGGTATTTCGGTACAGGTGTCATATAATTGTTCTCGCAAGTAAATATTAAGAAATATTTGTGCAGACAGATTATAAAAAAACGGTTTTGTAAGCCGACAGGTTATTAATGCAAGTATGTGGTCTCTACTGTACAGTATATGCTTGGGATCAAACTTGAGGTGGAACCTGTTTGATATGATGTTACGATCCAGGTTCTCAAAGACACAGGGCTCTTCAATATTGGACTAGATAATGGCAAAAAGCAACAACGGTAACACTAGATCCAACCCCTGCCTTAAACACTGGAAAACAAAACACCATTACCGCCCTGAGTCGTGCCTGGACAACGAGGTATCCTATGACTCGGTAACTGGTGCACACACACTAGGCTGACGCTCAATGAAACAGCCTATTCTCAAACAGTAAAAGATTACTCGATTATGTTACACAAAGAAAAGATAGTTAACGTGATTAATTAACGTTACGGTAGATACTCAAATAACTGGCACTCCTGTATTAAAGAAAGTGCAATGCTAGTCCTGCAACATCAACTGGAAACTTCTGAAATAAGTCTGATGCTGGGAAGATGTTCGTAAAGAATCTTGAACAATTATAATGCAGAATACGGGTCACAATAAATGCTAGGACATATAGTAATAATAGGCAGGCGAATAATAAAGACTGCGCAAAGGTAGTAATGCTCGACAACTAAAGAAATGCTTTGTGACACAACGCAACAGCCTACTCGGGTTGTACAACTCAACAACAACCTCGGCTCAAAAGTGCAGTGAATAATAATGCTGCATACATATAATAATGGGGCTTATCTCTAACCAGTGTCTGCTCAGTTAATAAAATCTAGCTGGGGTATCAAGGCAGGGTAACAATGGGCGAGCATGCGGCTCGTAGCCTAACGTTGTTGTCCAAGGGAGGTGTAATGAAGATTACGTTATATGACGGGGATGCTCTCTTGATAAATCTAGGTCTCTAGTACCTAGCTCTATCCTGGCGATCCCTCAGAAGTCAACACAAAGAGGCAGCACTATGTTGTGAGGGATAGGCTATGGCCCTCTCACACCACAGCGCTGTGCTCGCAAAGTAAACCAACCCGAAGACAACTTAGGCTCCCACAGTACCTGTCGATCTCGTGCAGAGCCTAGCTAACACTGCACACATCGGAGACAACGACACAGTAACCTTACCCCCAGTCTAGCTTTAGATAACCAAGCAGAATCACTCAACACCTTGCAAGGGAGACATATACCGGTCTACAACCTTCCCAAGAGAGGACACATACGGAAAAGTCCGTCTCTCTAAACCTCAATAAAGCATAATACCTCCTTAACCTAATACATGAAATATCTGAGAGCTTCGCATACAATACGACTGGTCGACGGTGAACGTCTATGCTGAAACCAGAAGGGATGTTGAGTTTAATAAAGATTAGAGAATGAGAAAGGAGAAGTCGAGAGAGAAATAGTATGCAAAGTAGCGAGTATGGGGGACAGAATTGCAATGGATGTAGGCGATACGCGTGTCAAGCAAGCTCTGAGCTGGTAAAGAACACGAGGCAGCGACGGGAAGGGACTAGTTGACCACCCGTCCGCCAACGCCGTCAGCGCCCAAGCGAGCCGCGTCATAGCTCACCTCGCTGCCGGGTGTACTCCCTCACACTCTCTCGCTCGCCTCCCACACAAGCAACATTTATATTATAGCGAATATAAAATATGAGACGCGGCCACAGACCAAAACAAAGACCATTTCTAGACTGTCTGTGGCAACACGACACTAATGAAATAAAGCAGATCATTCTAGGACAACTGTAGCCTATCCCCCCATCCTGGCGAGCGCTAGCGAGCTGCAATGCCCCACGCAACCATTCTGCTAACGCCGGGAGACGTCACAATGAGAATTAAATAACACTCCTGGGTAACATTCAAGACAGCTAGAGCCGCCTTATTTACCAAGTTTCTTTATATTTTTTCCAAGGAATATAGTGTTTAATTGTTGTTTTTCATGGTTTGAGTGGAGGATTTGCATTAACTTACCCATTATTCATTAATCTGAAGATACTCCGTCAAATGGCGCCATTTATTGGGTGAATCGCGCTTTTACAGTAGGTAAGGAAAATTGTGGGGAGGCCATGCACGCTTCCAAAATGTACAAATATGATATTAGATTAGATTAGATTAACCTAACCTAACCTAACCCTAATATAATATAATATCGTTTTTGTGAGTAACGTTCAAGCCATTTATTGGGTGAATCGCACTCACCGCATCTTTCAAACCAAGAAGAAGAGGACCTAGGTCGAAGGATTCATTGGGTGCAATGCTTTGTTTACGTTCGGGACATTATTTTCGTGTGTTTTTTCGGTGTAATCGGGTTTTTTCAAGTGTCGATAACGAAATTTCTCCATGCGGACTATAATGAGAAAAATATGGCGAGTCTATTGGTCCCTATTTTCCCTAATACATTATTTCAGTATAACTAAATAAGTTGGTCACCAATTATTTTGCAATATTTGAAAACAAATATGGATTTTATATGCTCTAAACATAATATGAAAATGTTTTTTAAGCCTCGGCAAAACCTAATAAAAATATATGGTACTAAAATGGAATTTTGTCGTAACATGGTTGTCAATACCTTCCTATAGACGGTACCGATTCGTACACACGCCATTTTCACCTGTCTCCCGAGGTCTGTCCACCAGCTTTTTAGTCGACACTAACTCCACCTGCCCATAGGTTGGGTTAGGTTAGGTTAAGTTAGGTTAGGTTAATTAGGTTAGATTGTGCATCCGCTTGATCAGGAATTCGCTCGAAGTGACTCGCATTCGTATTTACAGATACGGCCGAATACCGGTAGGCTACTAAATGGGCGCCGGCCCAACCGCCATGTATCCCACGTAGGCCTACTAGGTACTACGGACACATTGTAGGCGTTGGGTGTGGATTAGGCTTGTATCCAATGTACTAGGTCTATGTTACTTGATTTTATGATTTAAATAAGTGCTACATTTTCGATAATCTGGTTATGTCTTTGCAATTAGGGAAATCATGAGCCGATTTCCGACATTTAGTTAGTCTTTTTCGATTCTCAAAATACGATCCAAGTTTTGCCAAAAATTGGCTCGGGTTTTCCAAAATTATGCTTTTTGGGGTTTGCAATTTAGGGAAACATGAGCCAAAATTCTAAATTAGGTTTAAAATGCCCCAGAACGAGAAGCCCAACACAGAAGCCATGAACGAACACCACACAGAAACACCAAAGGAAAGGTCCACAGAACGAAAGGACCAGCTGACCGAGCCAGCCATTTCAGACAGCCCAAGCCCGCATGGCTAAACAGCTCCAGGACACACCCATTTACCTTTTCTAAAACTGACCATTTTCCACACCTCACGTACACTAACCCCCTCGTGTCCTACACTCCTAACTACAAAGATGATGAATAAGAATATACATTCATATTAAAAACATGCCCTGTCCCGACGTTGAGCCAATGCCAACACATCAGACAGCCATAAATATATCTATGTATGTTCTTACATCCGAGAAGTAGATGTTATATATCTTAGAAGTTCAAACACCCACGCTTGTCCCTAGACCTCGTATATCATTTTCCATGACGAGTATAGATATATGTAACCCGTGCTCAGTCGCCCCTTGCATTGCTCCTCTAGTAACTAAGTATTAATATTAACATTCCCTAACATCTTGTCTTGCCAGACTAAGCTTCTGAAGACCCATCGCCCCATAAATCTATGTATGCAATCCTTAGGTTAAGTATTTTTCTCCGCCATTGTGTTCACCTTTTTCCATTTACTTTCCACAATTGTCATACATCTTCCCCTTGCCTCCTTCGTATCCACAGCCCACACTACGCCAATTTATTTCGTGTCTTACACCTCTTACCCCAACCAGAGATTGTATAAGATAACCTGGTTATCAGTATCTGTCATAAGTACCCCGAAACAATAACTAAGTACCCCTACGAACTGCCGCTGTGGGTGGTATTTTATATTTAATAGAAAAAGCAGTTCCCAGGGCCAACTAATAGTATCCATAACCCTCTGACTGATCACATAACTCTATCTTTTCCAGACTCATATACCACCCCATAGTTGCATTCCCCGGTAGCATTTGGCTAACGTATTCTACTGCCTTTTCAAACTTCCATATCAATTGTAGCCTAATGCCACCCCCACGCCCAGGGACCTTAGGGGCAAAATTTCCCTGTAGCCCTTGAACTCCCCCCCCCCCCCCCCTCATTAAGACACCCGCGCTTCTCGACTCTTGTCCGACCTAGCCTCTCTCTCATACCTGCTGAAGATCCTTGAATTGTCCGTTACTAACGCTCTCCAACCTTTTATATATATACTCCTATCCAGCCTACCTTCACTTAGTAGGCCAGAACAACATTAGAACTTTACTAGCCCCTTGCATGCCATCTATTCTCTTACAACACATTCACAACCCTGCACCCAATGGTCGTCGGTGCGAGGCTAGCCGCCCCGCCAGTAACTAACTTCTATTGTCATACTTCCAGATAAATGTGGCAGAGTTAGCAACCCAGTCTCCACCATATCCAGCAAACCCTACAATTAACAACCAGCCGAGTAAAACCAGCTAGCTAAGGCACCTTCGGTTTTGGTATTAAAGACACTCACATCTGTCTCATACACAGAGGGTTATTACAAACACTGGTGATATGGCAAGCCCCTAGCCACAGCCGCCGGACGACTATCAGAGAGAGGGCGCCCAGCTCCCCCTTTTTGCACACCCGAGGAGGGAGACCCCCACCCCCGCGGAGGTATACCTGCCCCCTGTTTTGACTTTCGAGTCATTGCCAGGTAGCACAGGAATTCTTCCTATCAATGAACTAACCATGAATGACTAACACCTTTACTAACCTCTATTACCTCACAATAAACCATTTACTTTTCTTGCATGCTCTGATCACTAAATTAGCACCTCGGCTATACCATAGAATGAAGATTGAACAATCTAGAGAGACGCTCCTATCACAGCTGTCCCTATCCTCCTCGCAAAGTAGATCCAGTCTCTCTCCCCTAAATACGTCCAGTATAGCCAAAATAGTACCTCTTACTAAGGCTCAGTTATATGAAAATATAAAGGCTTCCTATCGCCCTGTGCCACAACAGTAAATACCATCTTACCTAGTCCCCATATCTATTGAGAGCTCAATTAAGTCCATAAGACTCGAGATCCCTACTGTCTACAGGGTCCAGAACCGAGCCTATAAATCTAACTCCCGCCCCCAGTCAAATCAGTTGAAAGCTAGACACCAACCAGGGTCACTACCCTGCAGTTAATTTCTAGCTCTGCCCTTGTGTTGTTCCGGAGTGAGATCCCAGAACCGGCAGACTCCGTGGCAGATTTGGATAGAAGGACCTGCCCACGTATTGAAGAACTTCACACATATGCCCCCCCTGGACGGCCGCGGAACCAGTCGTTAGCCCCCAACATCATGGACGCAAGATAACCAGGACCAGACCCATCAGATACTACCCAAGATTCCCTTTAGCAGTACTACATATTACTGTGCTGTTTTAGATTCACTAATTAATATTTCTACGAAGTGGCTAAGACCTTGCCCAGTGTAATTCATACTTAACCATTCCATTTGGGACGTACTAAGCGATCAGTGCTCTTTAATTAACAGGCGACCTTGACTCTCGTAATTACCTTATTCAGATATTAAAACTCTAGTGATATCTAACGTTCGCCCACTGATTTGCGTTCTATGTATTTCTGAGACAAGGATATAAAACTTAGATCAGTACCCCCTGAGGTTACTAGAATTCCCGTGCTCTAAAAATGCGTGTCTAATCTAGTCTGTGAACTACTACTTGTGCACCAGAGCTACCAGTAATAAATCTAACAGTGAATATGAATCTATAAGTAACATTGATGGTCTTCGGTATATAAACCTGTGAAATCAAAGCCAGTGATCAGAAGATTAATACCTGAACGTTGGAAGTGGGAGACTAGGCTCCATCCAGATCCACTTATGCTAGTGTTGTTCAATTCTATTATATTGTCTTACACAAGTATTCTGCAGTGGTATATCAATAAACGTGATCATGTAACTTGCTACCATGTGTTTCTTTGTGTTCTCTATTCCTCATATCTTGTATTGTGCATGCAGCCTTATATACCCAGTCAATTTAGAACTCACATTACCCAAGTTAAACCTGTAGAAAAACAGGGCATAACAAGGTTACTGTAATTGGTTTACTCTTAAAACTCGCAAAATCCGACCCAAGTTTTGCCAAAACTTGGCTCGGGTTTTATGGCTTTGCAATTTCGGGAAACCTGAGCCAAATTTCTAAATGAGGTTACCGTAATTTTGTTGTCTACAAACTCTCAAAATCCGAGCCAGCTTTGGCCAAAACTTGGCTCGGGTTTTCGAAATATTGGGTTTTAGGCCTTTGAAATACCTTAAAACCCGAGCCAAGTTTTGCTAAAATAAGTTTTAATCGCCGTTTTACGCATTTAACCCCTCATTTTCCCTGTACTTCATAGCCCTCCCCACTATCGGGCGGCGTGTCTTAAGATCGTTGTATAATGGGGAAACCGGTTTCGAGGGTTGTAATTATTTCCAAACACAATATATTGATGAAAACTAACAGGGAAAAATAAAAAAATCCATGGGAAAATTGGTGACCATCTTATTTAGTATTTCCATTATTTCTAATAGGGCTGCGAAAAAGGTCTTGAATAATATCCACTCCTGTACCCAGATGTCCTAGGCCTGGGTGTTGGTTGTTTGTTTGTGTGTGTGTGTGAGAGAGAGAGAGAGAGAGAGAGAGAGAGGAAGGAGGAGGGGCGGCTTAATTCCAGGTAGTTTCGGACGCATTCTACAGTTGCGCAAACAAATCCTTTATGAATTCTACAACAAAATTGTCATGTTTTACATTTAACACACAATTTACTTTTTACACTATCAGAATAAATCGGCATTTTATTAACTGTAAATATAATATTATAAAAAACATATAATTATGCAATGTCTGAAATTGTATATCTACCATTTCCGTGCAGTTGCTATGATCTTCCCTCACCCTGTAGAAGCCGTGCTACCCACATAGCTCGTGTCCTTTAATTACATAAAGTTATTCATAGGTGTTAAATAATATTTGTATTCGTATCAACTGTATCACATAAATCTGCACAATGTATTATTGTAATAAGAAGGCACATTTGGTATGTAATGTTACAAAAATAAGAGCTATAGACACTTTTCACAAAAAGACAACTGACAACTGGCTAACCAATCAACTTTCTCCTTACATAAGGCAGGCAACACCTCTAGTTCATTCAAAAAAAATGTTTTACAACACTGGTTACTAACACGTGTTGCCAGGTACCACCATAAACCTCTGCCTCGTTGTTTAGTTCCCCAACTGTACATTGTCTTTCACGGGTAGGATTACCAGAAATTGCGTTCACAGCGAAAATATGGAGGTGATAAATCGGCACCAACAGTACGCTTGACATTTTCAATCTGGGTGTGTACTTAATTAATGCAAGGGTTAAAAGTGCGTGAAAAATAGTGGCTGTGACTGTACCTACAATTAATACATGTAAAATTACCTTCTAAAATCAGTGTAGCTATATAGAAGAATCGTGGGTGTCCAAGGAGAGGTGTAGATATCGGGTAGGATACATTCGCGCTCCACAAGAACAGGAACAGTGAGACTCGGTGATGACACGTTAATTAGTTTAAATAGAACTTCAGAGGCTATCAACCCTAGTGGATTATTAAGCCAGCACACTATACAGTAAGTCAAGAATAACGTCAGGACTGGAGCCCCTTTTAGAGAACCTGTGACCCCAGTCCCTTGTGATGACTGATGAAGTGTGTCGTGGCACCTGGTGTAGTACTGTACACTCTAGGACATAAGTCGTGGCCCAAAATTTTCGAAGCTATCCTGAACTGAATCAAATCTTATCAATATTTTACCTATTATTTAAATTTCTGAGGTATGTACAGGTGTACAGTCAAGAATATAAATGGCAACGCACCCATTTGAATCAGTATCCAACACAAACAAGACAATACAATGCTTTATTATAGCATAGCCCCAGATGCTTCATAATCTGGCTTCAATGGTTCAAAGATTCAAATTAGTGTAACCTTACATATGCTCATGACTGTACAGTTGTGGTCTTCGAAGGTTCATATTGGGTCAGGATTTATGTCTTAGAGTGTACTGTACACTTTGAAACATAAATGGAAGCCTTACATTTTCGATTTTTTTTTTTCGGACTAAGCCTAATCTCCTTTTTTTATTTCCTTTACCTAGTATTTACAGTTCGTTTAAACATTTCGAGGATCCAGAAAGAACCATGACTTGTAGGCTACCCTTGCGTGTGCACTTTTAAGGGGATGCTCATTTCTGGGCCCCCTTCTCCCTCATGTTTAGCTCCATTAGTTTTGGGAATTTAAGACGTTCGCCCAATTAGTTTGGCGATTACAAGGCCTTTCACCCATTTTTGTTTGTTTTCCCCATTTAAATTTTGTTCGTGTAATTTAGGTATCGGTGTTTATTTGGCAAGCGATAGCGAGCCGGCAATTTAGGAGGAACTGTCCTTTGGACAGGACATTCTTCTACCGAAACATTTACAAATTCATCTCGAAGGGGGGTCTTGGATGTATTTTTCGAGCTAGATGGAGGTCTAGGGAAAAAAGAAATAAATTCTCTCTAAGACAAACATTCCCGCTCATTATGAAGCTTTAACCAATACAGCAAACCTCAGATATGTATATACTGGGTCAATAATTTAACCAATACAGCAAACCTCAGATATGTATATACTGGGTCAATAATTTAACGAGGAGAGCCAAGATTTATGCTAAAACCATGCACACTTTAGAACACAAATCATGGCCTATGTTTGCTAAAATATCCCGAAATGTATCAACTCTAAATAATGTTTTACGCAATGTTTACATTTCGGAGGTTCGTATTGCTGTTAAGGGAGCCCACCTCGCTTGTTTTCTCTTTCTCTCCCTTTCTCTTTGGCTTGTATCCGTTCGGCCTCATTCAGCCTACTGTTTTAAGACGTTTACCCCGATCCAGGTATCAATATTTTCCTGGCGAGCGGTAGCGAGCCAGCATATATATATTTTTGTTTTACAGCAAGCTAAATTTGTACATTTTTCGATAGAACAATTTCTCCGGCGAAGCCGGATTTCTCCATACAATGATGGCTCGCTATCGCTCGCCAGGAAGAAATCGACCTGAATGGGGATAAACGTCTTAAAACAGTTGGCTGAATGGGGCCTAATGGATACAAGTCAAAGACAGAGAGGAAAGGAGAGAAAGATAAAACAAAAAAACAGGTGACTCCCCTTAAAGGTTTTAGGCTATGATTTTGTTTTAGAACGCACAGTCTATTTGCCAAATATTTGCATTTCGGAGATTCATTTCATCAGTTCGAGGGCTGAAAATGTATAAATATATTTTATACCACGACTGTATGCAAAACCAAGATAAAATGCTGCCCTTAATTTTTCAAATCCGCTTCGCACCACATCTTGCCATTACTGCTTTGCCTTATATATACTATATATATATATATATAT
This sequence comes from Paralithodes platypus, assembly GCA_032716605.1. Lineage (NCBI taxonomy): Eukaryota > Metazoa > Arthropoda > Malacostraca > Decapoda > Lithodidae > Paralithodes > Paralithodes platypus. The sequence continues at coordinate 35,516,455 of CM064514.1, forward strand.
ATATATATATATATATATATATTGCCGGAAGCCTTACTCCCCTTACGAGGGTGGTCATACACAGAATGCCCCCAAGCGGACCTATTCCCTGTGAGAGGGACAACCCGAGCCAGTTTAGTGAAGGACTTACAGGATTGACCACTCAATTAAGGATCGGTCCGACTCCGAGGCCCTCTGTGTATATAATATATATATTTGTATATATAATATATATATTTGTATATATATATATATATATATATATATATATATATATATATATATATATATATATAATTTTATATATATATATATATACTGTATATATTGAAAATTAGTTTGCATTAATGGAAGGCTCATAATGGGCTGGAAACATGTCCTATCCCCGAAAAAACGAGGCGGGTGCTACTAACCCTATACCAAACGAAGATAAACAAGTGAGTGCTAATTTGTGATAAAGGATTTAATCCCATTCAATTTCAGAAAGAGCACTGTTTGTTTCTGTTGATTTCGTTTATTAAAGTTTAGGGCGTCACGTAAGTCAGGTTAATAATATGGCTTTTAGCGTATAGTTCATACCAACGAAATATTACAGCAAATCATTGAGTGGTCTGAAGCTTCGTCATGGTTTGGTAATAGCAGAGAAACTATAGTCTATTCGCTGTAAGCAGGCGAGAAGTCATGACCTCTAACCTCTGTAACTAAAAAACGACGAGTAATCGAGCAAATATTTCTATAATTTGGGAAGAGTCAGTCAAGGAATAGATGTGAACATTTACAGCCAATTTGCTTTAGCCCCTTTTTGAGTTACAGAGGTTAGAAGTCATGATTTCTCGCCTACTTACAATGAACAGACTATAGCGGGCCAGATTAACTATGCCAATCTTAAAGTTACGATAACCATAAGGATCAAGTATCACAACAAGAAGCATTGAACCTGTGTGGTATACAGCGCCTCTAGTATTTGATTCGATATTAGTGGTGCAAATAATACGGGAAAAGTGTTGAAAGTCAAATGAATATAAACTATTGCATATGCTTGTATACATTAATCTTTCATACTGCAATACAGTGAAATATGATTGTTTTATTATAGTTAGGTATGCAACTATCGTGGTGCCATTTGTTATTGGAAAGTCACGAGTGATTGATATAATGCTTGCAAGTAAACACCTCTGTGTATTAAGGGGGTAGTGCTTGATTTTTGGGCTAGTTATTCATATATTTATTTAATTTTGAGTTTCCTCGCTAGACCTCCATCAAGGTTAAAATAAAAAAAAAAAAAAAAAAAAAAAAACAATTTGTCAGAAAAATGTTCCGGCTGGAGGCCGGTTCCTTAACCCTTGTCTGGCGGGGGTGGACTTAAGTCGGTCTAGAGAACCATGGACTATGTGGCGGGGACCGACTTCAGGCGGTGTGCAATTCTGAGCAATATTTGGCTCTGAGAGAGAGACGAGCGGTGGGAGGAGCGTAGGCCGACTCTGACCGTTCGGTACGGCTCTCGCGCCAGCACTGGGCCCAGCTCCACACACACCCACACTCACTGCCTCGCTACACAGGGAATTATGTAAGGAAATTACCGTATTTTAGGGATTTTTCCTTCGTCTTGCATGATCGTTGCAAGAGAACGCGTGGTCGTAGAAGGATGGTTCTGGTGTCATTGGAAAGCTCAATTATCGCCCTTTCAGGGATACATAATTGTATTACGCTCTGGCTCGTTTATGCATGAAAAACAGCACGGAAACAAGGTCGTTTAGGGTAAAACCACCCGCTTGGCGGGTAGTAGAAGTTACTGACGGGCCCGCTCGTAAGGCGTTAAAATATGAAAGGCTCGCTATCGCTCACCAGGAAAAAATCTACACCTAAACGGCACGAAAAGTCTTAATATTTACAAAGTAATGGGGCAAAAGGTCTCAAAATTGCCTAACTAGTGAACGAACGCTTTAAAATTGCAAAACTAATGAGTCTAAAACATGAGGGAGAAGGGGTCCACCAAAAAAAAAAAAAGGCGCTAAGGTGAAATCTAGACTAAATAAACTGTAAACGGAGGGGTCGATAACATAATAGTATCCTACCACCACTTGACTGGGCCTGACAAGAGCAGACGACGGACTCTGTGTTGACAACTTATATTCGCTTATTTAATATGAAAGTACACGTCGTAACCCTTAATATATCTATTGTCAGTTTGTCTTTTTAGTATGGAACTATAGTCCGTTCATTCTAGGTTGGCAGAAATCATAATGATAATATTCAAGGACACTAGTGCGAAGTTATGAGAAACAATTTATTAGGGAAAATAGGCACCAATAGATTCACCATATTTTTCTCCATATAGTCCGCATGGAGGATTTTCATTATCAACAAATTGAAAAACACCCACTTCACAGACAAATACACCAAAAATGTAAGTCAAAGCGGGGGTGTGGGGGCAGCAGCCCCCACCTATAATACTAGGATAGGTTAGGTAAGGTTGTTAGGTTAGGCTAATGTCCTTTCAAAGGGGTATAGGCTAGTAAACACTAGGATAGCCAATACCCGGTCAGAGGTAAGAAGAAGAAGAAGAAGAGTCCTGCAGTAGTCTCCTTGAATGCTACCGCCAAGTCTTCCTATTTGGTAGAAATATTACCTCGATTACTTTATAGCCTTTGTATAGTTATGAGAGGTTACGCGTTACGATTTCTGCCCAGCCTAGAATGGAAAAACTATAGTTAAATAACCTAACAACAACCTAATCTAACCAAACAACCTAATCTAACCAAACAACCTAATCTAACCTAACCTAAGTACACTGCTTTGTTTAGGTTAGAGTAGGCTAATTCAATGTTTTAATGATTGTATACAAACAACCATAAAAACTATATAAAAAGCTAGCAATTCTAATGGTTTTCGGGTCACGGGTGTACCCTCATCGCTGTTACCGGTATTTGTGCATGGACGTGCTGTGTAATTTTCTAAATAATTATAACCTAACTAACCTAATTAAGTACGGTACCGAAATACTACTGTAATTACATTTCAATAACATGTAAGTAATGAGCGTGTACAATTAAATATAATAGCACTAGAGGGATATATAAATTCCACGTGCCAGTACAGTATTTACAATAATGGGAAATCAGCTGTTGCTGTGGGGATGGTATTCTCCTCTCGCGATTGGCTGAATTCCTCCCTTTCGTTTCATTCCTTTAAGAACACCGGGATAAAAGGAACGCTCATGATTGGCTGAGCGAGATCTGGCGCTATCTCACCATAGTGAGTTAAGGACCACTTATTTTAAGGCGTTTTATAACAAAATTGAGTACGCGAGAATTCACCTTAACTATAACGCCATCCATATCCATGCAATAGTGGAAGGCGCCAGAAGACCGCTATGGCATCGATATCGCCGTAACATTTGAAGCTCTTTGAGTATCCCGCCCCAGGCCGATAACTATGAGCAACAATGACACAAACGAGTGGACGAGCATTACTGTAATGTGAAGGATGTATGCTTTAATAAGAGGGGTAGTAAGTATAAGTGATATTTCTTGGATGAATATGTTAAGTGTAGGAATAGGATTTTACACCACACCCGAAATAGGATTTATGGAGCTCCGATCTTACTCTCAACCATCTTAACAATTTTACCAACACACCTAAACTTCGTTAGATGCGAGAATAGCCTCCCGAAAATATCAAGCCCTGGCGGGGGCTTGAACTCGGGACCCTTGGGTTGTGAGGCAAACACTTTTACACTTTACCAGTTAGACCAATAGAGATATCCCACTTGGCCTGGTCGGCTCAAGGTATTTCCGCATCCGGTTCTGTTTAGGCTAACCTATTTTCACTGACTTTACACTACTTCACCGTCCGGGAAGCGAAGGTTCCGAACAGAGAGGAACGAACAGATAAGAACAAGCCTGAGCCGAAATGACCGGGAGTCCGTCAGAGAGGCGAACGGGAATGGTGAATCAACTTCACTGAGCGGCGCACACACAAGACACCTTGTGCTGCACAGTCACACTAACGGCCCAGTTGGCAACTCGCTTGAGCGGCCGGCAACTCCACAACCCAACCCAAGCGAGTCTCACTACACCCCCTGTTCTCTCCTATCCCCTTCCTTGTCCTGTAGGAATAGGATTTTACACCATATCCGAAAGAGGATTTATGAGGCTCCGATCTTACTCTCAACCATCTGAACATTTTACCAACACACCTAAACTTCGTTAGATGCGGGAATAGCCTCCCGAAAATATCAAGCCCTGGCGGGGGCTTGAACTTGGGACCCTTGGGTTGTGAGGCAAACACCTTACCAGTTAGACCAATAGAGATATCCCACTTGGCATGGTCGGCTCACAGTGGCGTATCTAGGGTGGGGCAGGCAGGGCACGTGCCCTGGGCGCCACTTGAAGGGGGGAACAAATCATCCTCAAGTAAACCTTATATTTAATTATAGTGCAAATATAATATCAAGTATTATGCCTAAATACCTATCCATTTGTCATTAATATAATATGATGAAATGGCATAGCGGTTTCTTATTATGATGTACAGTTAGTACAGTAATCACAGTAGGCTATATATATTTTAAATAATATTTAGCCTTTTAGGCAACGAATTCCTGCAAGCCATTTAGGCAACGAATTCCTGCAAGCCATTGCCTAAACACATTAATAGTTAAGTTACCCCTCTAAATATTTTCTGGGTGGTTTTCTTTCGTTACCGGTACTATATTTTATGCAATGTTGAATGGTGTATATATTTATTGATATTCTGGATTATTTCTCATTTGACTGAGTAGTTAATAGTAAAATATTGTTAATACTTACTATATAAGAGACCCAAAAGAAAATTAGGATATAGGCTATGTATAACTTTAACCAATGGAAATACGCCTAACGGCCTTATTAGTCCATGAGCCAAGACCCGAATTTTGGGATATCGGTACCACCCGGGGTGACTAATTCTCTTAGGTGTTTTTAGCTTGCTACATGTCTCTAGTTTATGTTTTGATATGATAGCCCTTGCACATTGGTAGCTTAATGGTCGTTATCACTTCTTGAATAGACATACCCTACCGAAAATTCCGAAATTTTTTAAAATGTCAAATTTGGGGACAGGAATGCCTAAATGTCAACAAAATGCATATAGTAATTGTCACATTTAATACAAGTCCTGTAAATACACACTAAGCATGCCATGGGCTTGTACATACTATTATGGCAAATTACTACTCCTAAATATCATCTACGTCAGACTCGGAATCTGACTGTTGTGCCACCGGCTCTTCTTCAATAGCCTTGTTCTGACATGTCTGTAACCTGCACATGTCCGTGCATTTTAGACCATTGCTGAGGCAAGTACACTTAGGGAGTTCGCATGACCGCACACACTTGCAAGACAGTAGCTGCATAACAGCATCTGGTGCTGGTGAGCCTCGCATCCAGTTGACGGCAAGCTTACCGTCCTCATCTGTCATCCAACCGCAGTCTGTTGGGTTCGCAACAAATGGCTGGCTCTGAAGACTTCTCCTCCAGATCGCAGCCTGGTAGTTTGCACGCAGTGCATGCATGAAGAGGCAGTCCTCACAAGGAGGGAGTTGACTTGACTCTACCTCTCCACGTCTTGCACAGAACAGCTCATACCGAAGCTTGTTTACCTTAGTTGTGTGGGTAGATGGTAGGTACATGTGGCAGGTGATTTCCTGTAGCTTCTCAAAGAGTTCAGGAGACACTTCCCATGAGCGTCCAAGTTCGTGAAAAGCATGCTGGTATGTCTTGTCCATCTTCACCTGCTTGAGTGTCGTCATCTTCCCTCGGCCAGCGAATGCACTGACGGTATCACAGCCTGTAAAGGCATGCATACCAATCAATGAATCACACACGCTGCCTCCCAGTGTGCGGCTCAGTGTGGTGATATCCAGGAATCTTGTCCGGTTCTTCGTCCCGCACTTCTGGAACAGATGGGATGGGATCTTGTGGCACATGCCAAGACACAACACCATGACGTCTGTATCTTCTGCAGTGATGATGACAGACTTGTTCCCAGATTCTGCTGCATGAAGTGCATGGAGAAGAAGGCGTGTGTCTGCTTCTTCTTGAGTTGACTTAAGCTCAGGAGCCTCTTCCCACTGCTCTTTGGTGATCTTGAAGCAGCGCTGCTCACATGTGACATACAGCTCCTTGTCCTTGAGCTTCTCCCTGTGCTGTGGTGCCTTCCATTCTTCTACCAAGAACTTGATAAGACTTGCCTTGTTGGAGGAACTACCGAGTAACTTTCTCCACTGCTGGATGTTGTGCCCAGGTTGAATGTTCTTGAAATGAATTCCTGTGCCTGCACTTCTTTTGGCTCGTTCTGCATCCTTGATGGATGTCTCCTTGTAGATATCAAACACAACATCAATGCGCCTGCTCTTAGCACCTTCATGAACAGCGTGACTCAGTGCTGTACCTGCAAGCTGTGAAAAAGTTTTGTCGTTTCCCTTCAGTTTGTGGACCAGGCTCATCCCATCAATTATGGTAGCAGAGGGCTCGGGTATCACTTCTGCAGGAGAAACATTCCTCTCTAACTCCTTTGCGAGGGCAGCCTTGTTGGTCTTGCGGAGAGACCCATCACCGCTGGCAAGTGCCCAAGGCAAAGGCCCAGGGGATGAGCCAAGACATCACTCATTTTGAGCTTTCTGTTCTCGGCAACAAGGATCATCTGGCCAAATAGGTTCCTGTCAGCCTTTAAGATAACCTCCTTGGCATGGTCTTGTGAGCGTGGCTTCATTCTGATGTTAGTGAACGTTCTCAGTTTCGTCTTCGTCATCGTGTCATGAAACTGTATAGTTGGCGTATCGATCTCCAGGCGCTCTTCCTTGAAGGCTTGATATGCATCCTCTCCTATTCTGTAGGCCCCTAGAAGGTCTTTGACAACTTCTGGTGGTGCCATAGTCGCAGTTGACAAACTGACAAGATCTTCTTGCTCTGCGTTGAAGGGGTTCAACCAGCTGGTCTCCATCAGTTGAACTAAAGATTGGACATCGGCCTCATCTCTTCTAATCCTGGGCATCTGTAGGTCTGGGTGGCTGAAGTCAGTATACTTTTGGCCTACTACCATAGTCCTGAGCTGCCTTAAGTACCTGCTGCGATACTCCGATGTCAGGTAGTACCTGGCGACAGCTCCGCCTTTCAGGCTGAAGCCTTTTGTGCCCCCTGGTGTCTGGGTGTCTTTGTTGATCGTCTCTTCGATTGTCTGGTCCACAGGGATCCGTCCAAAGGGATTCTTGCTACCGATCTGGACCGAAAAGCCACCTTGCATGAAGTGTTCATGGACCTCTTGGTGTTCAATGGGCAGTCGAGACATCAAGGCATAGTAGTAGGTTAGGAACCGGGCATAGTTCACTTTGTCATAGGCAAAACACCACGGTATCATCTGTCGGATTGCTCCTAGGTGGAGCATCCAGTTGCCTTCTCTGGAGGCTCGAATTAAGTCCAGCATGATCTCAACCATGTCCAGGTATGACATCCAGAATGCTGAGAGGTTGTGTTCATCTCTGAGGGTCTCAAGATAAACTTGGAAAAGCTTCATGATATGTGTGCATGATTCACTCTCCATCAGCTCTTGAAAGAGTCCCTGAGACACATTGCTGTGAAAGCTGTTGATGTCCTTCAGTGTTTCATCTAGATGGTGTATGTCCCTTGAATGGTTTTCTTCTAGCCATGAAAGGAAGCCTTTCCATGCAAGCCTCATCAGTGCTTCATACACGAGCTTGTGTAGTCTCACTGCTCTGTTGTACCTCTTGCCGTTCATCACTCCTGACACTGATCCTTCTGCGATGATACCTGATTCCACACACAGATCTCTAAGACCTGCATCTTGAAACCTCTTTCCTATGGTGGAGATGAGATTACAGATTGTGTGGAAGACGCCCATCCTGATGATAATGTTCTTGAACTTCTCTTGTTTCCAGATAACTTCGGCAGCTTTGGCATAGAGTGCTTGATCAAACACGCACACAATCTTGTTAAGCTGTAAGGACTGCATGATAGCATGCGTTTGTTCCAAGATTTTCATTAACGGTGGACATTTCTGTTGCGGGAGCATTGATAGTGGGCAGGTAGCTTACAGTGTCCTGAACCACTGCAATGTCTCTGCGCATTTTGATGTTGAACCCAGTCCAACTGCTGATGGACTGGTCCTCATGGTCTGACATTCGAGTAAGAAGCCAGATATGGTTCTTTGTCTTTGAATCCTGGACTTCCTTGGTAGTGTCGACATACGCAGTCTCAATCCTAGGTGGCCCTGCCCGCCGCCCAACATTGTATATTGGCAGCATTGATGATGTCTGAGTGATGCTTCTTATCTTGGACTTGGTAATCTCTGGCAGGACTTTCTCTGGCACAGAGCCTGCAACCTTGGACTGGACAGCAATGCCATTGACTCTATGAGAAGTACCTGCTCCACTTAGGGTCTCTTCAAGTCGGTCAATGTTATCCCAGGCCAGGGTTGTGAACACACCAGGGTAGATGTTTGCTGGCAGTGGAATGTCATCCTTAGAGCATTCCAGCTTCTGGATACAAAGGGCTGTATCGATCTCCTCAAACATTGAGTAAGACACACAGTGACCAAGACGATTCAGAGTTCGGATCAGTTCTGTGTTTCCTGTCAAAGACTTTACAGCATTGGTCAGCAGTACGTGCTTGGGTGGTTTTGTCTTGCCACTGGTAACAGCAAAGACCAAGTCACTGCCAAAGGAAGTGGCAAGACGTTGAGCTCTTTCAGAGGGAGTTTCACACTCACACTCTCCTGTCAGCAGGGTGTGCAGGAATTGAGTGACTGCTGCAGGAATGACATTCTGATCTGTATCGGGAGGCCATGGCTGACTCACATCTTGTTTATTGATCTCATTCCTCAGCTGCATTCCTGCTTTGGTTAAGACATCTTCAGAGTTAGCTGCTCTTGCTTCTTGCAGGTCTTTTGCCATTTTGTGTGCTTGCCGGGCAAGGTCGTCCATTGAGAGGCTGCGTGGATAGATTAGAAGCTTTCCTTTCTCATCTGGGACAAAGCGTAGTGATTCTCCAAACTCGGTTTCAATCTTTCGGCGAACATGTTTCTTTGTCGCTGGTTTCAGTTGGATAATACCACGGGACATCATGGATCTCTCAAGCCTAGATGTGAGGTTTGTCATAGGCAGTACCTCTGGGTTGGGGAATAATTTGGTCCTTATATACAAGCAGAGTTCCTCGAGGGCTTCTGTCTCAACCTCTTCGTAGCGTGCTTCCTCGCTTTCTTCCTGATTTTCACCTGCACCCGACCTGGCGGCCGCTGGGAAATCATCTTTTTGAAG